>JAMPIV010016353.1:0-385726 GCA_024509875.1 Oreohelix idahoensis
CGTATCTGTTTCCTGTGTACCGTTAACTTGTAAAACTGATTTCATACCATTTTATTTTTTAATTTATATATTTATACCATCAAGACAAGAGACAGAGGATTCATTGTAGTCACCCTTCAATGTGAAGATGTCAGCTGATCTGATCTGTCCCCCTTAAATGTGTGGCTATTAATTTCTTAGTTTATAATTTACAAAACTGTGGGAGATTGCTTTGCTTGCTTATCTGCTGAAAACTTCTTATATAATTCTTTATTTTTGTTTTTGCTTTTTTTAACGTACAATGTAAATTCTTATTCCCCATCTATTTCTCTTGATTACTTTTATTTTTGCATGTCTCAGCAGCAATATATTTCTATGACCTTTCTTTCTTGTTCTTTCTCTTAAGATAGTGTATACTACCTTCTGTTTGTCTCTTTCTCTCCCTGTTTCCTCTTTCTTATTTTCTCTGTCCCTTACTCTCCACTATCTCCTTTTCTGTTTCTGTTTATCTTTCTCTGCTTTTTTCTTCTGTCCCCATCAGTCTTCTTCATTCCCATCATCTCTGTCCTACTCTTCCTGCCTGTCCTTCCCTGTCTCTTCCTCTTCTCTAGCTGGATTTTCATAAGCAAGTGAACATCCTCCTTCTTTGGACAGCAATGTGCATTTTCCTTCATCCTGAAAAAATTTCAGATTTTAATGTATGTTTGTTCATTCCAACTTTCATAAAACATGCAATTTTTGTGTGTGTTAAATTAGAACTTTTGCCTCATTTTGCCCTTTCCAACCTAGACACAAGGCCCATCTGTTTCATTAGGTTGCATGTCCAAATATAAAAGATGTTGTAGTCTGAGGAGTATTAAGTGTAACTTATCAAGGTTTCCATCATTTACACATGTGCGAATGACAGCATTATTTTTCTGTATACTCCATATTTTGCCACAAATAGATCACTTATGGAGGCCGGGTGACGGACGCACAAGATCAGCGATGCCTTCGTACAATCCTGAAGACCTTTTTTGGGCCAAATACTCTTGAGGATGATTACAAGTACTCACCCTCAGGTGCCTTTTTTTTCTTTTTTTTTAAAATAATTAATCATCAATGTCATTGTCATTATCATGTTTGTTATTCAGCCTGTTCTTGTCAGCATCTAAAATGGCATAGTAATTAAAGCACTGGCCTCTTGCAGCAAAGGTACTGGGTTTGAAACACACTGGCATCATGCTCCAGTCTACCCAGCTGTAAATGTGTATATGACTCTGCTCTTGAGTTAAGGAAAGCAAAGGCAGAGAGGATGGGAACTGATCACCC
Organism: Oreohelix idahoensis; assembly: GCA_024509875.1. Classification (NCBI taxonomy): domain Eukaryota; kingdom Metazoa; phylum Mollusca; class Gastropoda; order Stylommatophora; family Oreohelicidae; genus Oreohelix; species Oreohelix idahoensis. Next base: position 1,291 of record JAMPIV010016353.1, read on the forward strand.
CATCTCTTGCAGCTGGACCTAACATAGTGAAGTCTCTAACACTTCAGTCCCTTATAGTAGTATCTGCTATGGGATTACTTTTACCTTGACCTTTTGTAGTCGTGGTAGCACAGTGGTCAGTGCACCGGCTTCCTAACTCGGTGGTCCATGATTCGATCCCCAGTTGAGGTGGGATTTTTTAAACCGCAAACAGCTCCGAGGTTGACCCAGCCTCATAAATTGGGTACCAGAGCAGCTCTGGGAAGGTTAAGGATGCCGTCGTGATGCTGATCACATCATCCCTAGTGTGCCGATGGTTAAGAAAATATGGGCCTAACACCGTATTCAGAATATGCCTCAATGGGCATGTAACAGGATCCTTTTTTCTTTTTCCTTTTACTTGTGAACATGAAATTATAGAACAAACATCCATTATTGTTTAGATCAGGAGTTTGCAACCTTTTTTTGCTCATAGCCCCCATTCCCCCCCCCCCCCACCCTTTTTAGCCACATTTACCTCTGTGGGGCCCCCCCCCCTCCCCCATATAGTTGCTGGTAGCTGGAAAAGGTACTTTACCATCTTACTGTGGCCCCCTAGAAATATGGCATGGTCCACGTTGAGAACCACTGGTTTAGATTACAGATGGCCTAACATAAACCACTTCCTAAACTGACGCCATTATCTCAACTTCATCATCATCATTTTCCTTTGCGCTCCATACGAAGCATGGAAACATCACTGCAACTTGTCTCATTGTTGGAATAAATAAAGAGAGAAACCTGAGGCCTGAAAACAATCCTGTATATAAAATCCCAGCTTTTTCTGTCAGTGCGTAACGCTAAGGGATGCAACTTTGGTTGAAAGTTAGACATTAATTGTATTGTTTCCCTTATTTAGGTACTCCCCCGAAAATAGTAACACTTACCAAAGAAGAATGCGCAAATGATGGTGTGCACAAAAATATATTTATAGAATGTGTGGTCCCGTATACACACATTGGGATCCTCGCTGCTGCTACGTAGTTCGTATACTGTGGTGATACACAGTGGTTTTTAAAAAATACTTTTGAATAAGTAAAATTGCCGTTAGGTATTGGTGCTTTTGAATTTAGTTCCCGTCTTATGACGGTCTTTTACACTAGTAAATAAATAATTCACATGTAAAGGTATGTTTCAGGCACTCGTGAGAATAAAAAGAAGTAGAAAACTAGTCAACAGAAAAACAACAGAAGTCTCACAAGTACCTGAAATATACCTTTATGTGTTATCCTTGTTGGAAGCCAGCACCAAGTCTCACAAGTACCTGAAATATAACTTTATATGTATTAGTTATCCTTGTTAGAAGCCAGCACCAAGTCTCACAAGTACCTGAAATATAACTTTATGTGTATTAGTTATACCAACGGGCTGATCACCCGTTTGCCAGTCACTTCGATTACGGAAACAACAGCAAATGGATTGATTTGCCGTTGCCCTAAAGACGCCAATAGGCGTGATGGGAAACAATGGCAAAGAAAACCTATCTGCTGTTGCCCTAAGACGCCACTAGGCGTAATGGCCACTGACTGCTTTGACGGTCGGTGGCTAAGGACGGAAGAAGAAGAAGAAGTGTATTAGTTATCCTTGTTGGAAGCCAGCACCAAGTCTCACAAGTACCTGAAATATAACTTTATGTGTATTAGTTATCATTGTTGGAAGCCAGCACCAAGTCTCACAAGTACCTGAAATATAACTTTATGTGTATTAGTTATCCTTGTTGGAAGCCAGCACCAAGTCTCACAAGTACCTGAAATATAACTTTATGTGTATTAGTTAAATATAACTTTATGTGTATTAGTTATCCTTGTTGGAAGCCAGCACCAAGTCTCACAAGTACCTAAAATATAACTTTATGTGCATTGGTTATCCTTGTTGGAAGCCAGCACCAAGTCTCACAAGTACCTAAAATATAACTTTATGTGTATTAGTTATCCTTGTTGGAAGCCAGCACCAAAGTCTCACAAGTACCTGAAATATAACTTTATGTGTATTAGTTACCCTTGTTGGAAGCCAGCACCAAGAATTCACTTGCTCTTGCATCGCTGGTTTCTGTAGCAGATTGTTTTACATGATGAGTTTGCTGGCCCAATGCAGAACCTGATCTGCCTGAGGGTACTGTAGTTCTAGTCTTTCTGTGTCTCTTCAGGCACTTTAGGGAACTACACGGGGCATTATCTCAGATTACATGATGTGAAAAGTCTCTCATTTTACATCTTTATCTCAGCTCATGTGAAAAGTCTCTCATTTTACATCTTTATCTCAGCTCATGTGAAATGATATAAAATTAATTATGCATCATTATCTCAGCTTGGTCGGCGTCTGTGGCCTAATGGATATGAACGCAGTTTCATAATCCAGATATACCAGGTTCGAAACCTGCTGCATGCGGTTTGGTAGCAGATCGCTTTGTGTGGATTTTTAACAATGGTATAAGCGCCATACCGTTCAGAAAGCAATGGCAAACTACTGAATGAAAACAATTGCCTAGAAAAATCACAAAACAGCCAATAAAAGCTGGGGTTGATTGCCACGTCCTGTAAAGGATAAGCAACTAACTTATCTCAGCTTACATGACATAAGACTCATCTTACATCACTATCTGCTAATATGGCATGTCTTCTCCGTCTTCGTACACTCTCATACGTCTACTTAAATGTTTTCAAAGAAAGCAATAATCAGTTTGAGGCTATCTGCATCTCCGTAGAGCTTTTCCATGACTGGTACTGGTGTCTGCCATATGTGCTTTCTCAGTTCCTCATATGTTGGGCATCTTTGAAGCAGATGTTTAGCAGTCATTTTATCAGTGCCACAGCTACACTCCTCGGCAGTTCCTATCATTAGCTTGTTGAATAGTTGGTATCCCAATCTGTTGAAAGAAAAAAGAGTCATATTGCTCAGCCTGCATGACATGTGACTCATCTTACATCACTTTCTCAGTTTATGTAGCTTATCATATTGCTCGGCTTACACCATTATCTCTGTACTCACATGAAATGACTGGCTACTCAACTTATTCTACTATCTCAAATTACAAGACATTTTGTGAATATTCTAACACCACTATCTCAGCTGACATAACATGACATGTTGTGAATATTCTAACACCACTATCTCAACTGTCACAACAAGACATGTTGTGAATATTCTAACACCACTTTCTCAGCTGACACAACGTGACATGTTGTGAATATTCTAACACCACTTCCTCAGCTGACACAACGTGACATGTTGTAAATATTCTAACACTACTATCTCAGCTGACACAATGTGACATGTTGTAAATATTCTAACACCAGTATTTCAGCTGAAACAACATGACATGTTGTGAAAATTCTATCACCACTATCTTAGCTGACACAACATGACATGTGACTATGCTTGCATTCTTCGCTATAAATACTCGTATCAATCATATGGGAACTATGATCAGTGTAACTGTGGCACTGATAAAGTGACTGCTGAACATCTGCTTCAAAGTTGCCCAAAATATGTGGAACAGAGAAAGCACATATGGCTGACAACAATACCATTCGGGGAAAAGCTCTACAGAGATTCAAATAGCCTCAGACTGACTATTGCTTTCTTTGAAAACATTCAAGTGGACGTCTGAGAATGTACGAAGAAGAAAACTAATTTGAACCCCCATCAAAGAATGAATGGGCCTTGCAATCTTACGGTGTATTTTTGGGGAAAATATGGAAATGGTACACATTGCACCATGAAAATAAATTGAGTACCCATTAAAAAAAGTATGCAGCCCTTTCAATTTTTTTCATGGTGCATTCACCGTAAGTCATGATAAGCTTGACTACAAAGATCCAGTGACCATAAGTCGTGATAAGCTTGACTACAAAGATCCAGTGACCATAAGTCGTGATAAGCTTGACTACAAAGATCCAGTGACCATAAGTCGTGATAAGCTTGACTACAAAGATCCAGTGACCATAAGTCGTGATAAGCTTGACTACAAAGATCCAGTGACCATAAGTCATGATAAGCTTGACTACAAAGATCCAGTGACCATAAGTCGTGATAAGCTTGACTACAAAGATCCAGTGACCATAAGTCGTCATAAGCTTGACTACAAAGATCCAGTGACCATAAGTCGTGATAAGCTTGACTACAAAGATCCAGTGACCATAAGTCATGATAAGCTTGACTACAAAGATCCAGTGACCATAAGTCATGATAAGCTTGACTACAAAGATCCAGTGAATTTAAAATGGAAATGACCACAGGAGAATTAGTGTCGTCATCAGGATATGCAGCAGAAAGAGCACAACATGACTATCTCCCATCATGTGTATACTTGTCACTGCATATTTAGAAAAATAGATTGGCGACATTGTTGTCAGCGAGTTTTGGCAACGCTGATAACTTTTTGAAAAACCAGTTAGTCTGGCGACACCGGATGTGGAAAATAGAAAGGCGCGAAAGAGATAGTTGACGCTGGGCTTTTGTCAGAGAGTGACAGACATTTTTGTGGTTCCCTTTTCTGTGAATGTGGAATATAGTTATAGTGATTTAGTCTAGTGGACATAATTATAATTCTGGAGTGGTTTAGTGTCCAGTGATATTATTGTCAGGCCTTCGGGTATAATTTGCCAGTGGATTGGTTTTTTCCATTGTGTAGTTTTCAGTTCGCCATAATGAGCGATTGTTCAGCACTAAGTTTGTGTACTGTTATACTGTCATTTGTTAGGAGTATCTTGATATATTAATTCAAGAAGTTTCTCGGGCAGTGTTTATGTATTCCATACTGTTTTCAGCCATGTGTGGCTATACTGTGTGTAGTGCTTATTAAAAGGGAATTCCTAGAGAAGGTGTTTTCTTTCTGTGTCAACCATTTCATGTTGTGGTCGTTTCCTTAGAAAATGAGCCAAGTATTAAATTAGCGTCAGTGTTAAATCTACAGCAGAAATAGAGGAGTTGACAATACTCTATGGTGGTTTCTGTCAGCAATATCTTTTATGTGTTGAAGTTGCCAGCCCCATGCCCAACCTCACATTAGTCACCCTGTATGGCATGCTTGATTGAGCAAGAGCCCTATTCTTTATATGTTTTCCCCTCAGAGACCTCCAGGGAACTGTATGGTGGATAAAAAGGTAAAGGATCCTGTTACACGCCCATTGAGGCATATTGGGAATGAACTGCATGGGGTATTACCTAAAATCCAAAAGGGTCAAACAACACTGGTTTATTTCCAAGTGTCACATTTTGTTCTCTGTACCCCTTCATCATCATCATCATGATCACTCTTCAGCTCAAAGGAACATAGGCCTTCAACAAACATACCATGTCTTCCTCAACAAGCATATGCCAAGTCGTCTTCCATGTCTTCCTCAACAAACATACGCCATATATTCCTCAACAAACATACGCCAAGTCTTCTATGTCTTCCTCAACAAACATACGCCAAGTCTTCTATGTCTTCCTCAACAAACATACGCCAAGCCTTCCTGTCTTCCTCAACAAACATACACCATGTCTTCCTCAACAAATATACACCAAGTCTTCCTGTCTTCCTCAACAAACATACACCATGTCTTCCTCAACAAACATACGCCAAGTCTTCCTGTCTTCCTCAACAAACATACACCATGTCTTCCTCAACAAACATACACCATGTCTTCCTCAACAAACATATGCCAAGTCTTCCTGTCTTCCTCAACAAACATACACCAAGTCTTCTATGTCTTCCTCAACAAACATACACCATGTCTTCCTCAACAAACATATGCCAAGTCTTCCTGTCTTCCTCAACAAACATACACTATGTCTTCCTCAACAAACATACACCATGTCTTCCTCAACAAACATACACCATGTCTTCCTCAACAAACATATGCCAAGTCTTCCTGTCTTCCTCAACAAACATACACCATGTCTTCCTCAACAAACATACGCCAAGTCTTCCTGTCTTCCTCAACAAACATACACCATGTCTTCCTCAACAAACATACACCATGTCTTCCTCAACAAACATACGCCAAGTCTTCCTGTCTTCCTCAACAAACATATGCCATGTCTTCCTCAACAAACATACGCCAAGTCTTCCTGTCTTCCTCAACAAACATACGCCAAGTCTTCCTGTCTTCCTCAACAAACATACACCATGTCTTCCTGTCTTCCTCAACAAACATACACCATGTCTTCCTCAACAAACATACACCAAGTCTTCCTGTCTTCCTCAACAAACATACGCCAAGTCTTCCTATCCTGTGTCATCCCCTTCATGTCTGTCTGCAGTTCTCTTCTCCATGTGTTCTCTGGACTTCCTTTACCTCTTTTACCCTGGATTTGTGCCATTATATTTTTGCACCAAGTAACTACTTTATTTTATGGCTCTACAACATGGACAACAACAAAAACAGCAACCAAAAAGCTATAGACTTTCATAAGTGGATGCTTGCATAGAATAGAAGTGGTATAACAAGGTCACCAATGTAGAACTGATGACAAGAACCAGACACGTGCCTGTGGAACTGTTGGTTTGGTTTTAAGGACTATCTTCATTGCACATGAATAACTCCATCAGTGCTCCGATCTCCTCCCTTAGATCATACAAGGAAGATCTCAGCATAGTGCACGAACTCCATAGTACTGGCAAGAATCCCAATGTGTGTATATAGGAATCACACATTCTATAAATATTTTTGTGGTGGGTAAGTTTCTAATTTTTAAATTTTACCAGGGCAGCAGCCTTCCAGTTAGGCCTACTCTTTACGATTTCCAACTGCCTTGGGATTTTTTATTGTGCGCAACTTTCACATGGGACCTCCTATTTTTTCGCTCTTATCTGAGAAGGCTAGGCATTTGATCTCACTACCCAGAGGACCAGGGGGGAGTGACATCATTAGGACCACTGGTTCTGAAAAAAAATTTCTATAAATTATATTCCCTCAACTGGGAATTGAACCCGGTACCTCTAGAATTTGAGGCGGCCGCCATACCTCTTAGCCACTCCAACCCCATCATGTGGAACTAGAGATGAGAAGACGATGGTGATGGATAGGACACATATTAAGAAAACCTGTTGATAGCAACACAAGGTAATCCTTGTTCTGAAATATCCAGGGTAAGAGAGGCAGAGCGACACTAAAGAACACATGGAGAAGAGAACTGGAGACAGATATGTCAAGGATGTGTAAGACATGGAAAGACCTTGAGCTGTTGTTATAGGACAGGGAAACTTGGCGTAAGTTTGTTGAAGGCCTATGCTCTTTTGGGAGTTGAAGGCTGATGAATGAATGCAACTGCTTCTTTCAGGCTTATCTTTAGCATCCATTCATTCATTACCTTTCAGGCTTATCTTTAGCATCCATTCATTCATTACCTTTCAGGCTTATCTTTAGCATCCGTTCATTCATTACCTTTCAGGCTTATCTTTAGCATCCATTCATTCATTACCTTTCAGGCTTATCTTTAGCATCCATTCATTCCCTTTCAGGCTTATCTTTAGCATCCGTTCATTCATTACCTTTCAGGCTTATCTTTAGCATCCATCCATTCATTACCTTTCAGGCTTATCTTTAGCATCCGTTCATTCATTACCTTTCAGGCTTATCTTTAGCATCCATTCATTCATTACCTTTCAGGCTTATCTTTAGCATCCATTCATTCATTACCTTTCAGGCTTATCTTTAGCATCCATTCATTCATTACCTTTCAGGCTTATCTTTAGCATCCGTTCATTCATTACCTTTCAGGCTTATCTTGAGCATCCATTCATTCATTACCTTTCAGGCTTATCTTTAGCATCCATTACCTTTCAGGCTTATCTTTAGCATCCATTCATTCATTACCTTTCAGGCTTATCTTTAGCATCCATTCATTCATTACCTTTCAGGCTTATCTTTAGCATCCGTTCATTCATTACCTTTCAGGCTTATCTTTAGCATCCATTCATTCATTACCTTTCAGGCTTATCTTTAGCATCCATTCATTCATTACCTTTCAGGCTTATCTTTAGCATCCATTACCTTTCAGGCTTATCTTTAGCATCCATTCATTCATTACCTTTCAGGCTTATCTTTAGCATCCATTCATTCATTACTTTTCAGACTTATCTTTAGCATCCGTTCATTCATTACCTTTCAGGCTTATCTTTAGCATCCGTTCATTCATTACCTTTCAGGCTTATCTTTAGCATCCATTCATTCATTACCTTTCAGGCTTATCTTTAGCATCCGTTCATTCATTACCTTTCAGGCTTATCTTTAGCATCCATTCATTCATTACCTTTCAGGCTTATCTTTAGCATCCATTCATTCATTACCTTTCAGGCTTATCTTTAGCATCCATTACCTTTCAGGCTTATCTTTAGCATCCATTCATTCATTACCTTTCAGGCTTATCTTTAGCATCCATTCATTCATTACCTTTCAGGCTTATCTTTAGCATCTGTTCATTCATTACCTTTCAGGCTTATCTTTAGCATCCATTCATTCATTACCTTTCAGGCTTATCTTTAGCATCCATTACCTTTCAGGCTTATCTTTAGCATCTATTCATTCATTACCTTTCAGGCTTATCTTTAGCATCCATTCATTCATTACCTTTCAGGCTTGTCTTTAGCATCCATTCATTCATTACCTTTCAGGCTTATCTTTAGCATTCATTCATTCATTACCTTTCAGGCTTATCTTTAGCATCCGTTCATTCATTACCTTTCAGGCTTATTGTAAAGGGCAATTTTTACTATCTTGCAATATAATACATTTATATACTTATTATGTTCGCAAATATTTGGTAATCAAAGTATTTCCTTTTAAGTGCTTAAGGAGAAGTCATTTTTGAGTTACTTCCCTTGAAAGTAGTTCCGTCATCTTCGATCGGACTCCGCGGACGAGTCTAGGCCTACTGCGATTTATTCTTTGGCTGGGTAGGAATAGATTGTTCTTGCTTCAGTATATCTATGGCCTGAATTTATACGTAGTGTTTGTATGAGTAGGACGAGTCTGTCTTATATATGGATATCTTTACATTTCTAAGTCGAACTATGTTGGTTGTGGCTAGAAAAGGTCAAAGGCTATGCAGCGGAAGTATCGCTAGCAAGGGGTGTGATTCATGGCTGTCATCCTGTCTGGATGTAGAATTTTGTGGTAGCCGGCCTATCGCCGAAAAAGTGATCTATATGTGGATGGGGAAAAGTGATAGTCATTTAGACATGTTGTATGTACTTTACCCCAGTGTTTATTCTCTTTTGCCAAGGAATGGCAAAGTTATATTTCGCATAGAAAGGTAAAACCACAATTTATTATGAACTTGGGCTTCGCCATCGTTGTTGATAAACAGATGCACAGTGGTACTTTTGAAAAGAATATTTATTCAAAGGAAGACGACATTCCTATGTATCAGCACTAGATTATATGATATTATTCAATTACTTCTATGATAGAAGTCATGAAGAAATGAGGACATTTAACGAATGACCAATTTTGGTCTGGGTCCTATAGTGAGTGAAACTCACGAGAGAAGAACAGCCATGTTGAAATTCATATACTTTGTATTTATCGAGTGAGAAAAAGGGATGCCTGTACTATCGCTCGATGAACCAAGAGATCACTGCTACATGTGAGAACCCATGTCTGGGATTCCTATATCTTTATGGAAAATATATATATTGAACTTTACGTGAAGGGATATTCACTAGACGAGGTTAGGTCTAGGAGCCTTCCTATATATTGGTTATGGTCTGACGTGCCCAGTCAGTAAAGCCAGATGATTTACATGATGGAACTCTGAATGCTTATTTACGAATGCTCCATTATGATATTTGCCAAGCATGAATGCTAACTTAAGATGATATTCCTGTGATCAACATTATGCTGTCTATGTCGACATTTGTTCCTGTAACCATACACGTACTGTCCAAGTGTGCGTCCCATTAAATGTTATAAAAAGACCACCGTAGTTCCAGTACTTCTTGAATTCGAACAGTGTGAGTATGAGTGATGTACTATCAACCTGTCAACTCTATCGAATCATTCTACCATTCGCGTTCTGACATTCACATACACACTCATTGTTTACACTCACATTCTTGTCGGAGCCTCATCACGTTCCAGGACAAGATGACCTGTATGACCAAAACTGTGCTGGGTTTAATGAGTTGACAATCGTTACACTTTACTACACCAGTCCCAACATCTACATTTATCCACTGGTGGACACTCACGTCATTTAACAAATAAAGCGTGATTCAACAACTAGTAGCCAGTATGAGTAAACAACTACACAGAGTTTAACACTTATCTTTAGCATTCATTCATTACCTTTCAGGCTTATCTTTAGCATCTGTTCATTCATTACCTTTCAGGCTTATCTTTAGCATCCATTCATTCATTACCTTTCAGGCTTATCTTCATCATCCGTTCATTCATTACCTTTCAGGCTTATCTTTAGCATCCGTTCATTCATTACCTTTCAGGCTTATCTTTAGCATCCATTCATTCATTACCTTTCAGGCTTATCTTTAGCATCCATTCATTTATTACCTTTCAGACTTATCTTCATCATCCGTTCATTCATTACCTTTCAGGCTTATCTTTAGCATCCGTTCATTCATTGCCTTTCAGGCTTATCTTTAGCATCCGTTCATTCATTACCTTTCAGGCTTATCTTCATCATCCGTTCATTCATTACCTTTCAGGCTTATCTTTAGCATCCGTTCATTCATTACCTTTCAGGCTTATCTTTAGCATCCATTCATTCATTACCTTTCAGGCTTATCTTTAGCATCCATTCATTTATTACCTTTCAGACTTATCTTCATCATCCGTTCATTCATTACCTTTCAGGCTTATCTTTAGCATCCGTTCATTCATTACCTTTCAGGGTTATCTTTAGCATCCGTTCATTCATTACCTTTCAGGCTTATCTTCATCATCCGTTCATTCATTACCTTTCAGGCTTATCTTTAGCATCCATTCATTCATTACCTTTCAGACTTATCTTTAGCATCTGTTCATTCATTACCTTTCAAGGTCTTTCCATGTCTTCTTTATCCACTTCATGTCTAATTTCCTTTTCCATTTGTCTCTCATTCTCCCATCATTTATCATACTCTGGGAATCCCAGAATAAAGACCACCTTGTAATGCTAGTATTCTGCTAAGTCGTCAGATTTTAACACAATCCCCAGCATTTATGGTCACCCTCCATTTATCATACTGTGGGGATCCCAGAACCTTGTAATGCTTATGTTATCATCAGTATACTACTAACTAACTGGCCACATTTCAACTCAATCCCTAGGCATCTATTATGCACCACAGTTTGAGACAGTTCAAGAGTACAGACAGTACATAGAGGAGCTTCCCCAAATTGATGAGCTGGACGTATTTGGCATGCATGAAAATGCCAACATTGCATTCCAAATTAATGAAACAAATACTTTGATCGGCACAATTTTGGATGTTCAGCCTCGACTTTCATCTGCTGGATCAGGCAAGTCCAATGATGAAATAGCAGATGAACTTGCACAAAATATAAAAGGAAAACTGATGAACAAATTGGACATTGAACAAGCTTCTGCTGAGATGTTTCAGGTAATGATGAACCTTCATTTTGTACATCACAAGTTTTTTGCCTCACTAGTTGCTGCATTATGAAAACAAACAGCCTTCATGTCTCACTTGCACACACTTTTGAACCTTGGCTGTGGTTGCCTGACTGTTCTTTTGCCACCTGCCAGTTGTCCATAGAAAATATATTTGGGAGTACTAGTTATTTATACAATTTTACTGTAGTTGGTAGTCATTTTTTAGTTTTACTGTAATTACATTCTCTTCCAGTTTAGAACAAAGAATGAGGCTAAAATGAGTTTAAAGGTGTTTAATTATTTTACTTCAGCTCGATGCAAAAGGCCGCATGAATTCACTGACAACTGTCCTACAGCAAGAAGTCGACAGATTCAACAAACTGCTGACAGTTATTAAGGTTGGTACCATGGCATTGACTGGTTAGATCTGGTTGCTGTTCTGTAAGTGTATAAACCTATGATGGTGCTTTAAATATTTTTATTCAGCTTGACATGAAAGGCCACATAACTCATTGCCAGTTATGAAATGTTTGTGCTTTGCTGAACCATGATAATAGTTAAACAACATCTACAATTTTAGATCATAAAAAAAGGTCTTATTTCCAAAAAATAAAGTACAATGCGGGTTTTTAAAATGAGAAATGGAATACAGGAATTACAAACAACACGGGCATTAACATCTGTATTGTATCATAGACAAGTGACAAAATGGATATGGATTAGGCAACATAAACCAGGTTTTTTGGATAATAAAATGAGAACTTGTTTTTTAGATGATAAAATAAGATATAGATTTTAGATGATAAAATAATCTATATGTTTTTAACGAATAGTTAAGATCTAAATTTTTAGTTTACAGAACAAGATCTAGGCATTTATATCACAAATGAAATTTTATCTTGACTTTTCAAACAAAAAAAAATTAAATTCTTTTATAGCTGATAACACAAATGATAGAACTTTAGATAATAAAACATGCAGTTGTATCTGACAGTCTATTATTATTTATGTTTAACTCTTTGATTCTGGAATAATTATTCAAACTGTGATGGAATTATTGTTTTTGAAGAATTCTAAACAGTTGAGTATATCATTTTTAGTGTTAAAATAGTTTTGTGTGAATTGTTCTTGTGAACATACACATATTATGCAGCTAGGTCTCAATTAGTATGCGTTCGAATAGTGCAAATTCAATTTAGTGTGAATTAGTAAATGATACCCGCAATCGCATTTAATGCGAGCCAAAATGTAATTAATGTGAGTTTTTTCAGATATTTTCAAACTCTTCAAATCGTGTGCAAAAATGACAAGCAAGTCAAGTTTGTAAACTAGCATTTTACATGCCGCTACATCAGTCTGCACGTGCCTGTCGTTGCGTGTGGATGTGCTGCTGCCTGCTGTACCATATACAGTTGTGTTATTTCTTTTTAAGTGTCCTTAACAAAATAGACAAAAGGAAGAATACTTCAGATGGAAACACTGACAGTGCAATAAAAAAAAAGAGGCTTGTTATTACATTAGAACAAAAATTTTATGTAATTGAACGGCAAAGTAACTCTAAAATAGGACGAGAATATGGAATGCCTGAATCTATGGTAAGGAATGTTATAAAACATGCAGATGAAATAAAAGAAAAAGGTAGTGGCATCAGCTTTTTGTGGTTTGCAAACAACTACAAGGAATAGAAGTGTTACAATGATAGAAATGGAGCGTCTTATGAATTGAAGATTGCAATCAAAAATGTATTCCTCTTAGCAGAGCAGCCCTTCAGACAAAAGCTTTAAGTTTATTTAAAGCAGTGAAAGAAAATGGAAATGAAAAGGATCATGAAAAAATTTTACTGCAAATGTTGGTTGTTTCAATCACTTTAAAAACCGAGTTCAGTTGCATAATGTTAAAATTACCGGTGAGGCGACCAGCGCAGATGAGGATGCAGAAGCTAAATATCCTGATGTTTTGAAGAAAATAATCGAAGAAGGTCGATACACTGATCAACAAATTTTTAATTATGGATGCTGACCCTAATGTCGATCGAAGCTTGAAAATTTGCCGAGATGTGGATAAAGCTCTCTGCGCCTACCAGCGTATGTGTAAGGATTTAAAGAAAGAGAAGACAGTTCAGTCTACGCTGCAAAAATATTTTAAAAGACAATAATGACATTTTCGTCATATCGTCTCATACAATATTCAGTAATTTTTAAATTTTGCTTTCTATAAATACTCTATTATTTTGTTTGTAATATACTTGAATCACAATTACATTTTTCTTATCCTTTGCTGTTGTAATACCTTAATAAATAGATTTTTTTAAAAACTTATGTTTAAAGATTTTCATTGCATATTTCCATTGTGCTGGAACCAATTACCATATTTTACATATAATTATAACTTCGAATAGTGCAAATTCTAATCATGCAACCACTTCACGGGATTCATTATTCGCACTAATCGGGACTTAGCTGTATATCAGACTTAAGGGAAATAGATAGAGAGTCATGATTTGCAATGTTTTATTAGTATTAACACAAATACAATTGGTATACACAAAAACATGTTGCATGCAGTTTGATAGACAACAAGACGTTAACAGTTGAATATGAATTTACTTAGGGAAGGAAAATGTTGCAGTCACTAAAACTTGTTTTTTTCATCTTGGAACATCAAGGTATTTCATTGATGAAGACATAAAACATTGAATATATAGCCACATTTAGTAAGTTCAAAAAAACTTTTACAATGGTTACTTACAAAATATACACAATATTATATTATATAATTTTCAAACAAATAGAATAACACATATGTGATCCACACATTTGTTATAGTTGTTTTAACAGTGTCAGTTACACTCATCTTCCACCTGTGACCAGTCATCAAATGTAACTGTAGGTCTGGTTCTAAATCTGATGTTTCCAACTTTCCTGCATCGTTCCCATTATTTCATGACAAACTATCAGTACAAAATTATTTCATTCTTTGTTAACGATGTTTGTTAGCAGACATGACATATTCATTCACTTAGCAGACATAGAAATTATAGATATCAGGATCTGAATATAATAATAATAAATTCTTTAAGCACCAAACACAGCGCATAAGGTAGAAACAGTGCTCTCCAGGTTGTACGTTGTGACGCCACTCCTCTTAGCTCTTGCACATTGTTTAATCCCAATGTTCTTCCTTCTCTTATTATTGTTCTTCTGAGTGTTTCTTTTGGTCTTCCTTTTTTCCTCTTACCCTCAGGAACCCAAGTGAGTGCCTGCAATGGTATTCTGTTGTTTTGCATTCGTAGGACATGACCGATATATGACCATCGTCTTTTCATTATATAGTTGGAGACATATTTCTGCCTAGAGTCTTCTCTTATTTGTCGATTAGTCTTGAATTCTTTCCAACTGATGTTCATGAGTTTTCTAAGACATTTGTTCTCGAATGTATTCAGCTTGTTCTCCAATGATTTTGTTATTTTCCAACTCTCACAGCCGTATGTTAACACTGAGATAACATTTGAATTAAACAGACGAAGCTTGGTATGTATATTCAATGATCGTAATTTCCAAATGTTAGATAGTCTATTGAAGGCACTAGCTGCCAAAGTAATTCTAGTATGAATTTCTCTTGTTGTGTCACCATCCTGAGTCATTTTACTGCCTAAATAATTGAAACTTTCAACTTTCTGTAGTTTTTCCCCGTTCAGGATGATATTACAGGTCTCGTTAGAAAAGTTCATAACTTTAGTTTTAGAGGCATTTATTTGGAGACCTATTTTAACCGAAAGATGACACAAATTATTTACTGCTTCTTGGGATTGTCTGGGTGTTGAACTTAAGAATGCTAAATCATCTGCGAAATCCAGGTCCCCAGGAATTTTCCATTTGTCCATTTTATACCTAATTGTTCATTGTGGGTATAGTTTCTCATAACCCAATCAATAGCTATTCCAAAAAGTAGTGGTGACATAATACAGCCTTGTTTCACCCCTGTTTCTACTGTAAACCATTCTGTATTCCCTTTATTTGTTCTAACACAACATCTTGCATTGTCATATAGTGCTTTGATTATATTCACATATTTTGTTGGAAAACCATAGATTGTAAGTATCTTCCACAATGATGGGCGGTGTAGACTATCAAAGGCTTTTTGAAAATCGACGAAGGTGATAATAAGTGGCGATTGCATTTCCACTGATTCTTCTATAATTGTTCTTAGTGTGAATATTTGATCAATACATGATCGTTTCGGCCTGAAACCCGCTTGTTCTTCTCTGATCTTTTCGTCAGCATGCAATTTAAGTCTTTCTAACATCATGCAACATAATAATTTTCCAGGTACTGATAATAGAGATATACCACGCCAGTTATTACAGTCTGATAGATCACCTTTTTTCGGTAACTTTACAATAATACTGTCTTTCCATTGTTGTGGTGGTTGTTCTTCTCTCCATACTTCATTTATAATATCTAAAATTCTCAAGAGGTTGTTGTCATTAACTGCTTTAATCATTTCGCCTGAAATTTCGTCAACTCCAGCAGCTTTAAAATTTGTTAATCTTTAAACGGCTTGTTTGATCTCGTCCAGCGTGAATTCATCGCAAGTTATTGGCAAGGTGGTTGTGGGTGTTTCATTATTAAAATCAGGTGTTACTGTTGGTGGTGGTCTGTTTAGCACCTCCATGAAGTGCTCAGCCCATCTCTTCATTTGTTCTTTTTCTGTTGGTATTGGATTCCCTAATTTATCTTTAACAGGTGTTTCCATATCAGCAGGCTGGTGACATAGTTGTTTTGTAATTTGATAAAGGCACCTACTATTACCAGTTCTTGCAGCATTTTCAGCTTCTACGGCCAGTTCATTGATGAAATGTCTTTTATCTCTTCGAGTTTTTGTCTCCACTTCTTTATTTAACAAGTTATAAGTTAGTTTGCAAGATTCAACAGCATTATGTGTACTTGCCGCTAGTAGTTTAAGTTTTGCTGTTTTCCTTTCTTGTTTTTTATCCCAAGTATCTTCTCTCATCCATTTTTTCTTTTTATGTACTAGGTATCCGGTGGTCGCTACAGCTGCTTCTGTCATTGCTGTTCTCAGTTGTTCCCATTTAGTATCGATTGTCTTGGTGGTGACATCGTTGTCAATTTTGCCTAAAGCATCGAAATAGTTGTTCATTTTGACATTATATTCCTCTTTTACATCGTTTGATTGCAGTCTGTGTACATCTATTCTTCTATTTTTATTCGGTTGGTATAACTTCTTCAGTTTAATTCTCAGTTTAGCTATGCAGAGGTTATGATCGCTTCCGATCTCTGCACCTCTGTATGCTCTGACGTCTTGAACTGATGAGCGAAATTTTGCGCTTATGCAGAAGTGATCTATCTGGTTCTTAGTTCTGCCATCAGGTGAATTCCATGTTATCTTGTGGATATTCTTATGTGGAAAGATGGTGTCCGCCACAACGAGGTTTGATATTTCACAAAGTTCTAGAAGTCTGAATATAGCTTGCGATATTTCTTTAGCAGTAGCATAAAACCACAAACAATGCTGCCGGCATTGCTCTGGACTCGAGTTAAGCATACTAAGGCCTACCTCAATGTTTTCAAGTTTGCTTGTATTACTTCTTCACATCACAACAGGAACCGGACAAGTGCTAGTGGAAGAGGAGAAGGTGCCGGCAATGGACAAGACACAGAATGAGGAAACCTGTTGCAAGCATTATAAGGCAGTACTTGTTCTGGAATCCCCAGGGTAACCAAAGTACAGAGAGACAGAAAAACACATGGAGAAGAGAACTGGAGACAGAAATGAAAGGAATAAAGAAAACAAGGAAAAATCTGGACTGGATGCCACAGGACAGGAGGACCTGGCATAAATTTGTGAAGCTGTATTCTGCTTGGGGAGCTAAAGGGTTATGATGATGATGAATATTGTGACTGTATACTGTTGTCAGTATATAGATGATGATCATTATTACAGTATACTGTTGTCAGTATATAGATAATGGTCATTGTGACAGTATACTGTTGTCAGTATATAGATGATGATCATTATGACAGTATACTGTTGTCAGTATATAGATTATGATCATTATGACAGTATACTGTTTTCAGTACATAGATGATGGTCATTATGGCAGTATACTGTTGTCATCAGGGCCGTAGATAGGACTTTATTAAGGGGGTGATTTTAATACCCAAAAAATTTTTTAATGCACTATTTTGGTACCGGTACAGTATAATTCCCCCCCCCCCCCATATCTATGGCTCTGGTTGTCAGTATATAGATGATGATCATTGTGACAGTATAGTGTTGTCAGTATATAGTTGATGATCATTGTGACAGCATACTGTTGTCAGTATATAGTTAATGATCATTGTGACATCATACTGTTGTCAGTATACAAATGATGATCATCATGAAAGTTTACTGATGTATACTGTTGTCAGTATGTAGATGCATACTGTTGTCTGTATTTAGATATACACTGCTGTCAGTATGTAGATGTATACTTTTATCCGTTTTGAAAGGGGGTTTTTTCCCCCAAAATGCACAAACTTTTTAGATCTGTCATGCATGATATTTTCTTTGTTTTTTTGTTTTCAAGACAACCAAACCAAAAAATTTTGTGTTCAGTTTTTGATTCTCCTTTTTGTATTGTAGAATTCCTTGGAACAACTTCAGAAGGCTATCCGAGGATTTGTTGTGATGAGCGAGGACTTGGAGCGCATTTATAATGCATTCCTCAATAATCAGGTTGGCAGAGATTTTAGTATGAATATATCATCATCATCATTCCTTTTCATTCCCTGTGGAACATAGGGCAGAAACAGTTGCTCTCCATCAATTTCTATTCTGGGCTGTCTTTTTCAGCTGTGCCCAAGTCATTCCAATTTCCCTAGCCTCCTTTTCAACAGTTCTTCTTCAAGTTCTCTTTGGCCTCCATACTCTTCCCCTGTTGGTTCCAGTCAAGGGCAATTCTGGCTATACTTGATTTTTCTCTTCTGAGTGTATGTCCTATCCATCCCCACTTTCTTACCTTTAATTTCTGTTTGTATTGGCTGTTGCCTGCATCTTTTCCTGAGCTCAATATTTGTTATTACATCTGGCCATCTTATACGGGGGAATCTGTCGGATACATCTATTTACAAATGTCTGTAGCTTGGAGGTGATACTCTTTGAGACATGTCATGTCTCTGAGCCATACAGCAAGACTGACTTCACATTTGAGTTAAAGTATGAATATATATGTAACATGATTTACGTACTTCTCCTTTATGTTGTCTGAACTTCTTTTAGAACATACTACATTTACAAATTTTTTTCAGTAATTGCAATGCTGAAGAGTCAGAATAATGCAGACCTGGATGACCTAAGAGTAACACTTCACAAACTATGTCAGCAATTCAAAAGAGTTTTGATACAGTGGATCTGATCTCGCTGCAACATCCCCAGAAATGAAGAGGCTGACAGGTTGGCAAAGGAAGGTGGAAAGCTAACTCAGTTTGATACAACCATAATTTATGAAGAGGTCAAGAGTTTTATCAAAACCAGATACAGGAGCAAGTGGGAAGCAGAGCATCCAGGCCATACAAAAAGATGAAGCTTATTACCAGCTCAGCAGAAGTGAACAAGTGGTAATCTTCAGACTTTGCACAGGTCACAACAGATTGGGATACCATCTGTTCAACAAGCTAAAGATAGGAATTACTGATGAGTGTAACTGTGGCACCGGTAAAATGACTGCAGAACATCTACTTCAAAGGTGCCCAACATATGAGGAAGAGAGAAATCGCATATTGTCATCACCAGTACCATTCCTGGAAAAACTCTACAGAGATTCCAACAGCCTCAAGCTGACCACTGCTTTCTTTGAACATGTTCAAGCTGACATCTAAAAGTGAATGAAGAAGAAGATTTTAAAATGTTACTACTTTAAACCTGTCTTGCAGAAGAAGACGCTGGCAATAGAAAGGACATACATTGAGAAAACCTGTTGATTGTAATACAAGGCAGTCCTTATTCTGGAACACCCATCCTTAGAGAGGTAGAGGGAAACTCATCAGCATTGGTTTTTGTCATAATTGTCTCTGCTTAATTTGATGAACTGATGTGTTTTCATCTTGTCTGTATATAGATGTATACCACTGTCAGTAAATAGATGTAGACTGTTATCTGTTTTGATGGGGTTTTTTCCAAAATGCACACATTTTTTGGTGCTGTCATGCATAATATTTTCTTTGTTTCTGTTTTTTTTTTTTTTTTTTAAAGACAACCAAACCCACAAAATAAGTTGTCAGTTTATTATGCTCCTTTTGTGTATTGTAGAATTCCTTGGAACAACTTCAGAAGGCTATCCATGGATTTGTTTTGATGAGCGAGGACTTGGAGCTCATTTATAATGCATTTCTCACAAATTTTAATTCTGCTCCACTCCATATTAATACATTTCTCATTTTTATCTTGACGCCTGTGTGTACTTCTTGTTGCAGTATCATTTTTATCTTCATTTGATTCCAAACCATGGCCGCTGTTTCACCATTAACAATTGAGTGAACTACTGGAGCATCATTATTAATGTTACAACTTCTTGTAAACTGCAATAATTACCCTCATCAGTGTGAACAAAGACTGAAATTGTTATCCTCATCTGTGTGAACAAAGGCTGAAATTGTTATCCTCTGTGTGAACAAAGGCTGAAATTGTTATCCTCATCTGTGTGAACAAAGGTTGAAATTGTTATCCTCATCTGTGTGAACAAAGGCTGAAATTGTTATCCTCACCAGTATGAACAAAGGCTGAAATAGTTATCCCTTAAATTGTGACTACAAGATCCAATGAAGTTAAAATGGAGCAGAAAGGAATGAAATGACAACAGGAGAATTAGTGCCGACATCAAGATATGCAGCAGAAATTATACAAAAATAATTCATTCATTTGGTGGGTTACTTGCTCATATTTTTATATCTATACACTTCTTTCCTTTACTGTTCCTATAGAGCGTATTGTTCTTATAGAGCATATTGTTCTTATAGAGCATATTGTTCTTATAGAGCATATTGTTCTTATAGAGCATAGAGCCACCACTACAGCTGGTCACCTGGCAGGAAGCCTGCATCAGAACTTTCATGTGCTTTTTTATAACAGTAATTTCTGTAGTAGTTTATTTGACGTGAGGAGGTTACCAGACCCGTGTACAACCTCATATTGGTTGGTTCTTATGACATGGGAGCCACGGTAGCACAGTGGTTAGTGCTCTGGCTTCCTAGCTTGGTGATCCATGGTTCGATCCCCAGTTGAGGTGGGATTTTTTTTAGACCGCAAACGGATCCGGGGTTGACCCAGCCTCATGAATTGGGTACCAGAGCAACTCTGGGAAGGTTAAGGCCGGTGTGATGCTGACCACATCACCCCTAGTGTGCCGATGGTCAAGAAAATATGGGCCTAACACTATATTCCCAATATGCGTGAATGGGCATATAATGGGATCCTTTACCATTTTTTTTCCTTATGACATGCCTGTCGGAGCAGTACTGTATTCTTCTGTCTTCTTAAAGACCCCCCCATCCCAGAACTACACAGGGCATATATATATGCACGACTGTGCAAATATTTTATGAAGGAATTTTAAAGAAAAATATTGGTCAGGTGCCAAGTCTGTGGGCAAGCTTCTTCTTTGCCTCCTAAGAAATGCATGAGAACGACTACAAGGGGGCGTAGTTGTACAGTCTTAGGAAAATATCAAGGTAAGATTTCATGGGTCAGGAAGTTGCCAGAACATCATCATCATCATCAGGTGCCATTTCGCCCAGTGACATTAACGCTATTGTCATTCATTCTTTGCTCTTTAGGAGCATAGGTCTTCAATTAATTTATGCAAAGTCCTTCTGTCCTGTGCCATCTGCTCAGTGTCCAATTCATTTGCCTCCAGTTCTCTTCTCCAAGTGCTTCTTGGTCTCCTTCCACCTCTCTTACCCTGGGAATTCCAGAACAAAGACTGTCATGTAATGCTATCAACAGGTTTCCTCAATGTGTGTCCTATCCATCGCCAGGGCTTCTTCTCATCTCTTGTTCCACTCACTAGCACTTGTCTGGTTCTTGTCATCAGTTCTACATTAGTGATCTTCAATGCAAGCAGCCATTGATGAAAGTCTGTAGCTTCTTGGTTCTTGTTTTTTTTTTTCGTTTCTTTTTTTCTCTCCATGTTTCAGTGACTTGACATTTGAGCTGAAGATTCTGATTTTCTAATCATAAATGAAAATTGTGTTTTTTCAAAGGGTTCTTGACAGGAACACTGCAGAATTATGCACGAAAGTACAGCCTTCCCATTGACCACCTCAGTTTTCATTTCAATGTACTAAAGGTCTACAGAGACCAGGCAGAGGTCACCTTACAAATGGAGAGTCTCAAATTTGGGGCAGAGATTCCCTTGGATAAAGAGGTTAGTGGGTTGAATAAAACAGTCACTAAATCTCAAATGTAGGAGATTCATCTTTGTAATCGCCTGTCATTATTTTATCAGTTTTGTAAATTGAAAAGTAAAGGAAATAATATAATACCAACAGAATGGATAAAATTGGGAGTGAATTTGGTAGTTGCAGCTAAGGTGGAGTGCATTGAATTCTCAGTGCCAGTGGAAAAAATCCACAGGAGTCCTGACACTTGGGAGTCGTAACCCATGTAGGCCCACATCACTGCCCCCCCCCCCCCCCCTAGTGTATAAAGTACAGAAGAGAGACAAAACACTTGTCTGATGGGGAGACTATTTCTGATGATCAGATTGCTTCCTTTTGTAAAGCTCTATATAGAGTTTATTATCATTGTTGAATTAGCTACAACAAAGACTGATGCTTTGTGAACCATGAATATCTAACAGTTCTTTGTAAAAACAAATCAATTTTAAGGAAAGACTCACTGTAATGGAAAGGACATGACATCAATTTAAATTTGTCGAAATTCTGCTTGTTCAGATAACACTGCCTGAAGATGGAGTACTGGTACATGGACTGTTTATGGATGGGTTCCGCTGGGACTGGGATGAGATGGTTTGTGCTGATTCGATCAAAGGTTAGTTTGTAGTCTGTTGATCTTCTGTCTCTATCAATCTGTGTCTGCAATCTTTTATCCGAAACCCTTTGCAATTCAGAATTTTTTTTTGTTGAGTTCAGAATGGTAGTACAGCACCTGTACCATATACTACAGTAACACCCTAGCATTGGTAGATAGATGTCACGAAGAAACTCCAATCTCATAATGAGCAGACGGTCGGCAGTCAGTAAGCTAGTGCTGCTCATTGCCTGTCTTTTCTAGCTATGGACACATCATACTGGTTGGAGAGTGCTGTCTCCCTTCCATGCATGATAGTTGTAGAGTCCGCTTGGGAATTGGAGATACTTCCTTTTCCTCTTCTCACTATGCCCAATAAGGGTGTCTGCAGCTCTTTTTTGACATTTTCACAATAAAATCAACATCGCAGGAGTACAAAAATATCTGGGAACTGCAAATACACATCTGACTGGTAGCAGTACAGGACACACATGACCATGCTATACTCGGAAGTTTTATGATGCTGTTTACCATGAGGATGACATCACAAATGTATGTATTACTTATCTGCGACTATTTTTTTAAGGAATGTTTAAATCTGTGGTTTTACAGAAGAATGTTAAAAATACCGTTGACAGCTCAAATGATTAATGGGGACATCTTGAAAGAGTCCAAAGCGCATAGGAAACTTATTCTTCAGGTTAGAAGGAAGCAATCCACTTTCTGTGGGAATGTTATGAGGAGATAGAAGCTGGAGTATATCGTGACAACAGCAAAGATTGAAGGAAAAAGAGAGGATAACAAAGACAGAAGATACAGGACAGTTTGACATCATGGCATGGAAAGAAGTCAACAACAGACAGTAATCTGTGGTAATAAATCAGGGTGGGGCTTCTCTGCTAGAGTAAAGGGCAGAACAGTCGCTGAACATAGCGGGGCATACATGATAACAACCTCCAGCATGAGAATGGAGGTAGAGGCAGTACTACTGCTGCCTTAAGATGGTGTCTGAGACTTTATTAACAAAGGCAGTTATTGTATCAGACTCAATCCATGCTTCGAAAGGTCCAAAATGGTTGGCTTCGACATGAATGGAAAACCTCCATAGAAGCATCGAATCTTCAAGAACTGACATGGATCTACTGTCCTGGTCATGCCGGGGTACGTGGCAATGAAAGAGCTGACAGACTAGCTTCAAGAGCACCCATAAAAGGTGCATTGGCCATGGATATGGAAGAACTACTGAGGGCGATTCATGTTCGTCTATTAGAAAATGACACTGCAATCGATGAATCATCAAGGCTAAGATTGCTGGAATTCGGCATCAAATGTAAAACCAGCAGGGATGGATGTATGAGAGGACGCATCCGCCGTGTATACAACCAGTGCGACACAGGAACAATTAGCATTCATACCCTTTGACATTTGCTGTGGGAGACTGAGCACCTATGGGTTTGCCCGGAGTGCAATGACATCGATTCTGATCAACAATAACAGCAACAGAATTGATCAATAGTACTGGAGACAGGAAGTTGTAGAGAGACATGATCACCAACGCTCCCAGGCATGGTACTTGAAGATGAAGAAGCATTTTCATGTATTGCATGAAGAAAGCATCTATTTATCACACTATATTCTTTCACCTTCCTCCTTAATACTAGCAGTGAATAAAATCCCAGTCATCGAATCAGTTAACTACACACGACAGCCATCTTGTTTACAAGTGTTTTAATCTATCTGCACCCGCTAACTCAAAAGCAATGGGATCTGGAATATGTCTGCTGATGGGAAAAAACAAAACAAAAAGTGCAGGAGATGAGGCTAGCTTCATACAATTTTTGCTGGAAAAGCAGAAATAGCATTGAGCACATTGTCATAACAACAAAAACTTGGTCACCTCATCTTCTTCTTCTGTGTTCAATTTGTAGTCATGCTAAATCTGCAGGCCTGTCGCCAGGACGAAGTCCAGTCTTTACCAGGTCGGCTTGGCAGCCCCATAGCTTCTGCTGGAGCTCAGCACCCCTTGGCCAGGTCGCACGTCGCGGTTCATCATGGGTTGGGCAGTTCTGGAGAATGTGTTCTGGGGTCTGGATTCCAGTTCCACATGGGCATTCATTTGTGTGGGATATCCTGAGGCAATAGAGATGGCCAAGTAATCTGCAGTGGCCAGTTCTCAGGTGGAAATTGGTGGTCTGTTGGTATCTGTTTAGATGGTGGACTGGGTCATCTCTGCTGTATATATCCCCTTCCTCCTTCCACTGATTTTTGTACTTGTTGTGGGTGATGGTTTTTGCTTCCCGATAGGGCAATGGGTGGCTGTATTGTTCCATTTTACTGCCACTTCTTGATAGAACATCTGCTTTCTCATTACCAGCAATTCCACAATGGGAGGGTAACCACTGAAGGGCAATGGTTGATGACCTTTGGAAGATGTCACCTGAAGCACACTATTGATACTTAATGTATCTTTTGGTTTTCAGAGCGTTTCGAATTTCGGAATTTCAAATAAAATGTTGTAGACCTGTACTTGGACTTATGCCCGCGTTGAAGGACTGCTTCTGTTACAGGATTAGTGGCCAGACGTCTAATGTATTTGTCTCCATACAAGAATGAGTTCCAGATTTCACTGTTAGTTGTGCCACTTGTGTAGACCTCTTATTTAGCAGGATTGTAAGAATTAGTGTGTGTATGTTTTACTTTAACCCTCCCCTTTGTGTGATCAGTGAAACCATTATCCATATAGATCTTTCTTTGTGGTCACCTCTTAATTATTATCCTTTTTTGTTTTGTGCACCTTATGAAACATGGAACCACCACTGCACTGACCCTCTTGCAGAAAACTTAAACGTAAACTTCCACGTAAACATTACGGTGCTCTGTCATCTGTGGTTTATGTAGCAATTTGTTTTACATTATGAGGTTGTTGGCCTCATGCTCAACCTCATATTATTTGCCTTTAGGAAAGTCGACCAACAACGAGACAACTATCACTATCTTGATCGAGCAAAACAGGTGATCATGTTCCGTATTAGAACAGGACATAACAGACTGAACAGTCACTTATACAGACTGAGATTGATCCCATCACCCCTATGCACGTGCGGACAGGCGGCACAGACAGCCGAACATATCCTGCAAGACTGCCACATGCTTAGTCAATTGCGGACTGAACATTGGCCCACAGAGATGCACATCCACACAAAGCTGTTTGGGAGTTTTGACGAACTTTCAACCACAGCAACACACATCCTGAGAACTAGACTTCTTGTGTAGACATTACTAAACAACAGCGAACGAGAAGAAGAAGAGATATGCCGGAGGGAGTTCAAATCCAACAAGGGCAGTTTCATATCTCTGTGTTTATCTCTGATTATTTCTTTCATATGTTGGTGTTTTTGTTTTTTTAATGTCTTGTTCTTCTTTTTTTCACTGAAAGCTTTGGCAAGCTAATTTACTGAATGGGTATGAATGATTTGATAAATTGCTGCACTTCTGTTGAATCGATCAATCACTACCTTTTAGCTACACAAGGAGCATAGGCCTTCAACAAACACATGCCAGGTCCTCCTGTCATGTGTCATCAGCTCAAGTTCTCTCCATGTTTTCCTCCTCATTTTCATATCTGTCTCCAGTTCTTCTCAATGTGTTTTTTTTTATATCTACCTCTGCCTCTCTTACCCTGGACCCTGGGGATTTCATAACATGGACTGCCTTGTAATGCTATCAACAGGCTTCCTCATTGTGTGTCCTATCCATCACCAGCGTCTTCTTCTTATCTCTTGCTTCTACTGGTAGGTGTCTGGTTCTTGTCATAGTTCCAGATTGGTGACCTTGTTACACCATTTCAATCCTTCCATTTGATACAAGCACTCATTTATGAAAGTCTGTGTAGCTTTTTGGTTGTTGTTTTTGTTATTCTCCATGTTTCAGAACCATACAATAGGACTGACTTGACTTATTTGTGTGTTGGTTTCTCTTGATCTCCATGTATTTCCCAATACAATGAAAGCTGCTCGTGCCCGCTGTATTCTTATTTTGATATCATAACCTGTCCTCTAACTCTGCAGCTTTTGTCGAATGTTTGCCATGATTTCTTAGTTAGCTGAATGGCAAAATCTATATGTCTGTGGTGATATCTTTTTAGGTCAGATGAACTCAAATTTTCCCATGATGCATATGGAACCCAGGATGGATTATGAACCAGATGAGTCACTATACTCTGCTCCTCTATATAAAACAGCTGAAAGGGCGGGTGTTCTATCAACCACAGGTTAGTGTGAACTCAAAAATTTTGCAATGAAAAGTCTCTTTCCTCCGTTTAATCAATCATCATCATGTTCCTTTTCGCTCCGTATAGAGCATGGCACCACCACTGCAGCTGGTCCCCTCACAGGAAGTCTGCATCAAGCAATCACAGCTACTGCAGGAGTGGTTTCTGTAGACATTTGTTTTAGATGTTGAGGTTGCCATCCCCAAGTACAGCCTCACATTAGTCGCCTTATACATGCCTGAGGGAATAGTATTCGTATTCTTTCTTTGTCTCATCACAGACATCCGGAAACTACACAGGGGCAGTTAATCAGTGGTGTACATCAAATATTCTCCTTAATCATTAAACATCTCATTTATTTTCATTACCCATGCTACAGGTCTATATCCAAAAGGATAAAAATCCTAAATCCTTGGGAATACTTCTGTTTCAGAAACTGGATTTTTTCTGTTTTCAAGTGTTGCCCAAATTGCATTAGGAAAATAGTCCAAGTCATCGAAACTGCGTTCAAAAATAGCCTAAAGTCGCCAAAAATATTCAGAAATTGCCCCAAATTGTGACAGAAATGTAGCCCAATGTCACCCAAAGAAACTCTCAATTTTCAGAATATTTCAGTTCCCGGGTGTTCAGATAAGGGTTATACATCTGTATTAAATTAGAATTTCATAACTGGGTGCTTGTGCAGAGTAGGATTGAACCGGAACGACAAAATCACTAATACGGAAGTGATAGACAGAACCAGATAAACACCACTGGAGCAGGAGGTGAGAAGATGGTGCTGGTGGTGGATAAAACACATATCAAGGAAGTCTGTTGATATCATTTCAAGGTATTACTTGATCTGTAATCCCCAATGTAAGAGATGCAGTCATCATCATAATTTTCCTTTGTGCTCCCTGTAGAGTATAGAGTCACCAATGTAGCTGGTCTCCTTCCAGGAAGCCTGCATCAAAGCATTCACATTGCTCTATCAGTGGTTTACGATTCCTCTCCGAAGGCAACAAGTATCTGCCTGAATGGCGAGAGGACACTTGGCAGTGTACAGGGAAAATAGGATACTCACGTAAAATCAGTCTCAGGTTAGACATACTAACCTGAGATTTTGCCTGGAGTAATAGCGGGCGTACGTTAAAAAAAAAAAAAAGTGGTTTATGTAACAAATTTTTTAACATCATGAGGTTGCCAGCCTCATACACAACCTTATAATACAGATATGCATCCTTTTATCCGTATACTTGAAAACTGAAATATTCTGAAATTTGAAAGTTTCTTTGGACGACTTGGGCTACTTTTTTATCACAAATGGGCGATTCTGAGCTACTTTGGGTGATTTTCAAACACATTTTGGGCAACTTTTGAACGTGACATCTGGAAACTGAAAAAATTCCGGTTTCCAAAGCAAAGCTCTGCCTAAATATTTTGGATAAAAGAATAACGACCTGTTGTCACCTTTTATGACATCCCTGAGGTAGCAGTAATCCCATTCCTTGTGCTCCCTCAGATAACCCCTAGGACATACATGGTGCATAGAAACAAATATATAAAGTAAAGAAATAAAATGGTATGAAATCAGTTTTACAAGTTAACGGTATGCAGGAAACATGGGACATTTCGGGTTTCACCCTTCGTCAGCCACATACTTTATATATTTGTTTCCTTACCAGTTTTACAGCAGCCTCATTTATTGTTATATACTATGGTGTACAGATGTGGTTGTGTGAAAGCTTAAGAAGAAGATGATCCCTATAGTTACTGAGTGCTTCTTAGGAGATACTGAAAGAATCGCACAACTGTTTCTGCAAAGCATGTCTAAGAGGCAGCTAAGGTGATGTCTGCATGGGACAAGCGTTCTCATAATGTAAATTAAGTTCCTACATAAACGACCACTGTAAAAGCGCCTCCTCCATGGGAGCTAATTGTGATGTTGACACAATGCTATTTAAGAAGTGAATAAAGATATTCATTCAAAATTTATTGAACTATGTAGAACAAATACAATAACTCAAAAGCTACAGACTTTCATAAATGGGTGCTTGCATAGAATAGAAGAGTTGAAATGGTATGACATGATCACTAATGTGGAACTGATGACAAGAACCAGACAAAGTACCAGTGGAATAAGAGGTGAGAAGACACTGGAGATGGATAGGACACACACTGAGGAAACCTGTTGATAGCATTACCAGGTTTGTTCTGGAATCCCAGAGAGGTAGAGGAGGAAAAAAAAGGACACATGGAGACAGACGTAAAGGGGAAGCAGAAGACATGGAAAGACCTTGAGCTGATGGCACGGGACAGAGGAAGACTTGGCATAAGTTTACTAAAGGCCTATGTTCCTTGAGGATCTGAAGGTGGTGATAATGATGTAGAACAAAGAACACTTGGTAATTTCCTATTACTCGTAGGTTTTTGCTCCGCAGTGAATATGTGTTGTTATGTGTTCTTTCGTAGCAGTTAGGTTTAGGGTTTGTGTTAACCCTAATCCTAACCCTAACTGCTACGAAACAAGACATAACTACACATATTCACTGCGGAGCAAAAACCCACGAGTAATAGGAAATTACCAAACACTTTATACACAAATTATAACTGAATATTCCACATATAAGACTTACCTATTTCTTATGTATGCATCAAAACAACATGCTCATCCACTCAATCCATTAGAATAACCGGGCATTCACTTCTTTCCAGGTCATTCCACCAACTTTGTTGTGGCTGTACAACTTCCCTCCAACAAACCACAAGATTTCTGGATAGTTAAGGGAGCAGCTTTACTGTGTCAGCTTAGTGACTGAGTTGCTTACATTCATGGGAGTATAGTATATGTCAGTTTATCATTAACATTACTGGATGACAGCGATCTTCACCATTTTATTCCACGGATCTTGCTGCTTTGATCAGGACTTGTTTCACCAATTTTGTTAATTCCTTTTGCGTTTCAGCATTATTTAATTTCTTGTTTTGATATTTCTTTCTTTCTGGTTTTGCATTTTGCTTGCGTTATTATTGTTCTTTTTTTGCTCATCACCTGTGTTGTTTACTTTTTCATCTGCTTGTATTTGTCTGTTTCTCATCCACGTATGTGTCTGTAGTATTTTTCCTTTGACCTATCTATAATTCTTGTCCTTGTCACCTATTTGTAGCTGTAGTTGACAAAGGGTGAAACCCCAAACGTCCCATTTTTCCTGTGTACCGTTAAGTTGTAAAACTGATTCCAATCCATTTTATTTTTTAATTGATATATTTATGTTCATTGGAAGCCTTAGTTCTGAAAGCAAATCTGATCCTAAAAAATGGTAACCACACATTGTATGAATTTTTTCTATCTGCATGAATATTTTATGTGGTTTTGCCGTTTTAGTACATTTTATGAAACCATGTTTTTTTTAAAAGTATATTTGCATGTTACAGTTATGTAATCAAAATGTGTCTTGTTGCATTAAGAAATATTAAGACAAAAATAGTACATTGACATGTATGTTAATAGGAGAAAGCATGGAACAAAAGAAGAAAAACTGTGCTTTGATTTGTTCCAAGGAGGTTACTTGACTTTAACGACAAACATAAACAACAAAGATGTTTTTAATTATATAAGTAACAATTTTTCAACTCGGTATTATAAAATATGTAAACATTTTATTTTAGTAGTAAGGACCGAAAAAAGTAAGAAAGCATTTTGGAAATATGGATTTGTATCTATTACTTCCATACCGCGAATTGTATAATGTAATATTTGAATACCGTTTTTGTTAATTTAATGTCTTTAAATACTGGTTTTTTCTGTGGTAAATTTAATGCCTAATTACAGTTTTGTTAAATTAATGTCTACAGACTGGTTATTTATAATGAAGTATTTACAGTTTGAAAAAATAAAATCATTCCTTCATTTATGATCATACGTCACGACATAAGGAACTGACAATCAGTTTTTTCAACAACTCATAATGAGTATTCTCCGATGCTATTTTTTCTTGCCATGCTGTCTTATTGGCCCAGTATCTTCCACTTCATCTTTTGCCCTCAATCTTTCCTATCATCACCAGAATCTTCTTTCTAAGCTGACGACCAAGTCTCTTGTTTCTGCCATAAGCAGTAGTCCTGTAACACTCTTAGCATCTCATGTTTACTCATTTGGTTTTTTTCACTCTCCATTACATGCTTAGCATTCTCAGAAACCGCATTCCTGTCATAATTGATTTTTCTGTTTGTTCACTGTCCATGATTCACACCCATGTAATGTGTGATTGTATACACCACCGCAAGACCCTCTTCCTCAACTCTTTTGCCAAAAACTTTGTTGGCTTGTTATTTACATTATGTATTGTTCCAATGCCTTTTTTAATGTCTAAATTAATGTGAAGACTTTACATGCATTTTTTAAATTACAAATTTAATCTATCACAACTTTTTTCCTGTGTAATTAAAGTAACAGTGCATATTTTTTAGTGACATTCAATTAATTTTTTGTAATATAGTGTCTAAATACTGACTGAAAACAAAATCAAAATGCAGTGTTTGTCACAATGTATTTATTAATTTGTTAATTTAGTTGTTTTTTTTTTTTAATTTTATAATTTCTGTAAAAGCCTCAAAGTTTGGTAAGACAGTATTTTATAGAATGTCTGTTATATGACTTAAATTTATTTGAGATATCCTTGTCAAACTAGTATTAGAAAAACTATATTCAATTTTTTTTTTTATCAATGCTTTGTCTGTGATAAACAAAATAATTTTTAATGCGTATAAAATATAACATTTGGTATATGAATAAATTCAGTTATGGTGACTCAACATGCAAGTCTTGGGCCTGCCATCATTATCTCTCTTATTCTTTTAGTTTCTTTCTCGTCTTTCCAATCTAATACTGCAATATGTGATACCAGAAATCTCTTGGTGTGCATGCATATGTTTGAATATGTATTAACAAATCAAATAACTCTTTAATATGTATCTGTTTATTTGCAAATAACAATAGCACAAAATACTGAATAATTATTCAGTTAAATGAATACTATACATTTCTTTTAGCTAA
Organism: Oreohelix idahoensis; assembly: GCA_024509875.1. NCBI lineage: Eukaryota > Metazoa > Mollusca > Gastropoda > Stylommatophora > Oreohelicidae > Oreohelix > Oreohelix idahoensis. The sequence goes on from JAMPIV010016353.1 coordinate 33,189, forward strand.
ATAATTCAACAAAATCAAAGATTGAAAGAATAAAATATCTCTTTCCATCTCTGGACTTAATAAAACAATGCCTCTAGCTCAGGGTTTCTTAACCTGTGATCCACAGACCCCTGGGGGGTCCATGAATTCTAGGGGATCCGTGTACAAAACCTAAAATTTTATTTTTTTTAAAAACTTCACATTTTAAATCTTAGGTTTTTATCTTGTCTTTGATCCACTGTGGCGTAGCATAGGAAGGATAAGAAACTTATAGTAGTTCGAAATAATAGATATAAATTAAGTGAAGTTTTGCCGGGATCACCCCGAGGAAGATTTGGCTCAAGAAGTCCTGTTGGGTTTCTCCACCGGCTGAAGGGAGACAAAGAGTGTAAATTCTCCTAACTAGACAAGGTCTGGAAACGTTTGTAAGGAGATATTTGGTCTCTCGCTACCGTAGTCCCCTTCTCAGTTATCTATTATTTTTATCCTTAATTATTACTGGGATTATATGTTATATTTTATGAAGGAAGATAAACATAAGACAATATGAAACATCTAACAGAATGAACAAGGCATGGGGTACATTATATGCACCTAATTGGTTTATTAAAATTAAAATGAACGGATGGAAATTGTGTGTATGTTGTATGTGATAAGTCTTACAATTCAAGTGTTTGCATCATCTACTGGCTAAAGCTACTACACTGATATGGTGAGTTCCCTTTTCAGCCTCCGGCTGATAGTGAAGCGTGGTTGGTTGTCCTGTCTCCTTATGACGTTGCATCGGGTAGGTCTCTAATGGTTTGGATCTGCCTTCACTGTGCTCGACTCCGTATTCTTCTTTGAGATTGGACTGTCATGCAAGGCTCCCCCATAGACTGAAGACAAATACGGCTTCATTAATTTCCTAGCTTGAGGAAGCCGTCTTTCCCTAAGCCGTCCGTCTGCCAGTCATATCAGATTTTAGTCTCTAACATCATATGTCTAGAGCCTAATCTTGAAATCAAGTTTCCCCCCTTTCTGCTTTTTTATATTATTATATTCCCTGCCCAAGTGGCAGTACTATAATTCTTTACCCATTTATCGTCATGTTAACATGATGAATTATTATAGAAAGGCCTGTTAAACCCACTGAATTCTCATAGAACTGTCAGTTAAACACAATGAATTACCACAGAAATGTCAGTAAAACACTCTGAATTATCATGGAAATGTCGGGCGACAGTATTCTAGTTCTGTGCTTCGTCCTAACCGTCATGTCAATTATGATGAATTAACATATAATTGTTGGACACCAGTATTATAGAATTGTCTGATGACATTATCCCAACACTTCATCTCTGGTTGAATAGTCATGTAAATTATGATGAATATATATCACTGTGTTACATAAAAACTAGACCAATTTCATTCAATACCCTTCAGTTCTCAAGGAAGCATAGACCTTTAACAAACCCATGCCAAGTCTTCCTTGAATCTGTTGAACACCTGCTGTTACAGTGCCCAAGACTAACTGACCTGCAACACCAGCTACTCCCATCGCACCCAACCATCCACAATACACTCTACACATCATCACAACAACTGAGGAAGACTTGCACCTTTGCCAGAGAGGCAATGGGCTGTCAAGAGCTACCTGCTCACAGCGAAAGGGATTATATCATCATCATCACCTTTCATTTGACTCCCGTTATATTCTCCATGTGTTTGTCTGCCTCCCTCTACCTCTTTTACCCTTGGTACTCCAGACAAAGAACTGCCTTGAAATGTTATCAACAGGCTTCCTCAGGTTGTGGGAAGCAAAGAATAACACTGTAACCTACCAAGATTGTCATAAAATGTGACTAAGGAAGGTTGGATATGAGACAGCCACCCCACCATGTGTAAACTTTAACCTGCAAAAACTTTGACTAGAATTAAATTCACTAATAATGCCGAACTCTGGAATTGTAAATTAAGTGTAACAGTGATAAATTATCCTGAATCAATCCTTCATACACCAGGCAAACAATGAAATTCAGATATGGGATCCTTTATCATGGGCAAATACCTACAAATGCACATTTAAATATAAGAGATGTACATGTCCAGCCTTTTAAGTTAAGATTACTGGTTTAATCAATAAGTATCAGTTACAAGAAAACATCTAAGGAGATTAACCAGAAACTTCAAATTCCCTGTTTGTCAACCTTTCTTCCTCACCTGTCACTAATTAGAAATTAAATTACTTTTATCATGTATGGAAAACAATCATAACATCCAGTTTCGACAATTCATTTCTAGATATTTTGAATAAAATGATTTAAAAAGGCAAATAGAGAGTTCTGGAATTCCCAGGGTAAGATAGGTAGAGGAAGACCAAAGAAATGGTGGAAAGGAGAACTGGAGACAGACATGAAAAGACCTTGAGCTGATGGCACAGGACAGGAACACTTGGCATAGGTTTGTTCAAGGCATATACTCCTTTGGGAGTTGAAAGGTGAAAGAAGACGACAGGTGAAGGATTCCTCTCAATTTTCTGCCAAAAAGCATCCTCAAAATGCAGCAGGGTAAAGAGACATAAATTATTGTTACTGTTGATCAGAACTGACATCATTGCACTCAGGGCTAATCCACAGGTGCTCAGCCTCCCTCAGCAAATGCTGAAGGATATGAGATAAACTAAAGAATACACCTTAAACACTATAAACTAAAGAACACGGAAGAGGGTACACCATAGACACTACAAACATTAGCCAATGCCAAACAAATGGCAGAGAAACTGCAGCCTGGAAGAATCAACACAAGAAAATCAACAAATGTTATATAGAATAAAGAACATTATATCCTAAATTTTAACACACATGGGGTTGAAACGGGCATTCCATGAATAAGATAACCCCCGGTTATGGACCAAAAACCAAAACAAATTATGCTTGCACACATTTCTTTTCCTGCTGCATAATGCACCACTGGATATAAATGAAAAATCTTAAGCGCATTAAGAAATACAGGAATGCTCTAACACACAAGAAAAAATGTATAGATCTGGTTGAAGGCCTCTGCTTCACTGGAGATGAGTTATTGATTACTATTTTTTTAAATGATGTGATATATATAAAACTATAGTACCAATGAATTGCTTTACAAAATGTAGAGGAAACAAGTTTATGCTGTACCACATGTTGTATAAAATGAAGGAACAAGTGATCATAAACAAAATGTAAAATATTATGGCTACAAAAGAACACATGCAAATGAAAAACCAACCAAAACATTAACAGCCATGTACAAAATATAAATGACACAGGACCTGTTTATGATTTATTGTAAACTGTGGCCATCTAGTGTAGTTGTCAGTGCTTATTTAAAAAAAACAAAAAACAACATTTATGAAAGCACAATAATGTAAACCTAACCTAATGGCTAAAGGACTATAATATAAACTAAGAACAAACACTGAGAAACAATATACCAATGCAAAAAAAAGCTTTCACACAACCACATCTGTACACCATAGTATATAACAATAAATGAGGCTGCTGTAAAACTGGTAAGGAAACAAATATATAAAGTATGTGGCTGACGAAGGGTGAAACCCGAAATGTCCCATGTTTCCTGCATACCGTTAATTTGTAAAACTGATTTCATACCATTTTATTTCTTTACTTTATATATTTGTTTCTATGCACCATGTATGTCCTAGGGGTTATCTGAGGGAGCACAAGGAATGGGATTACTGCTACCTCAGGGATGTCATAAAAGGTGACAACAGGTCGTTATTCTTTTATCCAAAATATTTAGGCAGAGCTTTGCTTTGGAAACCGGAATTTTTTCAGTTTCCAGATGTCACGTTCAAAAGTTGCCCAAAATGTGTTTGAAAATCACCCAAAGTAGCTCAGAATCGCCCATTTGTGATAAAAAAGTAGCCCAAGTCGTCCAAAGAAACTTTCAAATTTCAGAATATTTCAGTTTTCAAGTATACGGATAAAAGGATGCATATCTGTATTATAAGGTTGTGTATGAGGCTGGCAACCTCATGATGTTAAAAAATTTGTTACATAAACCACTTTTTTTTTTTTTAACGTAACCCTTTAGTTTGCAAAAGTTTAAATCTGTTTTAAAAAAAAAAAACTTAATACAGCTGAGCTCACACCACATAAAACATGATTACGGTTGTTCTGTTCTGACCAAACATTCGATAACCTAAAACAACCAAAGTCAGTTAGCCAGGAGGCCATCCCATCTGTCGGCCACCTAATACATGGATGTGTATATGATAGACAGACTGGCCACCATCTCGGCCATCATTGATCACTATTCTGTAACCCCTGCTCAATCCTTTTTCCTTGGCAACTTTCCTGGCCACAATAAGTAGATGCCCCAACAGCTGGAAGAAGAGTAAGAAAAAAAAACTATAATCATGGATCAAACTACTATAGAGATATATATATCAAAACAAGAGACAATTATTTTGTGTTTTTTACTTAAAAACTGGGGGTAGGGTTATGGGAAAGGAAGCTTGTTAAAAATTACTTCCACTATAAAATTCAAGGACAGTAACTTCAGAGTAGAGGCCTTAAAAACTGCAGAAGTCCAAATGACAGAAGAAAGCACCGAGAGACAAGTAGTTCTCTTCACAGATGCGCAGTCAGTAATTGCAAAGCTGAAGAGTCTGAAAAATGCAGACCTGGATGACCAAAGAGGAACACTCCACAAACTATGTCAGCAATTCAAAAGAGTTGTGATACAGTGGATCCAATCTCACTGCAATATCCCTGGAAATGAAGAGGCTGAAAGACTGGCAAAGGAAGGTGGAAAGCTACATCAACCTGACACAAGCATAAGTTATGAAAAGGCTAAGAGTTTTATCAAGAACAAGATACTGGAGCAAGTGGGAAACAGAGCTTCCAGGCCACCAAAAAAAATGATACATATTACCAGCTCAGCAGAACTGAACAAATGGTAATTTTCAGACTTAATATACCTGTACTGTGAATGATTACCAGGCAGTCCTTGTTCTGGAAAATCCAGGGTGAGAGAGGTAGAGCAAGACTGTAATAACTAGGCCAAAAAGCCACAAATATATAATAATAATAATACGAGGGGCGTTCGGAAAGTAATGCACCACATCGTTTTTCTCAGCTAATAATGAAGATAGAAGCATGAAATTTTGCACACTTCAAATATGGCATGTGCCAATTGTGTGCACCAAATTGCACCGCAATCGGCCAAATAATACGGCTGCCCTAAACCACTGAAATGGAGTGTGTTAGCAACTTGCGTTATAAACAGCGAATTGTGATAGAATTTCTCGTTGCAGAGAAGGAAACTGTTGTGAATATTCACAAGCGTCTATGTGATGTGTATGGAAGTTTTGCAGTCGACAGGAGTACAGTCAGTCGCTGGGTTCAGAGAATCAAAGAATCAGGAATTGGAGATACAGAGCTACTTGATCGGCCGCGCTGTGGATGTCGTGCCACAGCCACCAACGCAGAAATGATGAAATGCGCTGAGGGCATTATTCTTACTGATAGGCGAATCACTACCCAACAATTGGCCTTACAGCTGTCAGTCAGCATTGGTAGTGCAAATGCAGTTATAAAAACTCTTGGATTTTCTAAGGTTTGCGCAAGATGGGTTCCTCGAAGTCTCACAAATGACCACCGATTGCAAAGGAAAGCAATTTCTTCTGAATTGTTGGAGCGTTTCAATGCTGATGGAGAGAACTTTTTGGTTAAGATCGTTATAGGTGACGAAACCTGGGCACATCATTTTGAACCTGAGACAAAAAGACAGTCAATGGAGTGGCACCATCCGCAATCACCAAGAAGAAAGAAATTCAAGACAATTCCTTCAGCTGGAAAGGTCATGATCACTGTCTTTTGGGACACTGAAGGTGTGATTCTTGTGGACGTTATGCCAAGAGGAGAGACAATCAATTCGCAAGCTTACATTAAGACATTGAAAAAAACTCATAGTTTTCGCAGAGTTCGGCCGCACAAAAATCCAGCAGACCTGCTTCTCCTTCACGACAATGCGCGCCCTCACACAAGTCTGGCAACACGGGAAGCAATCACCAAATTGGGTTGGACTGTACTACCCCATCCATCCTATAGTCCCGATTTGGCACCCTCTGATTTTCATCTATTTGGTCCACTTAAGATGCACTCCGTGGGACAAGGTTTGAAGATGATGAAGGAGTGATTCATGCTGCGAAGAAATGGCTACATGATCAAGACAAAATCTGGTATGGGCTAGGACTACATGCACTTGTTTCGCGCTGGCATAAAGCCGTACAAGTTTATGGGGATTACTGTATGTTGAATAATACCGATGTTTACATGACATATCCATGTATATTGTGTATAAATTTCATGCTTTTTGAATAAACAGCTCCTGAGAAAAACGATGTGGTGCATTACTTTCTGAACGCCCCTCGTAATAATAGCCCCTTCAGTCATAACTGTCTATGGAATGCGCCCCTGAGGTGACAGCCCTCAGCTACTTATTTTCCTGGTGTTTCTTTCAATGTTTTCTCCTCTCCTGCTTGCCGTGAGAGCTTTTTTTCGCCCAGTCTGAGGTGGCATCATAGAGAGCATCGTCACTTGGTGCGATTGGCAGCTTCATCCTCCCAGGTTGCTGGATTTATGTCCAGTGCATTCATGTCTCTGTTGCACACATCTTTGAACCTTAGCTGTGGCTGCCCAATTGTTCTTTTGCCATCTGCCAGTTGTCCATAGAAGATATCTTTCGGATACAAATGTATTAAAACCTATAATTTCCTAACCAAAAACATTAATAGGTACCAAAATCATTACAGTGTAAGTCACCCTCAAATGAACCATGCCATGGCTTAGTGAAAGCTGCAAAGAAACTAGAGCTTCAACAAGTCTTCTGATGGTGAAAAAAACACCACTGAATAGCATATATGCCAAGTAATATGGGGTACCTGTATTCTGTACAGGTTTTTCTCATTTTCATATTTGTATGGCCATACATAATTTCTGTACAGGTTTTCGCCTAATTATTAACCCTTTACAAAGTGCGCAAAGTCTACCATCCAAAAATTGAGAGTATTTCTGGTACGCATGAAACTTATGTCTTCTGAAAATGTTTCCTAAATCGATCGATATTTTGATTTTCGTGATTTTTTTTTTTTTTTAAACATCATGACTTTCCGGGCATGGAATCTTTGTTTTGGGAGCTGAGAGGTGACGTATTTGATCAGGAAGATGATGATCTGGTGAAACAGATAAGGGTATTTAATACAGGCCTGATTTAGACGCTGACAATGGCAAAAATGAATCCAGGGAAAGACTTAGACCTAATAATTTTGATAACATCAAACATAGGAGGTAGCCAACAAAGCATACTATTGTTAAAATGTGTGACTGTAGGAAATTTGCGACCTAAACACATTCTAGATCTAGTTTATCTGGTTACGGACTTGAGATATGATGGGTTCACAGCAAAAGTCTAACAAGGGGAACCCTTATGATGATCAGAACACCTCCTGTTGTAAGGCTCCGTATTGAGTTTCCTATTATATCCAATGTAAAGAATTGTACCAAATGTACAAACAAGGAAAATACAGTTAAAACAATAACTTACACAAAAGCACGTGTGAAAAAAAAATGTTCTTTTGGATTCTCAAAGAACGAAACGGTCATTGCATGGTTCTTTTTTTTAAATATTTTTTTGTAGGCTACAGGTTTTCAAATTTTTGTACAGGTTTTTTCATCTCTGGGGGGGGGCATGTATGGAACAGAATAAGCCAGAACGAATGTTGCAGAGGTCATTTAGCCCATCTAGAACCAAACAGAGTAAACCACAGTAATTGTACACATTCTCTGACATCAGGCCTCTTGTCAACCATTATCAACACAAGCGCATAGAGAAGACTGTTGGATGTACAATAACATGGTCATCATACATTTTCAATCTAGCTCGTAACTTTGAACTAGGATAGATAAAAGAAAAATCAGCCCTGCTCGACTTTTAAAAACATTGCAGTAACTACCCCAAATACAGGGTTTTCCATAAAAGATTGTACCCTTTTCAAAAAATGTATTCTTGGCCCCATGACGTGATACTAGGATGCTTTCTATCACAAAAATAAGATAATCTCTGCAAGTGTTTAGGCATACCTTACAAAGACTCAAAAATGTGTGCATGCGCGCAGCAGGTATTTCAAGTGAAACTTTCGCAGTTGAGTTGCAACCGGTAATTGTTACTCACTCAACACACTGGTCAAGTAGGTGAAAATAAAAAAGAAATAGGTACATTCTTTTTGAGTCTTTGTAAGGTATGCTTAAAAACTTGCAGAGATTATCTTACTTATGTGATAGAAAGCATCCTCGTACCACATCATGGGGCCAAGAATAAATTTTTTTAAAATGGTACAATCTTTTATGGACACCCTGTATATCTGTGGTAGTTTACACCTGCACTCAAATTTTGTATGATATACTTTACCTGCTCATCTGAGTCATGAGCATCAGAAAGCTGTACAATTGGCTTCTTTGGCACCACAAGGAAATGAACTGGAGCTTGGGGTGAAATGTCATTGAAGGCAACACACTGTGGAGATAACCCACAAATTTCTTGATGTCATTTTGTGGCAGCAAAAAGTGGAGACAATTTTTAAAAAAACTGTTGTATGTTCTTATAATTATTATCCTTCCTTTCATTTAGCATAAAGCTGAATAAAGTTAAATGCAGAAATTCCTAATAAAAATAAACACGACGTTCTACAAAGAAATCTGAATAAAGATCATTACAACAATCTGAATAAAGATAAATATGTTTTGGAAAACAAATAAATAAATACAACATTCTGAATAAAAATAAATGCAAGACATACAATACATTTTCTACCCAAAAACAACTGTTGCCAAAAATCACCCTTGGGAATTCCTTTGGTCAAGTGCCTGTCATTTGATCAACAAAGGCTTTCATTTCTCTGTACATTTTCATTCACTTATGATGATAGGAAACTCTATACAAAGCAATACAACAGGAGGCAATCTGATCATCAGAAGTGTCCCCCCGTCGAACAAGTGTTTTCGCCCATTATTCTCCTTTACACTCTAGGGGGGGGGGGGGGGGGGGGGGGGGGGGGGGGGGGGGGTGGGGGGGGGGGGGGGGGGGGGCCCACCTGGGTCATGACTCCCAAGTGTCTCATCCTCCTGTTGTCTTGTGTAGAAAATGAACCCATTCCACCTTGGATGCAGCTTTAAAATCCACAATTCTGCCAGCAGAAGGCAATTGTGAAAGTAACAAAGAGATCAAACACTTTGCGACAGTGAAGATATATTATGTCGCCGAAGATTTTAATATATTCTAGCTTGTTTATTATAGAATGTTGAAATAAATGGGAGCTTTTAACTATAGTTACCCACCCTACAGTTCTTTGCCTCGTATGACATGCCTTTAGGAAGCAATGGTCCTAATCTATCTTGTATCTTCTCAGAGACCCCTGCGGCATTACACGGGACATTGATTTATTTTAGCGCTGACTAAAAGACGTATGGAGGAGAAGAACAACCACCACAAACAATGGAAAGACAGTATTATTGTAAAGTTACCGAAGAAAGGTGATCTATCAGACTGTAATAACTGGCGTGGTATATCTCTATTATCAGTACCTGGAAAATTATTATGTTGCATGATGTTAGAAAGACTTAAATTGCATGCTGACGAAAAGATCAGAGAAGAACAAAGCGGGTTTCAGGCCGAAACGATCATGTATTGATCAAATATTCACACTAAGAACAATTATAGAAGAATCAGTGGAAAGGCAATCGCCACTTATTATCACCTTCGTCGATTTTCAAAAAGCCTTTGATTGTCTACACCGCCCATCATTGTGGAAGATACTTACAATCTATGGTTTTCCAACAAAAATATGTGAATATAATCAAAGCGCTATATGACAATGCAAATGTATGTTGTGTTAGAACAAATAAAGGGAATACAGAATGGTTTACAGTAGAAACAGGGGTGAAACAAGGCTGTATTATGTCACCACTACTTTTTGGAATAGCTATTGATTGGGTTATGAGAAACTATACCCACAATGAACAATTGGGTATAAAATGGACAAATGGAAAATTCCTGGGGGACCTGGATTTCGCAGATGATGTAGCATTCTTAAGTTCAACACCAAGACAATCCCAAGAAGCAATAAATAATTTGTGTCATCTCTCGGTTAAAATTGGTCTCCAAATAAATGCCTCTAAAACTAAAGCTTTGAACTTTTCTAACGAGACCTTTGATATCATCTTGAACGGGGAAAAACTACAGAAAGTTGAAAGTTTCAATTATTTAGGCAGTAAAATGACTCAGGATGGTGACACAACAAGAGAAATCCATACTAGAATTGCTTTGGCAGCTAGCGCCTTCAATAGATTATCTAACATTTGGAAATTACGATCATTGAATATACATTACCAAGCTTCGTCTGTTTAATTCAAATGTTATCTCAGTGTTAACATACGGCTGTGAGAGTTGGAAAATAACAAAATCATTGGAGAACAAGCTGAATACATTCGAGAACAAATGTCTTAGAAAACTCATGAACATCAGTTGGATAAGAATTCAAGACTAATCGACAAATAAAAGGACTCTAGGCAGAAATAGTCTCCATCTAGTGTAAAAGACGAATGGGTAATGTATCAGGACTGAATGCAAAACAACAGCCGACTTGGGTTTTGACGGTAAGCGGAAAAAAAGGAAGACCCAAAAGAAGATCAAAAACATAATAGAGAGAAGGAAGAACGGTCATGTGCCTAGAGGAGTGCGTCACAAAACAGACTGGAGAGCACTGGTTTCTGCCTTTATGCGCGTGTTTGGCGCTTAAAGTCATTTCATCTATTATGTAATATTATTAGCGTGGAGAAATACTGTTTTTATTTCGCCCCGAATTATTTTGCCAAATATTGTGTCTCCGCCTGGCTTTGCTGACTGTGCCAAACCTACTTCTGTCGCCATCTTGAGCTACCGTTAAAATCAGTGTAGCCACTCCAAGGTTTCGCTACTTTTTTTTTTTTTGGTGGTAACTACGGCCTAAGTGACTGTAGGCCATCCAGTGTTTTTCACGTTCCTACATTCAAGAATTGTTAATGAAAACAATTTTTTGGGAGGAAATTTCCATTTGTGAACTATCGACATCGTACTCTCGGACGTCGAGATTCAAAACAAGATAGGATCATAGGTTATCGGCATTTCAAAGAAGGCAATTGGCTAATCTGATTGATAGTTGTGAGAAGTGAATTCTAAAACTTTGTAATGCAGCTGGTCCATTAGTATGGATTACCATACCAAAAGAACCGAAATTTCCAGTAGGAAGCACGCTACTTAGATTAACTTAAAGATCAGTGGTGTTCACTTTGCTTTGCCGGAGAATCTTTAAGCCCTTTACTTGACTTAGAACCACCAGCTAAAGTGGCTGAAGCAACTTAAAAATGGCAACCAGCAAGTCAAATTTTGTTATCTGTGTGATTTTATTGTACACTTTTAGCACTTCAACACTCTTTAATATTTGCTGAAAGTTGTTTTTTCCGCAAATAAATCTAATGAAAAAAAAGCATACCAGTAGGCTACAATGTGACACAGTTGCAAATAAGTTGATTGCTAAGGAGGCAGTAATATATCAAAATGCTTGCTGCAAGACATGGATTCAACCTAAGTCACGAATAGAAGATGTTAAGAAGGACATTGCCACAGAAGATATATGGAAAAAATTGTCAAAATACAAGGACAAAGTGGAATTTCATCAGTTTGGTGATAAGGACTTTTAAATTTGTTATTGACATTCACTTTTTTAAATGTGTAGTTGTGTGCTTTATGTCTTATAGTGTGCTTGTGATACTAAGTGGTTTTTTTTTCCCTGTTTTTTTTTTTTCTTTTATTGTGCATAATTAATGTTGGAAGCATTGAAGACTTTCTTGAAACTAGCAATTAATACATTATATATATTGACAAATAAAACGGTATTGAATCAGTTTTACAAATTAACGGTACGCGGGAAACACGGGACGTTTCGGGTTTAAGTAATACAATAAGCTATAAGCAATAAGCTCTTAGTATACGAGCGGCCTTCTAGAGAGGCCGATGATCGATTCCCGTCAATAGCAAAAATTTATAGCTGAATGCATGTTTAAAACCACTGGACAATTTAGTTACGGGCATGATATAGGGGTTTCATTTCTTCACATTTTGATATATAACACTTATGTTATCTTTATAAATAAATTATTTATTGCAAAATCTGTAATGGTAGTCATTGTAATATAATACATTAATAATACGAACCACACATTGTAATAATATGCAAATCTTCACATGTACGACATCCTGTAAATAAACATGGCTACAAACTGAACATGCTTTTACTGAGTGCCTTCTGAAACATGTGTGTGCTTGTGTAGATGACGAGGTAATGCTTATATACATACATCATAACATTACATGGTGGCAGCGGTCGATACCGGACTGACGCAAAACAGCTACACGATAACACGTGAGTACAGTATTTGGCTAATTTTCATCATCGAGGTCAGCTATGGCGGCGAAACAATATCGCAACGCACCGCAAATGAGATTCGCTGGTAAAGTTGATAAGAGTGAAGCTTTCTTGTTATGGCGCCAACGCATAGATCTATATTCCAAGACCACTGGTCTGGAAGGACAAACCCTAACTCCATATATCCTAGAAGCATTGGACGATGAAGGTTTGAAAATTTACAACAGTTTTGCTACCGCCATGCCTGTGGAGTCGGCGACAGACCCCGCAGCCATATTGGACGAATTTGAAAAACGTCTGATAATAAAGCACACGAACTTTAGAGCGGCAAGATTAGAACTTCACCACCTGCGACAGAAACGTGGTGAAAGCCTAGATGATTTCTTTACTCGCATTAAGGAGAAAACAAGAGTATATAAATTTAGCAAAGAAGAAGAAAAAGAGCGAATTATTGAACAGATTCTTCTTAGCACACCAATACCAGAGTTCCAGAAATGGCTACTGAGCCAGAGTGATACACTAACTTTACAACAACTTCTGGATGAAGGCAGGAAACACGAGGCACAAGCACTAAACATTAAACAAATTCAGCAAGGTACATTAGCAGCCCAGGTGGATGCAGTGAAAAGCTATAAACCTAGACACAACAAAGCAACTGGTTCGAAGCAACAAGAAAAAACACAACACAAGCAGAGGTGCTATGTGTAAATGTTGTGGCCTAAACCACATACAAAAACCACTGTCCAGCTAAAGACTCTACATGTCATTACTGCAGAAAGAGGGGCCACTGGATAAAATTATGTTTCAAGAGGAAACAAGACAGTGCTCAACACAAACTTCACAGCAGAAAGTTGTCAAAACAAACACACTCTATGATGACTGAGGACCTTGACTCCAGTGAAGAAAGTGATCCTTCCACTTTTGATACTGTGAAGATACTAACTTTCAGTAATGAACCAAAGAGAACGCAGGCTTTCTGCAAGGTACAATTCCGAATACCAGGAATTAAAAGGCACAAAGAAAGATATATTCGGTTCAAGATAGACACAGGTGCCCAAGGTAACACTCTACCCTTAAGAATATTCAGACAGGTCATGCCTGACAAGGTGGATGAGCAAGGATTTCCCACAAGGGATGTAAAAAGTAGGAGTGGCAGGACAAAGCTAAGAGCTTACAATGGAACAAGTATAGACTGTTTCGGAGCAGTAACACTTGAATGTTATACAGAGACTCTGAATGGACATCGTCAACATTTTACTTGGTAGATGTTGAAGGACCTGCAATTTTGGGTTTACCAATGTGCGAAAAGCTGAGTGTGGTAACTATTAACAACATTAAAGAGGATATAGGTCTTGCAGATGCTCTCAGCAGACTACCAAACCCCAACAAGACAGCAGATCTTACCCCAAACATCAAAGTTGATTTTGTCAAGTTTAGCGATAATCGGCTTGAACACATCAGAGAAGACACAATGAGAGATCCTATCCTTAACTCTCTCAAAGAACTGATATACCATGGATGGCCAAGCTCTATCAGGGAAGTTCCAACACACATCCGTCCATACTACTGTATGAGGGACGAGTTAAGCATCGAAGATGGTCTGATCCTTAAAGGAGATCGCATTGTTGTACCAGAAACACAACGCGATATCATTCTTAAACAGCTCCATAATAGTCACCTTGGTATTGTGAAGACACAACTGAGAGCAAAGAAAGATGTTTACTGGCCACAGATAAACAAGGACATAGAAACACTATGTAAAAACTGTTCAATTTGCCAAGAACATGCAAATAGGCAGTGCAGAGAACCTCTCATACCATCAGACATACCATTGAGCCCTTGGAGCATTATAGGAACTGATATATTCTCAATCGACAATAATGACTATCTTATTATTGCTGATTACTACAGCAAATTTCCCATCATTGAGAAACTTCCACAACCCTCACCATCAGCTGTTATTGCAGACATTACAAAGAAGTATTGCAGCATATTTGGCATCCCAGATGAAATTAGATCAGACAACGGTCCACATTTCTCAGGTCAAGCATACAGAAACTTCACTAAGGACTGGAAGATCAAACACACAACATCATCACCTAGATACCCTAAATCTAATGGTTTCATTGAGAGACAGATACAAACTATCAAGTCAATCATGAAGAAAACAAGAACAGAGGATGTACACCTAGCACTCTTGAGATGGAGAACAACACCGGTAGACAGTAAGATCGACAGTCCAGCAGAACTTATGTTTGATAGAAGAATTAAAGACCTCCTACCATCTAAGGTCCACTTCCGTCCACAACATAGAGACAGCACATTATGCAACATCAACTTCACAACTTCAGCAAGTTCATGAAATCCAACTATGACAAAATGTGCTAAAGACCTTACCACCATTACATCCTGGTCAGCATGTGACTACCTACAACCACAACAATGACACATGGTCAAAAGCGACAATCATTTCCAGAAACCCTGAACCCAGGAGCTATACTTTAAGACCAGACAGCAGCAGCAACCTCCTGAGGCGAAACAGAGTGGACATAAGAGAAATCCCACAGAATACAACAGAGCAGAGAATTCCCATGCTTTCAACAGACAATGCAGTAACTCCAGACCTTGGTACCCCACAAAACCAACAAGCGCCAAGGCCGAAATCACAACCAACTCAAGCTAAACCAGGGACTTCCGCAGAACCACCAGCACTTTACACCACCCGTTCTGGCCGTACAGTGACACCTCCCAGCCGATACAGACAGTGACATATATATACTCACACTGAGCATTACACATACTTATCCTTTCTCACATGAAACATTTCGTTGGAAATGTTTGCACACATTTTTTTTTCAAAAAAGGGGGGATGTAATATAATACATTAATAATACGAACCACACATTGTAATAATATGCGAATCTTCACATGTACGACATCCTGTAAATAAACATGGCTACAAACTGAACATGCTTTTACTGAGTGCCTTCTGAAACATGTGTGTGCTTGTGTAGATGACGAGGTAATGCTTATATACATACATCATAACATTACAGTCATGAAAGGCAGCTCGTATACTAAGAGTTAACTTATATTTTCTTTAATACTTAAGGATACTTTTATTTCTATCGCTTACTTTGAAAATAAATACCATATTACATACATATAAATAATAAAAGACATTATTTTAGGAGATAGTGCAAATTTAATATTTAGGTTTTTTTAATTATGGCATGCATCATCAAGGTTTTTTCCCCCTCTACAAAATTTAGAGTGGCAACACTAGTTATAAATGAAAGTATAATCAGTGTTGCCAGCCTAGAAAATTATTGGTACCATGATGCTGATGATAAGGAAATAGCAAAATTGAACCAAACGTAGCTAGACATTGCTAATTAGCAAGGATGGAAGTAGGGAATGGTAGACATGAGTCACCAATGTTGACCGAGTAGACCCTATCTATCGATACGCGGCATTTCGCTTCCAGTTGACTCTTTTTTTAATACTGCCTCAATGTTTGTCCAACGTTATTATTTTTGGCAAAGCTTTTAAACAGGGTTGAGGGTTAGGTTAAGGCAAGCTGTAGCGTAAATATAGATAGCCACTCTGGCAACATGGCGGCCTCCTGTATACTCTTATCTATTTTTAACCTTGTAAGAATCACTTATATGGGAAAATGCAAGAACAAAAAAAGAAGCCACATAATTATAACAGCGCTGTTCTCTTGCAATGATCTCTCCATCTAGTTCCATGGGTATCTAAAAGTGACAAATAAAGAATAGGGCTACTGCGCCCTCATGCATGCCGTACAAAGCGACTAACGTGAGGTTGTTATGGGGCTGCCAACCTCATATTGTAGAGCAAACTATCATATAAATCACTGCTGCACAAACATGTAAATGCTTCGGTGCATGCTACTTGCAAGGGATCTAGCTACAGTGATGGCTCTATGCTCCACGAGGAGCGCAAAGGAGAATGATGATGATGATGACGCGCAACGATAATAAGAAAATTGCAACAACTGACAGCCAAATTATACTTGAAGAAACATCACTACGAGTTGTAAACTAATAGATGTATATCCTGGAGGAATGGAGATTGATACAGAAATAAGAATATAGAAGATGGTCATGCACTGCATAAAGAAATATACGGAACGCCTAAGAAATCAAGTTCTACACAAAAATAACTCAAATATCATGACAGTCCTATTGTCTTGGGTAAACTGGCCTATACTGGTTAATATTGAAACTGCAGACGTGATTGCGTCTAGAATTAGTCTGGGTCGTCCTTAGGTAATTCCGTGTTACGTGGGGGAGGGGGGGGGGTCGTGCTAGACTGTCGGCGAAGCACTATTCATGAAGTCTAATCAGTTTTCTATTGCATGGTATTTTTGGTTCTCTAGCTATCTGACATGTCCGTACTGGATCTTTTAGCAGTTTATAGGCGTATCTGCCTTTCTGGCTATGTTTCCAGTTTTCTGTCCATTCCTTTGTTATAATATTTTTAATTATGCTTTTGATCTCTGTTGTGCCGAACCCTAAGTTTATGTGGTTTGGGCTGCTTCTTCCTGTTTTTGCTTCCTTGTCGGCCACCTCGTTTCCTTCTATTCCCACGTGCGAGGGTATCCATGTTAATAATACTGTGCAGCCCCTATTATTTAGGTGTGTACTAAGCTGCAACATTTCTTCTGCTATGTCTGGTTGGCTACATTCATGTGTATTTCTTAGTGCTTGAAGAATTACGAGTGAGTTGGTTAAGACTGTAAGTTTTTTTTTGGTTTTTTTTTTTTGGGGGGGGGGCGGGGGGGGGGGGGGGGGGGGGTCAGTAATTATTTCTAGTGCTTTTACTATTGCCACCATTTCTGCCGTGAATATCGATGCATTTTCAGTTACACTAAAAATTTTTTCAGCAGTCTGGAATGTGTATTCTTAATTTTCTATTTCTGATCCATCAGTGTATACTTTTAAGCTACCCTTAGTTATCTGTTCTATGTATTCTCTGGCTATGTTTCTAATGTCGTTTTTTCTGCCTTTTTATAAACATCCGTAGACCAAAGTAGGTGACTCTAACTGAAGGCGAGGTGGAATGGGTTGAGGAGAGGGGGGGGGGGGTGATATTTAAATGAAACATATCTAAAGCGTTGTGACGAGATAGAGGCGCCTTAACCTTTTCTCTCTCAACTGCCTTGTGGGTTAGCCTTTTTAGTCTGATGCTATCGAATACTGCCATACACAAACCGACGGAATTGAAGGGGAAATCACCGTCCTATTGTCCCTTGTTCAGTCCTGAATCGAAGCAACGTCTATAACAGACAAACAAACACACACACAAAAAGAGCGAAAGAGCAACGTTAATGGGTTTTCCAGAGGAACCGCCTCGTCGGTAGGTAACATTATATGCTACAGGAATATTCGACCAACACCAAGTTACTCTAAGCAAAATCAGAATTAAAGATACGTTGACCATAGGAATTTGAAATATCGGGACACTTATACAGATAAATTGTATAACGTTTGTGGATAACTTTATTAGGATTATGTGACAACCGATGAGCTAGAAATATATTGTTTTGATACATATTGTATATATTTTTACATTTTATACACAGTACGTAGTTATGAATTTAAATAAAGAAGGAGGGAGCCGCGCTGGTGTAATGGCTACAACGTTGTACTGGCGACCAGGTGTTCATGGTTCAAACCCGGCCGTCGGCGTTTGAAGAAATGTTTACGACCGGAAATTTGACTTAATAACCTGAACGGCTCCTGCACATAAATCCCGTGTGGATGGGAAGGAGCGAAGCTCCTGACCGGGTTGGAAGGAAAGTCCACTGACCCCCCAGCCTCGCAATGACATGTCATTGGGCCGAAAGAGCTGGAAAGCTCGAGTGCCGCTGGTTATAGAAAAAAAATAAATAATAAAAAATAAAAAAAATAAAGAAGGAGAAAGAGAAGATTCGAGGTAAATATACGTGTACGTTCCTGTTCAAACGACATAATTGCGAATATATACAATGTATATTGAATTTACCATCCATAATTAACCAACAAGGGATTGCGAAACGACGTTTATCGACGTGACGTATATCGAGGACCCTCTGTATATTAAACGAAATCGTATCACCAAAAACAGGACGGCAATGAACAAAAGGATCACATATGAAATTTTACACCTGATGAATGCAAGAAGTAGAAGCAAGACAAAGATATGGTACCTAAAATGGGACCACTGCTGCAAGACAAAGAAGATTTGAATGGCAATAAAGAAATAGAAAACGCATGTGAGACAGCTCTCGTGTGAGCGAATAAGTTTGAATATCGGTTATTTAAACCTATTGTCTACGGCAACAAACAATCCTCATAGGACATGAGTGTTGCGCACATATTCTTTTGTGTGGCGCACAGATTACTGTTTTTACGCATACAAATGTAAAATGTAATTGTTTGTCTGACAATGTATATATTTATTATAATATTTATTTTTTGTATCGAAATATTTTCCTGGTCAAAGTGATATCACCCATGTTGAACTTATACTTTTATTATATGGGTTATCTTTCCTGAATATCGAACTCAGCGTAGGGATCTAGGTTTACAGCGATCTATTCTTTGTTTGGTTAGAAATAGATTGTTCTTGCTTCAGAATATCTATGGCCCGAATCTATGTGTAGTTCTTGTCTATGTAGGACGAGTCTGTCTTATATCTTAATATCTTTGTATGTCTAAGTCGAACTATATCTTCGGTGTCGAACTTGGGGTCAAAGGTTGTTCGGCGGATGTGTCGCTAAGTAGAGGTGAGAAGGTTCCGCCCTGATGGGTGCGGAGTTGTTGTAGCGGCCTGTCCCCGAAAAAGTGATCTCTATATTAGTGGGGAAAGAGGTAGTCTCTTTAGACATATCATGTATTATTCACCCCAGTTATTATTCTTACTGCCAAGGAATGGCAGAATCATATTCTAGTGTATTTCTGATACCAAGGTAAAGACGCATTTCTTATGAACTTTTCCTGAGGCATTGTATTCGATGGGCAGTCGTACGGTTGTACGTTTAGATGAATATTAACCAGATGAAGATGACATTCATACCTAGCAGCACCATATTATGCGATGAAGTCAATAGTATCAATGGTAGAATCTACAAAGCAATGAGGACATTTAATGAATGATCAGCTTTGATTGCGCTTCATAGTTTGTATCCTGGGTGAGCGACAACTCACTGGGAGGAGAAGCCATTTGGAATTCTATATTTTCCAATCATCGAGGAGAGAACAGGGATGCCCCCTTACTATCACCTGATGAGTCCAGAGATCACTGCTACAGAAGAGAACCCACTACTAGTGGTTCAATATTGTAATAAAAAAAATATGTGCTGAACTTTATCTAAATGAATCTTCGCTAGACGAGGTTAGGTCTAGGAACCATCTTGAACCTTGTTTATGAACTGACGTGCTGTCAGTAAAGTCAGACGATATATATTGGAATTACGGAGTGCTTGTCTACTGACATTCCATTTGTACTGTTATGCAACATGAATGCTCATGTGATAGGGTATTTCATTGATCAACATTATTATGATTTATGCCAGCCTATCTGCTGTCCCTGTACCCGTGCTGTCAAGTGTGATCGTTCCAATTAAACTGTATGAAACGTACACAGTAGTTGGCGTAAATGACTTCCAGCCATAAGTGAGTGAGATTGGTCTATTTGTCAACTCTTACGAACGTTTGCCATCATTCACATGTACTGTATCCTCACTCCATGTCTATACACCACTGCGTAGGTCGAGTTGATCTTTTGTTTGTCTTCATTTTGACAACACCCATCAACACCCTTCGAACACGATTGCAATCAACCAAGCAACAAACATCCCCAGACACGTGTAAGAGGCCTAGCCAAGTGCCTTTATTCATCTGAGCAAACAGTCTGTAATCCAATATTGGCGTAAGTTAAGATTGGCGTAAATTGTACTTTTTAACATTTTATATTTTTCATTACTAACATGTGAACTAATATGTATATATGGCTTTTGAATATTAATATGTGAAAAGTGCTAGTGGATGTCCAAGTCATTTGAGGCTGGCAAGCTCATCATATAGAATGATGATTTCATGAACAACCACTGCAATGGCTGGTGACTGCTTTATTGCTAGTTTCTTACAGAGAACTAAAAGCGTAGGTAGTCCCATGTTCCCTATGGAGCAGGGAGGGAAAGATGAAAGAACTCATGTACATACTAATTATAATATTTGCAGTTTCAACCAGTGTAAATGTCTATGTAAACTTTAATGAAGTTTTTTTTTAAATTAAAAAAAACTTGAATGAAGATTTCAAAGCTTTTCAACCAGGGTAGATATAAATAAAAACAAATTCAATCTATATTGTGAACACTTTTCAATCAGTGTAGATGTTAACGTAAACATATTCTATCTACACTTTTAACCTTTTCATTTGAATGTAAAGTAAATATAAAGCTATTCAATTCAAATGTAAAGGTTTTCTCTCGAGGCATTAAGCTTCATTCTCATCGAGGGTAAATTCTGATGTAGATGGGATGGTGGAATAGGAGAAAAGGACCCATAACCATGTGTCGGAAAACGCAATACCCAGGAGAGCGTTTTGTTTCTATTCTTTTACAATAGTTGATGGTGGTCCCAGTTGAGGGTACTTTATCTCGAACAAGAAGGGAAAAGTGGCCTGAGCTTTAAGACGAGGGACCAACTTTTAGACACTCCCTGACACTTCTGGGAACGTGCTGCGCCCTACAACCTTGATCAGCGACGTGCGTGATCAGTTTACCAAGAACCAAACCATCAGAAGGAGCATAACCGTAACTGACAGCTAAGTAACCCATAAAGGACAAGGAAGTAAAACGTCAAACCCGAGCCATGAAAAGGAAATTCCTAGACGATCTTGCATGTCAGGCAGAAGAGGCAGCACTGAGAAATGAATAAAGCACAGTATATAAATAACTAAAACCATCAGCGGAAATCGGCGTGCAAACAATATTACGCTTGAAAGAGGCAAGCAAGGAAATCTCATCACCACAGCACAGGGGCAGGAAGCAAGAAGGGCAGAGCACTTCAGAGAAACACAGAATAAAGAACCACCAGAAACGCAGCTGAATGTTCCTGAGGCTGAAAATGATCTAGACATAAATATAGGCATTCCACGAAGGGAATAAATCATCACAGCTATCAAATGGTTAAAGAATGGAAATCTTCTGGTCGCGACAATTTAAATGCTGAGTTATTTAAGACGGACCACGAACTAGTAGCAGAACGATTAGAACCACTATTTGCACACGTCGGGAAAACAGAGACAACACCAACGGAGTGGAGTAAAGGAATAATTGTCAAATTGGCCAAGAAGGGGCGACCTTGCAAACTGCAACAACTGGAGAGGAACTACTCTCCTCTCGGTTCCCAGTAAAATACTAGGCAGAATAATTCTCCAGAGAATTTCAAAAGCAGTAGACCTTAAACTGAGGAAAAACAAGCAGGATTAAAAAAGAACAGAAGATGTGCAGATCATATATGCACCTTCGGGAACATTATATAGCAGTGCTCAGAATGGCAGAAACAGCTATATATTAGCTTTGTTGATCTTGAAAAAGCTTTTGACAGCATACACAGGGACAGCCTATGGAAAATACTGAGGGCTTATGGAATTCCCAGCTGCATTTTTTCCATCATGAAAAGCGTCTATGCTAACTTTACAGGTAGTGTTAGGTAGAGCAACCTAACTTTTGAGGTGAAGAAAGGAGTGCGTCTGTGATGTCCCTTATCAACCACTTTATTTTGGACAGTCATAGACAGGGTGATGCGCCAGACAAACGAGGGCAGTCTAAGAGAAATAAGTTGGACAGCATGTTTTACACTGGAAGATCTGGAATATGTAGACGACACTGCAATACACGCACATTCCATCAATAAATCAAAGAAAAAAACAGATAGACTGAATAAGTATAGCCAGCAGGTGGGTCTGAACATTAATCTAAAGAAGACAGAGGTCATGACACTAAATGTGGGCAATCCTGAGCCCATAACATTAAGGAACCAGACGCTGGAACAGACAGACACATTTACAAACCTAGGATGCATATTAACGCCAGACAGCAGAACAAGCAAATACATTAACAACAGAATGAATAAAGCGAGAACACCCTTTGTTAGTCAAAACAACATCTGGAAGTCCTCTCAGTACAGCACAAACATCAAAATAAGATGATATGAGAGCTGTGTACTTTATATGCTTCTCTATGGTGCGGAATGCTGGAGAGTAACAGAGAATGAAATGTCGAAATTGTCCTCTTTCCACACAATCTGTCTAAGGAAAATTATCCGAATCTTTTGGCCGAATACCATCACCAACCAAGAACTGCTTACTCGGAGAAACCAAAAGGACATGCACACCTACATAGCTGGCAGACGCTGGAGATGGGTTGGCTACGTCCTCAGAAGAGACCCTAATGCCGTCACAACAACAACTATGCTATGGACCGCTGAAGGAAAGCGGAGTGGCCGACCAAAAACAAATTGGCGGAGAACTGTGGAGGCCGAGATGCAAAGAATGAACCAGAGCTGGGGCACTGCACGAAGGATGGCCTCTGACTGAGCAAAGTGGAAGCAATTTGTTGCTACCATACAAGGCACCACCAGGCGTGATGGCCTCTGACTGCTCTGACAGTCGGCGGCTAAGGATCAAAGAAGAAGAGGATGAACACTGTTGTACCCTTAATTTTTCTCACACCATAAATGCCTATATTACCACATATACATTGCAATAAACACAACGAGGATATTGATTATACTTTTAGAATTGCAAACACAAGCTATAATCGATATGAAAACACATAGACACCACATTCATATGATATATTATCGGAGTACTTATGAGGCCTTCATTATTTTATTCATCCCAGTGGTAAGACGACAAGTTTGGGGAGCTTTTTTAAACTTCACCAGTATCACATCTGATTACCCACGATGGCGCATTACGGCGTATTAATGCCTAGTACAATGTATATACACGATTACAACACGAAAACCACTAATGAAGCCACCAGTAAAAGGCCTGGCCCATCATAAGGCAAGCGAAAAAGCCGTCACATGGTGAAGAGTACCTACACAAGTACTGATACACAGATCCATATACGTCCGACATGTGCAGGCAAACCGTTAAGGAAAATCAGAAGTTACAACCAAGACACAACAACAAAACCTTTTGGTATCACACGGATTACGCACGGGCGTGCCATCAGCATTATTGTATGTTATAGAATAAGCATTATTCCGTCAGCAGGAATAGCTGTTCTGGGCAGAACGCTGTATTTCATTTATCAGTGATATTTAGTACATTCTCAAAATAGGTGGATCAAGTGAAGTCAGTTACGTCAATCCAGTCGACAGATCACTTATTTAGTGTTAGATTTCATCCATTTTATCTCATATATCTATCTATATCTATATCTATATATATATATATATATATATATATATATATATATTTATATATATATATATATATATATATATATATATATATATATATATATATATATATATATATATATATATATATATATATGTTATATATATTGTAATACTAAGATTGGTTTAGGCATATGTATGCCTTTATGCCATAACTTGGTTCCAGATATAGCTCATATTTATTTGCAAATGTGTATATATATTCTTTTGCGATCTGCCAGTTGTCCATAGAACATATCTTTCGGGGTGCGACCATCTTCCATGTGGCGGAAACGGCCAAGCCAGCGTAGTCTGCGTTGTCTAAGCAGTGTATAATGCTTTGAAGGCCAGCACGTGACAACAATTCGACATTTGTCACTTTATCTTTCCAGGAAGGGGCGATATATATATATATATATATATATATATATATTATATTATATATATATTATATATATGTATATATATATATATATATATATATATATATATATATATATATATATATATATATAGATATATATATATATCTATAGATATATATATATATATATATATATATATATATATATATATACTGAAGCACATTAAAAACGCACCACTATTATATATACTGATGCCAAGAAGCTGACAAAAAAAAGTGTGGGAATGGATTTTCCCCGTGTTTGCCATGAGGAAGAGAGCGAATGGCTGCTGGAATGGAAAGTGCAAGATTCAACCCATGGGTGTGTGTACAGACTACATGAAAACGATGAAAGTTACACGTGCAACACGATTCTCAACAGCTATGACCCTGAAAATGTGTACGCGTTGTGGCAGTATACTCGGTATAAAAAGGCCGTTGAGACAAAACACCCAGTACATGTGCTTGAAATGCACGACTATCTGAAAACGACCGCCAACGAGCCATTGGTATGTTGGAGACCGGAATGAGCTCGCGGGCCATTGCCAGAAGGATGAATTGCCACCACAGCACTATTGTACGTCTCAATGAACGTTAAGGAACCACTGGCAGTGCCCGGGATAGACTTCGGAGTGGCCAACCACGAGTTACTACCCCTGCGCAAGATCGTCATATTGTGCTGAGTCACCTAAGGAATTGACTCTCCCGGCAAGTCAAACAGCAAGAGCAATAGTGGGTAGACATGGGCAAGTCTCTCGAATGACAGTCATACGACGACTCAGAGATACAGGCCTTACTGCAAGACGACCTTATGTTAGGCCAAACTTGACTCACAGACATCGTTAGCAGCGCCTGCAATGGGCAGAGCAACATATCAGATGGACTAGACTGCAGTGGAATGCTGTCCTATTCACAGACGAGAACAGATTCAACATATCCTTTGCAGATGGACGTATGCGGATTTAGCGACGGTGTGAAGAGCGCTTTGCAGATTGCTGTGTCAACCGATTTGGAGGTGGCAGTATTCACATTTGGGGAGGATTCAGTTTTCACCATCGCTTGCCTCTTCACGTCTTCCGTGGAAATGTTAATGCTGTGACATATCGAGATGAGGTTCTGGATGCACTGGTTGCTCCTGCGATCACAATTTATCCAGACTTGCAGCTTCTCCAGCAGGATAACGCACGTACATTTTTATTTATTTTTGGTTTTCTCCCTTGCCTGCACAGAATGCAATGAATTTCATAACAATCAAATGTACAAATTAATGACCAGCATGGATTCATAGGAAAATGAATAAAGATTCCAAATATGTAAACTTGTACACACTTATATTTACATTTCACACTCTGTTCCTGGATTATACAGGTGGTGCGTTTTTAATGTGCTTCAGTATATATATATATATATATATATATATATATTGTGGTGAAAAAATTCTAATCCACATAAATAAATTAGAAAATAAATGTAACGCCTAACAAAGTAATTCAATAGAAAGAAAGAAGAATGGTGAAAGACCAGTGCTTTCCCAATAGCGTACGCCTGTGTTGTAGAACGCCAAAATGGCTGAACAAGAAACCCCTTTTTCTGCTCCGTCTGCATAAACTACACGTGTTTCTAAAAAAATAAAACTGGTACTGTATTTCTTAGACGATCTGCATAATGACCTAGATACCAATTCTAGCATTAATGTCATTATACACACTACGTTAACCTAAAAGGACAGACGGGCTTAGAAAGGAGAGAGAGAGAGAGAGAGGAAGAGAGATGCACGGAGGAAACGCATGAAATGGTACCACGTTCGTCTCACGATTTAAAAAGTGAACGCCAATCCCACGCACGAAAGGCATGCAGGCCTGATTTTTTCAAAAATAAACAGTGATAAATAAAAACACTAACGATACGAGGTTAGGTTTTTTTGAAAAACATGGTTTAAGCTCTTATTGGGGAAACCTGACATTCTACTGACATGTCAAAGCTCCTGACATTAGTCTGAACAGTACAGAAGACATCCTTTGGTTATGGAAAGTGAACATTAGTCTGAACGGGTGGTAAAAAACAAATACACGACTATTCTAGAATAATACATATTTTGAACGAAGCCACTTAGCCTCATTAAACTTATATATTTGTGTGCCTTAAGACTTGCTGACAAAGAATATGTTATGTGTTACGCAAATAGTCTAGTAATTAACAAATTATAGCCAAAATACTATAGTGGGGTTGTCTGACAGCACAAGATCATATTTGCTCATAATGGCATGTTTGAAAAACACTGCTTTAGGGGAAATGAGGCCAACAAGTTAGATACGATTTGATTGGCTGTAGTAATATGTAAGGCGAAACCTTATTAGTCGAACTGCAAATACTGTTATTGTTGTTAATGGCTACGTGTAGGATGGGTAACATTTTTTCAAAGGCTCTTGTAAACATGGTCTCATTGGTTAGAACGTTCGATATAGTCACATAGAAGCGTCAGTTCGGGGCCAGTTTTGAAAATAAATTTTGTGAGAAGCAAGTGCGTTGAGATCAAGCTAATATTTTTTTAATAAAAGCCTGGGATAAGGCAGATCAAAGTTGTGCCAGAATTCATCGCCAGTCAACGTTACTTGTGTATATTTCCTTGAATTGTGGTAAGCTAGACATATTTCCTATATATATATATATATATATATATATATATATATATATATATATATATATATATATAATATGAAAATTGAATATGACATGACAAATTGTGTCTGTATGTGTATGGTTCAGTAGCAAACAGAAGGCAAACCCTGGATATTGCTCCACCATGTAAAAGCTTGTCAGAGAGTAGTATAACTGCATAGGCATATATGGGATTGCCAAATAGTAACATGACACCTATCCTATTGTATAGAAGGAATTAACGCTGGAATTGCAGAGGAGTTGTAACCATTAGGTAGAGGAATACTGGTGTATATTGTCACATGAGAAGCTAGCAGTTGGCCTACAGCGCTGAACTCTGTGTTTGTAATGTCCTGTACTTCAGTGTGGAAATATATTATATATTAGTTCTGAAGAAGGGGGTACAACCTTCTTATTTCAGGGACCGTGGTACTGAAGTATTAGAGCAGCACCTGGTCTGAGTTTTGCTGGATCCAGAGGGCTGGCAGCAGACTCCTTGTCCAAGATATCGACCAGTGGTGTATTTCAAGATAACTGAGAAGCAAGCGAGCAGAGGAGACCGTTTTCCTGCCGCCGACACATGAGTTAAGAATTCGCCAGCCAGAGCAGCTCACCCTTGTATAATCCACCTTAAAATTGACTGTAATACTAAATCAAGAGGGACAGTTATTGTTTTACAAATAAAAAGAACTGTCCCCTATAACTATTTATATAATCCCAACTTACCATATATATATATATATATATATATATATATATATATATATATATATATATATATATATATATATATATATATATATATATATATATATATATATATATGTTTTTTGTGTATATAGGTTTAAGTCAATAATCTTGTATTAGTGTGTTCGTTATCACCAAAACAAGTTATCACATCAAGAGAGAAGGAACGAAAGAGTACGAGAAACTTAAGGTTATATTTCTTTCATTCTTCTCACTGTGTGTGAATGGCAATGGTGGGGGCTCGTGAGCTATAAGAGAGGGGGGATAGCTGAGTAGAGATAAAAATGTCACGGGGAACTTGAATCACTGGAATCGGAACTTATCCCGACTTCCAAATTCGCCTCTCTCCATTTTTACAGTCTTTCTCTACCTGGTTGCAAAATTCATCTGAGCCACTATTATCCGCTGAGCAACCTCCACGGTTAATCCTCTGATTAACCCTGTGACAACAGCAAAAAAAAAAACCAAAAAACAAAAAACCTGCCTAAATAAGGAGCGAAGAGAGTTCGAAGTGCTGCACGGAAAAGAAAAAAGAACCTACGCACAAGCCAATAAATAAGTAGACGGGAAACAGAACACAACCACTCAATGGCAGCTTGAAATCACAAGAAGTAATAATATTAACCTGCCAAGAGAAGTCAACAGAAAGAATGTCACAATACATAAAGGAACTCTATGATAATGAACTATTAGAATTACATATTCAAAAGACTGTGAAGGACCACCAATACACGTAGCAGAAGTTGAGAATCCCATGTGCCACATAAAGAAAGATCAAACCCCTGGACCAGATAATACTCGTATAACAGTACGAGAAATTGAGGCGGTGTGCGAATTATTGAATGACAACGGTGTGTGTATACCCAATTACACAGCCCTACCACAAAAACAAAACAAAAAATTTGGTGCCAAACATTTTACTCTTGATTGTACTATCACCTTTTACTTGTCCTGTCAGCTCTAGTTTTTTGAAGACTATTGCTGTATTTCTTTAAATCAGGGGTGACCCAAAAAAAAATGGGTCCGAGCGCGCACTTCTTGTGCGCGCGCGGGCCCGTTTTTTTTGGGTCACCCTGTATTATTACAATATTTTCTATATAAGGCTATGTAAAAAAAACTATTGCTGTCTAGTCCTTTACAAACGAAAACTGCTTGTTTACTCTCAATTTCAGTTTTCCAAGAATGTTCCCAGAATTGCCTTTTTTAGATTTTAAGCCACTGCATGCATGTTAGTATGCTACTTATTTTATTACACTTCTAACAGAGAATGGCATCATCTTCAAGAAGAGCATGTTTTCTTTCACCGCATTTAGTTTGTTATATTTGTGGAGAGTACACTTTCAAAGAAGAACATAGGAAGCATATTACTGTTTTTGTGAAAAAGGCATACTTTGCTTACTTTAAAGTAAAACTAGGTGACCAGGACAAGTCTTGGGCTCCTCATATTGTTTGCAAAACATGTGTTGAACACCTGCAACAGTGGACTTGTGGGAAAAGAAAATGTTTAAAATTTGGAGTTCCAATGGTTTGGAAAGAGCCCAAGAACCACTGTGATGACTGTTATTTCTGTGTTGTGAATATTTAGGGAATTAATGGAAATAAATCACAAAAAGTGGAAATATCCAGATTTAGATTCTGCTAGGCGACCTGTTCCACACGGAGATGACATACCAATTCCAACTTTCAGTCAGATTTCGGATTCTCTGCTAGAAGATGAGACAGCAGTGGCATGTGGAACGACAAGTGACAGTGATAGTTATTTCGAAGATGATTTTTCAGATGCTTAACGCTTCGACCAGCTTGAACTAAATGATCAAATCCGAGATCTATATCTCTCAAAGGAATCTTCAGAACTTTTGGCTTCAAGATTGAAAAAAAAAAAATTACTGACTGCTGAAACAAAGGTTACATTTTATCGCAGCAGAGAGCAAGGTTTTATTCCATTCTTTTGTAAAGAAAACAACCTTGTGTTTTGTACTAATGTAGGAGGTCTTGTTAACAAAATGGGTGTAAGTTATACACCAGATGAGTGGCGACTTTTCACTGACAGCTCTAAAAGAAGTTTGAAGGGTGTTCTCTTACACAATGGTAACAAATATGGCTCAATTCCAATTGCTCATTCACAGGGCCGGCCCTAGGAATTTTTCCGCCCCGTGCAATACCATACCTTGCCGCCCCAAGCCCAACCTCAAATTAACGTTTGAAATTTTTGAAACCATTATGTTATTAAACAAGCTTCAACATTAATTTCATGACCATTAGCCTAATTTTAAATAGTACCATTAATAATAATGTATTGATAAATTGATGAAAATACTGTATAATCATAAAATAAAAGATTGACTTTATTAGAGACAATTATATGAAATAAATGTAGTTACATTACTTACATATAGGGCATGCTCTTCTCATGTGGAACGATGAACTGCTGAGTCACAAACACTTAACTGTAGTATGTACATGTTATAGTTTTTAGCACTATTTACACATTATTTGAATTTATATGGTTTGAAGTATATACTGCTTAAAAAGACACTTTTCTTGCTTTCATATTTGCAAAAGCAGAAATAAGGTCTGCCAAGTCTAATTTTTGACCGATTTCATGTTCAACTGAAATCATGGCAAGTCCTTCCTATCTAGTTTCGGCCATTGTTGAGCGTAAATAAGTTTTAATAAGCTTCAGTTTTGAAAAACTACGCTCACCACTTGCTACCGTTACCGGCAAAGTTAGTAATATTCTTAAGGCTATAGCGACATTAGGAGCAATGTTATTTTCAATAATGTAACGAAGAACTTCAATTGGTGGAGTATTTTCTGGTACTAATTTGGATACTACTTTCAGTTCATCACATAGCTCATTGGCATCAATGTCTCTATTTTCTTGATGTGTTAAAATGCTTTCTAGGTTTCTACATTTGTCATCTCAGATTTCAATTTAGGGATGTTATATAAAAAGGAAAAATGTGAACTGTGATGTTCCAATTGCTCGAACCTTTCTTCAATAGAATTAGTTGCAACATCAATAATAAAAAAGAAAAATTCAATTTTGAATTTAGTTTTGGGATCTAAAATAGGTTCATCTCTTGCTTCATAGTTGTGTTCCTTTTTCTGCCGACGCACTCTAGTACATTCAAACGTTGGTATCAAATCAGGATCAGCTTCAACTTTCTCAGCTAATGTTGTAGCATCAACAAAGAAAATTTGAAATGAATTTATCATTTCTGAGATTCTTAAGGCTTTGGAGAACATTTCTCAAAGTTGTTATGGCACTAGTCAATTTCTATTTTTTATGCTTTGCAACAGTTTACTAGCAACATTAATTTTCGTTTAAAAACATAGTGCCATATAACCAGACAACATAAAAATTTAAAATCTCTGAGTTTTAGGGCAAGGGTTTCAGCTTCATGTCTCGCCATTTTGTCTACTGACTCGTTATCAGCAATTTCTATCAATGCATCATAAAATTCCTCAATATAATATCTTAAAGGACGAATGGCCTCGATTCTAGATTCCCAGCGAGTTGTACTTGGGCGTTAGAGTTGTAATATGTTTCTTAAGGAATCCCCAACGCAGTGTTGACGCTGAGAAAAACACATACAATTTCTAAACAGTTTAAAAAAATAAAACCCCTTCTCTAGATGACATCGCGGCATCATTGACCACCAAGTTGAGAGAATGAGAACAGCAAGGGATATAAAAAGCTCTCGGGTTCAAGTCCCTAATACGTTGTTGAACTCCTGAATGTTTTCCTTTCATATTTGATCCATTGTCATACCCCTGGCCACGCATGTTTGCGATTGGAATATCCATGTCTGACAATTTTCTTAGAATGCATTCGGTTAACGCTGAGCCTGTAGTGGCTTCTACAGCAATGAAACCAAGAAAATGCTCATGAATGTTAATATCATCTGGATTCGTATTAACAAATCTTACAATTAGTGTTAATTGTTCAATGGGACTTACATCGGGAGTACAGTCTGCAACTATGCTATAATATTTAGCTTTCTCCACCATAGAAATTATTAGCTTCTTTTTTATGGTTCCAGAGAGAAGAGCAATTAATTCAATTTTGAATTTTTTCCCAAGGTAATGTTGGGTCAATCCACGAGCTAACTCTCATTAAATGTTCACACATAACACTATCAAATCTGGCAAAATCAGTTCAAAGAAGCTTTAAAAAAATTGTTCCATTGTTAGGTTCATCTAATTTTATTCAGATGTTCCACGAAATGGCAAGCATTGTTGGCTCAAGAACTGGACAATAGCAATTAGGCGTTCTATTATGCTCCTCCAGTGTCGAACTTCTGAATTTAATAAATCTTGTTGCATTGAATCAAATGTCTGTACTGATTTAACCTGGACGAATAATTCAATCCACTTTGTATGGGGACTCAAAGTGTTTTTTAGATTTTTCGTGTTCATTAAGATACACATACAAATGACCCCAATCATTATAGCCATCAGTTGTGAGTGAGACATTTTATTACAGGAAAACAAACTTACAGCAGAAAACAAAAAATACAGAATCTTTTTCTTTTGAATACACTAACCATGATCGATTAATATGTTCTCCATTGCTTTAGCTCCCTAGTGTAAAAATTTAGGGAAAATTTCCGACCATTAGAGCTGCGCGGAAAAACGAACTCATTTTTTGGTCTCTCTGGCAGGCCTTTTTTTTTACGATTTTTCCAGTCGTTCGGTATCGCTTAAAGAAGGGACTCCATCTTGCCGGATCAGTGTACCTTCATAAGTTCATCACTTAAATCTCTGGAATTGGAAACAGTCAAATCAGTCTCATTTTTGACATTATTAGTAATATCTACGTTACTGGGGTCCGAGTTAGAAGTACTTGCCATGAACTCAGAATCATTTGTTTCGGCACATTTGCTTATTTTCTTCTGTCCTACCTCAGCTGTTTCAGTTTTTATATATTTATGTAAAGCCCCGCTATGTTTTTGAATATCGCGTTCTTTTTCCAGTTTCCGTTTCCGATATTCAGCACCTGATAGTTTTTTTCTTTTATCGGACATTATATCTATTTGAATATTAAAAACTGTTTTAATAAACCCTACAATAAAGTGTATTATTTAGTAATGAATGGAGGCTGAAGCACTGTACTCATTTCCATAAAACGTTTTAAAAACTTATTTATCACTGTAACTTCCTTGAATGCACACTCCAAAACAACTGAAATATTCGAATCGCCAACATAGAACAGTCGATAAAAAAATAAACTCCTGATTCCCACGCCAAGTTAATTAATTCCCGTCTCCCGTTCAGCCAAGCCGGAAAATTTATCGTGGCGGTCTTCAGTTGACCACTGAACATGGAAAAATAATCCTCTTGGAACAACTGTGGTTTCGACCAAGCCAATAAATTGTACTGACGTCTCTAAAGAAATACCTTTTACTGCCTTTGTAGGAGGAGAAGCTATCATTAGGATCGTATGGCAGAACTATTAGTGAAGACTTGAAAAACAGCTAAAGAACAGATCGCAGGTGCAAATATTTCTTAGAGAAAACAGACAAAATGTGAAGGAATAGAAAAGTAAGGAATTTTAAAATAATCTAGACGAAACTTTCAAACATTCCGCGACACCATCCACAGAGGGTTTATTTCAGGGGCCGTTCAGGTTATTCAGTCAAAATCCTGGTCGATGACACTCTTACAAATGCCTGCGCCCGGGCTTGAACACCTGATCGCTAGCGCAGTGTGGTAACCATTACACCAGCGATGCTCCCAGGCGGAATATTTTGGCGGGATTGTAAAAATAAGTAAAAAGATTTTTTTCCGCCCCCCCAAAGCTTGCCGCCCCGTGCAAATGCACGTGTTGCGCCGTCGGTAGAGCCGGCCCTGCTCATTCTACTACAATGAAGGAGGAGTATGCTACAATAAGCACAGTTCTGGAAAAATTGAATTATTTAGAACATAACTGGATGGTTTGTGTAGATCTTAAAATGATGAACTTCTTGCTTGGCCAGCAAATGGGATTCACCAAATATCCATGCTTTATATGTTTGTGGGATAGCAGGGCAAAAGATATGCACTGGACAAAGAAACAGTGGCCGTTGAGGAATGAATTTAAAGTTGGAGAAGAAAATATTGTCAATAAGCCTCTCATTGATCGAAAAAGAGTTCTACTGCCACCATTACATATAAAGCTTGGCTTGATGAAGCAATTTGTTAAGGCACTGAACAAAGATGGTACCTGTTTTAATTACTTATGCAGAAAGTTTCCAGATTTGAGCGTAGACAAACTTAAAGCTGGAATTTTTGATGGACCTCAAATTAGAAAGATAATAAACGATCCAAATTTTATTGATTCCATGAACAAAACAGAGTCCACAGCCTGGTCATCATTTGTTTTAGTTGTGCAAAACTTTCTGAGTAACTTTAAAGCAGACAATTATTCTGAATTAGTTGGAAACATGCTGTCGAGTTTTTGTGAACTTGGATGCAACATGAGCATAAAATTGCACTACCTCCATAACCATTTACATTTATTTCCGAGAATCTTGGCGACTTTAGTGAGGAGCAAGGTGAAAGATTTCACCAAGATATAAAAACAATGGAAGAGAGATACCAGGGACTTTGGGATGCCCACATGATGGCAGATTACTGTTGGACCCTTAAGCTTGACTGTCCGGGCATATCACATTCCAGGAAGTCACATTTTTGGTAATATATGCACAGTAATTACATATAATATGAATGCAGACTAAAGTCAAAATGCCACTGATAGCACCTAACTCTAGAATTGTACATAACAATTGCCCTACTAATATGGTCATTCTTAGTTATCTCAAAAACTAGAGCTGATAGAAAAAAATCTGATTACATTTTTGGAATCAGCAACCCAAAATTACCCAAGAACAGCTATAAAATTTAAGGCACCAAAATGTGTGTATACCAGTGTTATCCTTTGAAATCAATATTCATAGCGTAGCTACATAAACTTGAAGCTATCAAATGCAAAAACTACCACACAGTTTGACTTATGAGTCATGCGATCTAAATATCATTAAGAATTATCGTAAGAAGTGAGAGAACTAAATACTACAAACGGGCAGAAAGCTCAAAATTGTAAAAGATCAACGCACAAACAACGACATGTATAGTACATCAATAAAAAGATATAGGCCACACAAAACGAACTTTAACGAAATTAATACACGTTCACAGAGGCCACACAAAACCAACTATCATGAAATTAATACACCGTAAAAAAAATTTTGCCACAAAAATTTCAACAATCACTACGAATAAGTCAAATATAGAAAATAAATCACCCCAGCCACAAAAGACAGAAGGTTTTCTGGTAAGGAGGCGCGAGAATTAGATAGAAAAGTGAACATGATGAGGAAAACATGGAAAGAACTTGAGCTGATGGCACATAATAGGAGGACTTCAATTCCATACCCTTTAGCTCCCCAAGGAACATAGGCCTTCAACAAACACATGCCAAGTCTTCCTGTCCTGTGCCATCCGCTCAAGTTCTTCCCAAGCTTTCCTCATCATTTTCACCTCTGTTTCCAGTTGTCATCTCCATGTGCTTCTTGGTCTACCTCTGCCTCTCTTTCCCTGTGGATTCCAGAACAAGGTCTGCCTTGTAATGCTATCAACAGGTTTCCTCAATGTGTGTCCTATCCATCGCCAGGGTCTTCTTCTCAACTTTTGTTCCACTGGCACTTGTCTGGTTCTTGTCATCAATTCCACATTTGTGACTTTGTCATACCATTTCAGTCCTTCTATTCTACGCAAGCACCCGTTTATAAAAGTCTGTAGCTTTTTGGTTGAACAACAAAAACAACAACCAAAAAAAAAAAGGACGACTTGGCATGTGTTTATTGAAGGCCTATGTTCTTTGGTGAGTTAAAGGGTACTTATTGGCACGGGTCACACAAAACAAACTTTCATGACATTAGTTCACTGTCATACGGGACTTACAAAATAAACTTTCATGACATTAATATACTGTCATACAGGCCACACAAAATAAACTTTCATGACATTAATACACTGTCATACAGGACTCACAAAATAAACTTTAATGATATTAATACACTGTCATACGGGACTCACAAAATAAACTTTCATGAAATTAATACACTGTCATACAGGCCACACAAAATAAACTTTCATGACATTAATACACTGTCATACAGGACTCACAAAATAAACTTTCATGAAATTAACACACTGTCATACAGGACTCAAAAAACAAACTTTCATGACATTAATACACTGTCATATAGGACTCACAAAATAAACTTTAATGACATTAATACACTGTCATACAGGACTCACAAAATAAACTTTCATGAAATTAATACACTGTCATACAGGCCACACAAAATAAACTTTCATGATATTAATACACTGTCATACAGGACTCAAAAAACAAACTTTCATGACATTAATACACTGTCAAACAGGACTCACAAAATAAACTTTCATGACATTAATACACTGTCATACAGGCCACACAAAATAAACTTTAATGAAATTAATACACTGTCATACAGGACTAAAAAAAACAAACTTTCATGACATTAATACACTGTCAAACAGGGCTCACAAAACATACTTTCATGACATTAATACACTGTCAAACAGGACTCACAAAATAAACTTTCATGAAATTAATACACTGTCATACAGGACTCACAAAATAAACTTTCATGAAATTAATACACGGTCATATAGGCCACACAAAACATACTTTCATGAAATTAATACACTGTCATATAGGCCACTGTGATAAAATTAACCGTGATACAACGGTAAAATATCTCCAAAGATAAAATGTAGGGATAAAAACTAATGCATAAGCTACTAGCAGACATGATCGCCCACGCCGCGGGTCACCACCCGCCATGGAAACTAACTTGTTAGACGTGAAGGCAAAAACATTTACCCTTGGAACGGGATGAGAACGGAGATCAAAAGAAAAAAATATGACTGAACATGTGCTTGA
This sequence comes from Oreohelix idahoensis, assembly GCA_024509875.1. Classification (NCBI taxonomy): domain Eukaryota; kingdom Metazoa; phylum Mollusca; class Gastropoda; order Stylommatophora; family Oreohelicidae; genus Oreohelix; species Oreohelix idahoensis. The sequence goes on from JAMPIV010016353.1 coordinate 69,929, forward strand.
AACTAGCAAGGCTAAAAAGATGCAATTGGTGGGGAAAGGAAAAAATTCACGTCCCCAAGTTGACACAAGGTAAAGAAATCGACAAACGGGACCTTAGCTATTATACGCAACAGTCATTTCTTGGACGCTTTTGCGATAACTTAGTCCGTTTATTTGAATTCAGCGGCAAACGCGTTACCGAAGATGCTCGAAAATATTTCAAAAAAAAAACAACTAACCTTGAAAAGTAACTTTTTCTTAATAATAATGTTAGGAATATAAAACCTAGCTGGCCTGATGGCCCATCTTGAGCAGTGAAATAATATGCTTTCATTTATACAGACGGATAGATAATAAGAAAGATATTGACAAAAGACTGTGTTGTTCATATCAGCGAGCGACTGCATTGAAACAAAAAATGTCACTAATTTTCAAAAACTGTGACCTTGAGAGTCAAGTGCTAAAATCTAGTTGGAATGAAAGGATGGGAATGTGGTGGAGAATTGTGGCTAAAAATAACTTTAAAGGCAAAATTGTGTAGGGGACGGCAGAGTTGGTTCAAAAAAACAAGTGTGTTTTTTTTGTGAAACGCAAGTAGAGACAGACGGACCAACAGACAATAATACATACTTGACTGAGGTATGACTGAATTGATTTTTGTTAGGAGGTTTGAATTTGAAAAGAAAAAAGGCGGTAATTGGCCACAGATAAACATATTATCGGCGCTCAGACGCGCATTTTTGCCATTCATCATAAGTTGTCCAGTAGTAGACACAGTAATTATTCAGTGGTGTATTTCCCAGAAGCTAATTGAAATATTTAGAGGGACGCCATACTAGAGCCAGCAGCTCAGCTGAGTTTTGCTAGCATATAACTGTGTTCTCTATTCATAATTCTGGTAAGACTGAAAGTATTTCTTTGTACATTTTAATATTTGTTTAATGTTTCGAGTGATTTGATACTGCCATATTAAAATCTATCCCTTACAACAAGTAAGGATTCGCTCTAGACCCCCCGCCCCAGTTCAGGGTCTAGAGACAAACAAAATACATAAACTCCAGCAAGGATTATGAAGGGCGGATCAAGTGTTGAGATCAGTGGAACATATCACCTATCCTATTCAATGGCAGGAAGCTAATGAACATATTTCAGAATATGTAGTCTGGGGGAACTTATCCTATGTGAAACCAACTTGGTAAGATGTGCTGTATGGTCAGAGAGATCTGACCCCGTCTATGTGGTGTTGTTGTGTGTAGAGTTGTGTGCAGAAATGGTTTAGAGGATGGAATTCTGACACATGACCAATACTTTTATTTCAGAACTGTGAGTTTTTTTTATTTGGCACCAAAGTGGTGTCAAATGATGTGTTGAATTATACAAGAGTGGACCCGTGCAGTCTTATATTTTGGCAGAGCAGCCTTTTATTGCCCCCAAGCACGGAGAGGCGGGGCCACCAGATTCCAGCACCAGATTCCAGCACCAGATTCCAGCACCAGAACTACTCATTCAAGATACGTGAGCGTCTGGCCTGCTGGAAATTCACCAACTTATTTTCTAACACACCAACAATATTCCCATCAATAAATGGACAATGTTTAGTCGCCATAGACAGGGAGTGATGAGGCCACCCCAACAGCACATCCATTACTCGTTCTCCCAGATAAATTACAACTATAAACAATAGTAATATTAACTAGTCTTGTAAAATACATATGTACACACCTTTCATTGATTATGCCATATATTCATGCATTTTATTCAAAATTTCATAACCTTTTATATGTTCTGACCAAAATAAAACCTTGATTCAGAACAAATAAACTTAAAGAAAAATTTACTATCCCACACAAAACAAACTTTCATGAAATTAATACACTGTCATACAGGCCACACAAATCAAATTTTCATGACATTTGTAAACGGTCATATAGGCCACATAAAAGAAACATTCACGACATTAATACACGGTCATATAGGCCACACAAAACATACTTTCATGAAATTAATACACCGTCATATAGGCCACACAAATCATACTTTCATGAAATTAATACACTCTCTTATAGGACACACAAAACATACTTTCATGAAATGAATACAGTCACACAGAACACACAAAACATACTTGCAAGAAATTAATTCACTGTCAAACAGGCCACACAAAACAAACTTTCATAAAATTAATATACTGTCTTATAGGCCACACAAAACATACTTTCATGAAATTAATACATTGTCATACAGGCCACACAAAACATACTTTCATGAAACTAATACATTGTCATACAGGCCACACAAAACAAGCTTTCATTAAATCAATACACTGGCACACAGGCCACACAAAACACTTTCATGAAATTAGTACACTGTCGTACATCCACACAAAACAAACTTTCATGAAATTATTACACTGGCACACATAACAAACTTTCATGAATTTAATACACTGTCGTACATCCACACAAAACAAACTTTCATGAAATTAATACACTGGCACACAGGCCACATTAAATAAACTTTAATGAAATTAGTACACTGGCACACAGGCCACACAAAACAAACTTTCATGAAATTAATACACTGGCACACAGGCCACATTAAATAAACTTTAATGAAATTAGTACACTGGCACACAGACCACACAAAACATACATAACGCAACTGGAACGTCCCACAGTACAGCACACAACTGCTGCACCAGTCAGGGTTAAGCAGGCAGGAATAAAAACACACTTGAAAGGAATTTGCCCTGGATAGTTGCCAGGTGTTCTCTGAAGAGACAAAGAAAGAACAAGACAACCCCCAATCAGGCAACTCGTACAAGGAGACTAATATTAAGTTGTGCATGACACGATGCTGGTAACCTCATCCTGAAAAAGTAACTGCTACAAAAACCACTACTGCAAGGGCACGTCACAGCTTGAAGCAGGCTTACTGCAAGGGGCCCAGCTGCAGTGATGGATCCATGTTCCATACAGAGCGAAAAGGAAAATGGCGATGAAATAACGATGATAATCTCACTAATCTAACACACACACACACACACACACACACACACACAAACGTACTAAAACATGAAGTGCAGTGTTATTCAAGATGGGCAGCTTACATAACCTTTTGAAATATATAATTGGAGTGCGGCAGGGATGTCTCTTGTTACCATTTCATTTCTTACTAGCTAAAGGTGTGTTTATGGCAGCAACATCAACCAAGAAAAGTTCGGTGGGCTCTGGTAAAACGGCTCGATAAACTTGATTTTGTCGATGATCTTGACTTTCTATTCCAGAGGTGTCTTCAAGTCTTTCCTAACAGTTCTCAAGTCCAGTTTCAGGTCTTTTAGTAAGGTAAGGTAAGGATCCCGTTACATGCCCATTGAGGCATACTGGTAATATGGTGTTAGGCCCATATTTTCTTGACCATCGGCACCGTAGAGTTGCTCTGGTACCCAATTCATGAGGCTGGGTCGACCCCGGAGCCGTTTGAGCTCTAAAAAATCCCACCTCAACTGGGGATCGAACATTGGACCACCGAGCTAAAGTCTCTTAGTACAAGCCTCAAATCCATAAAGGTGGCTTGAAGTCGAGTCCTAAATCGAGTCGTCGAGTCTCTTTTTTTATAAAGTCTAAAAGTATTCGTAGCCACCCATGCACTTTAACAACAACCACATAGTTACGAGACGACGTATCATGCATATTGGTTTTGTTGTTGTTGTTGGTGTTTAACTGGGGCTGCTGGGCTTCTCGCTCTTTTGCAGCCAATTCCACGTTTAATACTCCTTGCTTTATCTTCACTGTAGATCTAGGCTTTTCCTGAGGCTTTTCTACCATTCAGAAACGTGTTGAGTTGAAGTCATTAGCTCCAGTTTCTCCAGTTTGGCTTGCGTTGAAAGGATTATCACATCTGGTCCGAAGCTAAGAGGGAGAACCTCGTAGTGTTAAATACTGTGGTGAAAATAATATCTAAGGAACGTACATACGATGTGGACTTTCATGTGGATGATGTATCTATAATTATAAAGTATTTGAAGAAGAACGCAGAAAAATCTATTATATGGATAATTGATATGATTGTGGACTCGTATAAGTTTCATATTACTTTCTAAATGATGAACTCCAGTCAAATGTGCAAATAAATTTTCTGGTCAAAATATTGACGCAGGACCGGAATACTGGGCTTGAGTTGGTCAAAGGCCTATACTCTATGGGATGCTGAGGGGTACTGGTGATGATGATGGTCCTTTAGAAGGATACAGTTCATGTTCAATGGTGTAGTCACCAATTAATTAACATCATTTACCTCCCCAGTCAGAGGCGGATCCACTAAGAAGCTAATGAAGCTTGAGCTTCAGGGCTCCCAAGTCCGGTTTTCTCTATAACACGTTTCTTTCCATCTCTCAACACTTTTTTTGAAATAAAAGGGGCACCTCCAGGAGTTCAAGCTTCAGGGCCCCCAAAATGTAGACCCCGAAGGAGCATAGGCCTTCAACAACCACATGCCAAGTCCTCCTGTCCGAGTGTCATTAGCTCATGTCCCGAAAGACGCCAGTTCGCAAAGAAAGTTTATCACTCACATTCAGTACAGACTCTTTGGCTGCACCAGTCGCCGACTTTGGGGAGGCGCCGAAATTTATAATAAAAATAAATTTAAAAGAACAAGAAAAATGAAACAAGGTAAATAATTTTTTGCTTATATGAAAAAGATCGTTTTCGTATATGGTATATTAGTCCTTGGAAACAAAAGTGCATTGAGCTTCTTCTTCTGCTTTCAGTTTGCAGTCATGCTAAATATGCAGGCCTATCGCCAGGACGAATTCCACAGTATTTTCCAGGCCAGATTGGCAATCAATCAGTCAATAACCTTTAGCTCCCCAAGGAGAATATGCCTTCAACAAACACATGCGAAGTAATCCTATCACGTGCCATCAGCTCAAGTTCTATCGACGTCTGTTTCATCATTGTCATGCCTATCTCCAGTTCTCATCTCCGTGTTTATTTTTTGGGTCTATCTCTGCATCTCTTACTCTGGAAAGGAGGGGGGAGGGGGGAGGGGGAGGGGGGGGGGGGGGGGTTCCAGAACAAAGACTGCATTTAATGCTATCAACATTTTCCCTCAATATATATTCTACCCATCGCCAGCGCAACCTGTCTTGTTCTACTGGCACTTGCCAGGTTTTTTTCATCAGTTCTACATTGGTGACCGTGTCGCTGCATTTCAATTCTTCTGTTCTATGCAATCGCCCATTTACAAAAGTCTGTAGCTTATTGGTTGTTGTTTTTGTTGTTCTCCATGTTTCAGAGCCATACAATAGGACTGACGACATTTGAAAGGAAAATTCTGATTATTTTTTACGATGGACCTGATTTCTTTGACCTCCATATATTTCCCAATGCAATTGAAAGCCCCCCATGCCTTTTGTATTCTTATTTTGATATCATTGAGTGTCCCTCCAACTTTGCAAAGATATGTGTATGATTATACATCTCGTAGGAGTGTTTCTTCAAGTTCAATTTTGTTATCATGTCCTGAATTTATTCTCGTTAGCTTTGTCTTTTCCCTGTATATTTGCAGACCCATTAGCTGTTACTTCTCATCGAGTATTTTAATTTTGTCTTACATCTGATTACGGTTATGGAACAGAAGAGCCAAGTCGCCGGCAGAATCTATATCATCAAGCTTTTTTAATCAGATTCCATTGGATTCCATTTTTGTTGTGTAATGGTGTCAGTATAGAGAAAGATGGAGACCTTCTTCTTCTTCCTCGTTCGCCCTGAAAAGGACGGTGGTTGCGTTGTGTCTGTTTACGCCTAAGCTGTGATATCTGCACCTTTCGGTCGACACATCCGACTTCAGCACGGCATTTTTTAGGGACCGGGTTTGCCTTCCCATTGCGATCCGCACTCGCTCAGCCAGACTGCACTGCTGCAGACTGTTTCCAGGACCACCACGTGGAGGTGGCGTGCGGTCTTGACCAGCTCTGGTTCGCTGGTCCTGATGCAAGCAGTACAGCTATGGGTCGCTGACTGCATTCACTATTGCTGCATCTTGGGGTCCCAGATGGAGACGTGAATCGTGTGAACTGTAAGGAAAGGCTTAGTCCATCGTGTAAATAGGAAAACTTAGAAGTAACAGTGTCTGTAAACATGTATGGACCAAGATAGGTCCGTATAAATTAGTTGTGAGTTCTATCACCACCTTCTCTAAATTGCCTGTCTAAAATGCACTTGATGCCTTAGAACTGGTGTCGGCAATGTACGGTTCTCGGACCGAAAGCGGCTCTCTGCTTTATTTTATCTGGCCCTCTGCTTTATTTTATCCGGCCCTCTGCTTTATTTTATCTGGCCTTCCAACCTATTGAGTAAGTGATCAAATTCTTATAAAGTCACAGCAACTAGAGAATAGAGTTAATTCTATATTCTTACCGACATTAAAAAAAAAAACCTAGTCAAGTAAAGGCAATTTTGTCTCAGAAAAAAATTATTATATGCCTCTCACTAATTCCCCCCCCCCCCCCCCCCCCCCCCCCCCCCCCCCCCCCCCCCCCCCCCTCCCCCCCCCCCCCCCCCCCCTACCCCCACAATGTGATTTACATATTTTGTAAAACGTCTATTCTGATAATGATAAATTTGGGCTGAAGTTGTTTTCTGTTGTTGTATACAACTTTGAAGTTATCTCGCCCTCTTGGCCCGAGAGACCTAAAATATTTACTTTCTGGCTCATCTCTAAAAAAAGTCTGTTAACCCCTGGCTTATAAGAAGTTTTTGTATTGCACTTACACACGCTACATTGAATTTATATTGAAGGATGTTTATTAAATATTTAAACAATATAATCATTATCATGTAACACGTATTATAACAAAATGGTTTGTGGGGGAGGCGTGGGGGTTGGGGAGGGTCCCAAGATTAAGTCTCCGAATAGGCGCCTCCTACTCGATATGTCCGCTCCGAAAACAATTCCTAAGTACAGTATCCGGCTGCCTTAAACAATATGCGTAACATGGATGGAAATGGTTCGAATCTCCCGAGTATCGGTACCCATTACATTTCCATCATTTATGACAGGGTCGGCAATCGGTCCTACCGGTAGATCCCAGGGAAGCAGTTGGTAGATCTCTAGGTTGCAGAAATGGGGGGGGGTTAATTTTTCACCAAGTAAATTGCGGACTAGCCCTTTTCTTCCAACACTTAAAAGTACGGTGTCCCCATGTTTAAGGGTACTTTTACAAACTTCCTAGTGAATACCCGCAAGCTAATTTATTAAATTCTCTTTATTCGTTAACTAAGAATGAATCGATTTTTTGTTTGAAGTTGAAGTTAACACTCGGTAAAATATAATTTAGTTTGAATTTTCAACCGCACTATAGATAAAAATGTCGTCAGCAGATTGTCCGGCAGAGATACAAGATTCACTTATTCTAAATTCCAAGTACTCTGAAACCCGAAAACAAATGATTTTATCAAGTTAGATTTTTAGAGAGCTCAGTGGTTCTAAAGTAGATCACCGCAGTTCATGGGTTGCCGACCGCTATTTTGTGTTATCTGGTATTCCATCATTTTTTTCCTTTGTTACATTTGAGTGCTTTCAAGCCATTTTCCCTTAGTTTTATATTTTCATATCCACGGCTGGCGGAGTTGTGGATTTTAAAGTTGCTACCAAAGTGAAATGGGTTAATTTTCGATACAAGGGCTATAAGTTAATTTAAAGCTGACAGAAGAAATGGGAGTCATTTAAAACTGTTCTTTTATATGCCCCCCCCCCCCCCCCCCCTGAGACACCCCCCCCCATGACCCAAGTCGGGCCCCCCCCCCCCCCCCCCCCCCCCCCCCCCCCCCCCCCCCTTAGGTGTAAAGGCGTATACAGGGCCGAAACACTTATTCGACTGGGGGACACTTCTGATGATCAGATTGCCTCCTGTTGTATCGCTTTGTATAGAATTTCCTATCATCTTTTCATTGGGTATCTTTGAGAGGTTCAAACACTATGACAAACGTGGTTAAAGGAGAAGAGCTTAAAAAAAAATGCAAAGAGCGAACAAAAACTCGACAGTTTAATAACACCTAGTGAGAGAAAGTCAACAAAGGAAGTGCAGTGACACAGACTTCAAGAGATCGTATGCTGTGGTGAGGCATAATCGTTCAGCCTGTCGGACGGCACGATATTTGGAGTAACGTGTTGATGCATTATAAATAATTACTGCGTTAGACACAATAGTTTTCTCGGGCAATCGTTAACACAGGTTTTATTTTTACTGTGCAACACAGAACAACTGCTTTGACATTTGAGTTGATATTAAACTGATTCCAGGATGAAAGAACACTATTATTTTTCACGATTCATTTTCAAGTTTACACCGCTCAAGAGTTTTTTCATCTGACGTCATGGATTTCCGCTCTGGCTATATCGAAAACGAGGGAGTGATAAGGAAAAGGTACTATACTCGTACGTTGCTCAAAATTGGGTGAGTAGAATATATTTCTCAATAATTTAAATAAATTGCATGGTGCTTTGTATTTCATTCGATGCATCTCGTTATGAAATAACAAAACTCGAGGTAATTGCGGAACGGGGGAAATGGTGAACTAAATGCAGCGTCTAGAGCGGTTCGACTTGCTGTTTGCGAGAGTTATATTCCTTAGCCTAGGCCTACTTGTTTCTGACAGCTGATAATAATGTGGAATGTTTACTCTTGGTTGCCCCCATTTCCCATTATGGTCATGAAAATTTTATGAGTTTATAAATTTAGAAGTTGGTCCCATTGTTTGAAAAACTTTAACGTAAATTTGAGCCATGCCATTTTGTACAGACATTTGAATGTCATTAAAACGGAACATCGTCTGCTACAAGGGCTAGGCCTATAAGTTAAAGCTGTCCTAAATTTTTCAGGAAGAATGGAACATTAAAACTTTCTTTTATATGAAGGGAGTGTCCCTGATGAATAGGCTTAATAATTCTACAGAAATGTAGGATTAACTCAAGATCTGTACATAGTCGTGACTACATTTTTTTTGGTATTGAATATTCCTGCCACACTATTTGTTCTTCCAATTCAGTTTTAAAACAATTGCTAGCAAAAAAACCTGAATTCGGGTAAAACCTAAGCAGAGCCATTTGAAGCATTAAGAGATAAGCTTACAATAATATTATAGTTAGGCCTACTAGCTATTCCCGTGTTTGCCCATTTTTACAAAATAAGTTTTCAGTCACTGAACACATAGAAGTCATATGTAAATTACAAAATGTTCTTTGGAGTAATTTGTAAGCATTTTTAGTGGAATCTTTGTTTTGTCAGCCATACGTGTGAGATACTTGATAGATGGTCAGTCTTGTGTTATGGCGTGGCTGCTGAAATATGAGTAAATGTCATTATTCTGTTATAATGCTCTTGTATAAATAAGAGCTTGTGTAAGTCATGGAGGATCCCGCAACCAGTCATTGAACATTTATCGTTGTGCCTTCCATGCTTGCTAATATAGGCATACATTTAAAAATTAACCGTTGTCAAAATGTCATTATGTTCGAATTGTTTCACTGTCAGGCTGCAAAAGAGCGAGAAGCTCAAGCAGCCTTTGTTAAATGTCAACAGCACATCTGTTATTCTTTTAAAGATCCTGGTTTATACATAAGTGAGCATTCATAAACACTCAGCCCTTAATATACTGTTAAAAAAAAGAAACGCATAGCTATCTGAGGGCACATTTTTATGAATTTGTAAGTAAAATTTGGTGCTAGGGTATATAAAAACCAGCCTCAAATGTTCTTTACAGTGTCAAATGCACGTGTTGACCTGAATTGCGTTGGTTTTTGTAATCGTTACAACGCAGTGGTCAATAGTGTTTATGACGCAATTTTTGACCACAGCTCATGTTGCGCGCACGTGAAAGCAACAAAATTTGGGGTGAACACTATTCACTGACTACGCAACTGAAACCCTATAAAAGGATAACCCTACACACAAAAAATTCAGTTCATTTTCAAGCAGACATTTATGGCGTCTCTATCGATAAATTTAAGGAACATTGCTATTGGCCAACTGCATGCAGGCGAAAGTCAAAGTCAGGTTGCCAGGCATCTAAACGTGCATCAGAGTACCATCAGTCGACTTTGGCACCGGTTCCAAACCACTGGCTCAGTTGAAGACCGGCATCGCAGTGGACGACCCAGAGTGACAACAGCAGCGGAGGATCGCTTTATTCGGCTTCGTCACCTCAGAGACAGGTTTACAACAGCTTCCTCAACTGCCCAGTCATTGCCTGCAGGACGTCATGTGTCTGATCAAACTGTCCGGAATAGACTGTATGACGCTGGACTTTGGGCACAACGACCTCACCGAGGACCTGTCCTTATGCGCCGCCATCGCCAAAATCGACTTCTTTGGGCCAACCAGCATCGTCCCTGGGCAGCTGACAATCAATGGAGACGTGTCTGGTTTAGTAACGAATCTTTCTTTTTGTTGCAGCATCATGATAGACGGTGTAGGGTCTACCGTAGGCGAAATGAACGTTTTGCCCAAAATTGCGTTGATGAAGCTCCGCCGCACGGTGGTGAAGGTGCAGTGGTGTGGGGAATGATCAGTTACAACGGAAGGAGTAAATTATTGCACATTGGAGGAGGCTTGAATGCGCAACGATATGTCAATGAAATTCTTCGACCCCATGTCCTTCCACTTTTGGCTGCCCACAGGTCTGTGTTTCAACAGGACAACGCCAAACCCCATTGTGCACGGTTGACCACGCAGTTCCTGACTGCCAACAACATTCTCACCCTTCCCTGGCCATCCCTGTCTCCAGACATGAGTCCGATTGAGCACCTGTGGGATGAGCTGCATAGACGTGTTTGTCGCCGAGACATTGCTCCAGCCAATCGTCGTGATCTGTTCCAGGCACTCCAGGAAGAGTGGGCAGCCATCCCACAGGCCCACATCAGACGTCTGATCGCATCCATGCCCAGGAGATGCCAGTCGCTGATCGATGCAAGAGGAGGCCACACACCATACTAACGGGAAAGCCCGTATGCCAAAAAACTCTCGTGACCCAGATGCAAAACAACTGTCAATTGATTGGTTGAAACCCTAAGGTATTCTTGTGTGCAATTTGAACAATTAACTCATTAAATTAAAAAAGTTATTGAATGTCAAAATTATGGCTATGTGTGTGTGCCTTCAGTAGCTATGCGTTTCTTTTTTTGAACAGTATAGTATTACTGGAGCTTAGTTTATTTTGTTTCTTTGGTTAATGTGGTATGAATAATCATCATCATTACCTTTTAAGTTCCCTTGGAGCACAGGAGATACACACCTCGAGCCTTTCAGACCTGTGCCAACTGTTCAAGAGCTTCTTCTCCTTTCATATCTGTCTCCAGTTTTCTTCTCCATGTTTTTTTGTTTGTCTCCCTCTGTTTCTTTTACCTTGATGTTTCCATTACAGGGACTGCCTTAGAGTGCTATCAGCAGCTTTTTCTCAGTGTATGTTTTATCCTGCACCAGCATGAACTCCTCACATCTTGTTCCACTTGTTATTTGTCCGATTCTTTCCATCAGTTCTACATTAGTGATCATGTCATACCATTTGTTGTTGTTGTTTGCATTCGCTCTCAGCCACACCTCTATCTTACAATGCTGGCCATTAGTTATGAGCAGTTAGTACGTTGTTTCGTAGTTTACAGCTAGGCTGCGATATCTGCGCCTTTCGGCCTGACACATTCAATTTCTGCAAGCAATTTTTACGGGTTTGCATCCCTGTCACCTCACGCCTATATGTATGCTATACCTCATGCCCATCCAATAGTGCAGTAAGGTGGCTGCACCAGTGAGTGTCATCGGAGCCGAGACGCAAGTCTGGGAGGCTCTGTTTTTCCAAGAACACCACACACAGCCAGTTGAGGAATCGTTCACTGTTTTAAGTCAAATGATTTCAATCCATCTGATTGGCGCAGGCACCCATTTATGAAAATCTTTATCCCTCTGGTTGGCATTTTGGTATGAATAACATACACATTTATTTTTGATGTGGTTGATACAACCATGACTGGAGTCAGCTCACATCACATGTTGCTTCTGCATTGAAGTGGGACTGTGATGGATTGGCAACATTTTCTGTCTTTCATCTGGCTCATCATCATTATTACCAGTGTTCCCACCCTAAATTTTGAAAAAAAAACGTAGACTTACCTTAAAGAACACCTAAATACATTTTGAATTTTGGGCGACTGAGTGAGTTACTTTAGGTTTTATTTTGGGCTACTTTGGGCGAAAAACTGAAAGTTGATCTAGGTGGTGTTCTTCAACTAATGAAGAAAAATGACACCAAGATGGGACCAAAAAACCTAGATCTAGGTGAATCCACCTAGAAGTGGCAACCCTGATCATTTCCCTTCTGCTCCCTAAAGAGTATAGACTTTCAGCAAATTCATAACAAGCTTTCATGTCCTGTACCATGTGATCAAAGTCTGTCCATGTCTTGCTGTTTATCCCTTTCATGTCTGTCTCTAGTTTCTCTTCTCCACGTGTTCCTTGGTTTCCATCTACCTCTCTTACCCTGGGGTTTCCAGAATAAGGCCAGTCTTATAATGTTATCAACAGTTTTCTCACTGTGTGTCCAAACTGAAGCCAATATCTTCTTCTTACCTCTTGTTTTGCTTGCACTTGACTTGTTCTTGTGATCAGTTCCATGTTGGTGTTCTTGTCAATATAATTTTGATCTTTCTGTTCTAGACAAGCATTCTTGATTGAACATGGCATCAGGCTCCTTCCCTCTTTGTTGTTTCATTCCTGCTTATATCTGCTTTTGGTGCTCTTGTATTGTTATCTTCAGCCTTACCCTCAGTTATTGTTTTTCTATGTTGTTGTTTAACTAGAGCTGCTGAGCTTCTCGCTCTTTTGCTGCCAATACCAAGTTGAAGACTCCTTGGTATTATCTACACTGAAGATCTAGGCTTTTCCTGTGGCTTTTCTACCATTCCAAAATGTGTTGTTGAATTGAAGTATGGGCTCCAGTTTCTCCAGCTTGGCTTGCATTTAAAGGATCGTCACATCTGGTCCCAAGGTAGGAGTAAGAAGTGTGTGGAATACTGTGCATTCCCCGCCATCCAAAGGGGCTCTCCATCTATGCAGAGCTAAAATACTGTACTCTGGTTCTGGGCTGTCCCAAGGAATTGTCATGTCCTGCACAGAGGCACTTCTCAGCTTCCCCTGCCTATCACTGGGTCCACAGTGAGATCCTTCTGCATGCAGTCAACCAAGTTAAGGCCAAAGAATTACGCCTGGGGTTCAAGTGACTTCTCAAAGCTTAGTGTGCAATGCTGGGTTCTCAACAAGTTTCACCGCAGGGGGAATGGTTTTTCTATAAAGTGTTATGTCTTCAGTATAGTATAATGAATGAAACCTTATATAAAATAAGCGAGAGAGAAGAGAGGGTAGATAAGGGGGTGGGGGTGGAAGAGGTGATGTGACAAAAAGAGAGAGAGGAATAGTGCTACTGAAAATGAGTGAAATGTTGGCCTGAATGATCATTGTATAACTTACATGACATGGATATAAACTTTGTGAAATAATTTCTTCTAGCAGAGTCCTTTAGAAAAGTGTGCAGTCCAGTAAATATCTGTATTGTGGAAGTATCTCTGTAAACATGGGATTTCTCATTATTTTTTTTCCACCAAAAACATTAACAGAATCAAAACAAACTCACTCTGGAAAAATCCGCATTTCACTGGTCATATGTAAGGCTCAGTGATATGTATGCACATTTTGTCAAAAGTTTGGCCTTGTGACTTATTTCTAGTAATTGAATTTGAAAGTCTCATTGGAAGTTGTTTTAGTCTGATTTCATCATCATCATCATTATCAATTCTTATGGATCATGGGCCAACCATTATAGATGACCCCCTGGCAGGAAACCTGCTCAAAGACTCACATGCTCTAGCGGTGGTGATTTCTGTAACAATCAGTTTCACACCATTAAGTTGCCAGCCCCACTCACAACCTTATATTTGTCACCTTGTACGACATGCCTGAGGGAGTAGTGGTCCTATTCTTTCTTTGTCTCATAAGAGACCCTCCGGAACTACTTCTTATTCTTCTTTGATCCTTAGCCGCCGACTGTCAAAGCAGTCAGTGGCCATCACGCCTAGTGGCATCTTGTAGGGCAGCAACAAACTGCTTCCACTTTGCTGGGCCAGGGACTATACTGGGGCTTTATTCTGATTTGCAAAGGCAGAGTTGAGAAAAAAGAACTCTGTTTTCTTTAGATTCTACCTGTTCTGTTTTCAGCATTAAACAGTGAAGAAAAATGCTTACTAACTGCCAATTATCTTGTTGTATTATAAAGCTCTTCTTTTGGAGTGAGTTCTGCAGTGACGTGATGATTCTTCTTATGTTCCCTTTTTGCTACTTGCGGAGCATGGAGCCACCACTGCGGCTGGACTCCTGGCAGGAAGTCTGCAACAAAGCTTTCATGTGCTTTTTGCAGCAGCTGTTTCTGTAGCGTGTTGTTTGACATGATGAGGTTGCCAGCCCGATGCACAACCTCATGTTAGTCTGCTCTTATGATATGCCAGTGGAAGCAGTTGTCCTTTTCTTTGTTTGTCTCCTCAAGCTATCATGCGGCAACATTATAATTACTGTTTCTTTAAGTCTAAGTTTGTGTGGCGGCATGCCTGTTAGAGTAAGCAGAAATTGAGGAGGGTACAGTTTGTTAGGCGGCCAACTGGCTAAGTGGTTAGAGCACTGTGCTGTCACTGCAAAGTTATCAGGTTCTGGGATCGAAGCCTGGTATCATCATTCTTAAGGCTACCCAGCTGTAAATGGTGCCTGGCTCTACCCTTGAGTTAGGGAGGCCAGAAGCAGTAAGGAAGGAAACTTGTCACCCCACCTCGTAAAGCTGGACCTAGTATGGTGAAGTCTCTGACACTTCTACTCCCTGCTGCAGTATTAGGTATAGGATCACCTTTACTTTACAGACTGTTAGCATCTTCTTTGTCTACAGAGTCAGTGCTAATGTATTGTCAATTTGCCTGTCTGTTTTTCTGAAACATTATTGCTCAGATCTAGTGAATCTTCACTTTTAGTGAAAGAATAACTTTCAAATACTACTTTATGTCCTGTGAACCAGTGATTTCACCAAATAAGAATTCAGAATAGTTGGACTTCTCGCAGTAACAGTAACCAGGATTGTAATCAAATCTCTCAATTTTCCTTCCTGTAGTTTCAGAAGCAAATTGATCACACATTTTCAGAGGGTTCTGTTGTCATGTTTAGTTTCAGTTT
Organism: Oreohelix idahoensis; assembly: GCA_024509875.1. Lineage (NCBI taxonomy): Eukaryota > Metazoa > Mollusca > Gastropoda > Stylommatophora > Oreohelicidae > Oreohelix > Oreohelix idahoensis. Next base: position 85,167 of record JAMPIV010016353.1, read on the forward strand.
TAATTGTATGTTTTGCCTGATAATACCGCCTATAGAGGCTCTTGAAATGGTTGGTGAAAGCTGTTAAAAAATCTCCTCCCAATAAAACATCTTTTATTCATAATGTAATTTTTTTTATTCATTAAGTCATTAAGTAAATAATCTGCTGCCAATATGCAGTATGTCGGCTTCATTGGAGATTCATCTCATGTATTAAGTTTTAATTTTCTGATGTTCCGCTTCTTTAGAATTTGCTTTTAAATTGAACACTGGAGACTGAGTAACTAATATTGGAATTTTAACAAGAGAATATGCTCTTTTATGTTAACAGAGAAGGAATGAGAACACATTCAGTGACAAGCAAAATTTGCTCACAGCAAAACCTGTTGCTATTAATTTTTAGTTTTATATTAGTGGAATTTTAAATTCACATCTGGTGATTAGACAAAATCTGTAATATATTATTCAGTCAGTCAGTGGTATTTTCTTTCTTCCGTTCAAAGCTGTTGTCAGCTGGTTTCTATAAATCTCATTTCTCTGTCACTTCTGCATCTTTCTTTAGTTGTTGCAGCCATTATTTTTACAGAGTGCCTCATCTCATCATGTTCTTTCATCCGTCAATTTATTTATATTTGCTTTGTATTTCAACGTTTATTAGCTGAACTTTCTCCAGAGAAACCACTTACCTGTTGCTTCCAATAATTTTTAAATTTTCTTTTACCCATTGCCCGTGACTTACTTCCATACAGTTGTATTGGTTTGATGTAACAATTCAGAATCTGTTTATCTTTTTCTTGTGTTAAATGACAAGGATTTATTACTTAGGATGTTCCTTATTGTATAGAATGCTGTTTTTGCTTGGCATATTCTGTGTCATGAAATATTCTAATCCACATATATAAATTATCAAGTAAATATAAAGCCTAATAAATACATATAATAAATAAAGAGAAGAGCAATGGTAAAGAACAGTGCTGTCACAATGACTGTACTCGAAATCCCCCTTGTTTTATGCTTCGTCTGCAAATTGTAACGCTTTCACGTTGATAGTAAAAGCTTACTGTATTATTACCCGCCTTCTTCAATGAAACGTGTGCTGCATTTCTAAGAAAAACATTGAGACGTACTGCGTAATGACCTAAATTAATCCTAACATTAATTATACTGCGTTACCAAAACGAACGAACAGATGGACAAAAGGATAGAGAGAGAGGGGAGGGCTGAAAATCAGGAACGCATGCAACACGCGTCGCGCGGTTCACAAATGCTGCCATCACGCGTGTAAGTCTACATGCACTAATTTTTTTTCAGACGGACAGTGATAAAATACACTACCCTTTCCCAGAGTTAGGTTTATAAATCATAAAAAACTCTTATTAGAAAAGATAACATTAGATGGGTTTACGGTTGAAAACATAACAGTACCCAGACAGCACATCTTCGAAACAGGAGGTAGAAGAAATTGCATATTTTGAATGCAGCCACGTAGCTCCTTTAAATTTGTATTTTTGGGTTCCTTAGGGCTTGCTGACAAATAATATGTAAAACGTTACGCAAATAGTCCAGGAATTAATAAATTATACCCAAAATAAAATATTGGGGGTGCCTGACAGCATAAAATCATTTCTGCTCATAAGATTTTTTTTTTAACGTGTTTGAAAAAAATTTACGTTACAGAAATAGCCTACCATGTAAACTCCAAATTGATTGGAGCGCAACAAATGAAAGCCTAACCACGATTGGTCGGGCTATAAATACTATCTTGGTTGTTAGGGGAAACGGGGAAAGGTAACATTTTTTCAAACACTTGTCGAAACGGGGCTCATTGGTCAGACTCGCTGATATACACACTTGGGAGCGTTAGTTCGAAACCACTTGTTTTTAAAATAGCTTGATAAAGCATCAGTGCGTTGAAGCAGCAGCATATATTTTGCTAAATAAAAGCCTGGAAGATAAGCAGATGGGAATTTGTGCCAGTTTGTGCCAGAATTCATTGCTAATCAACGTATCTGTGTTTATTCGTATGAATTGTGGTAAGCTTGAACCATTCAATATCTTTTAATGAAAATTGAATGTGAATTGTTGATTTATGCCTGTATATATATGTGTAGTTCAGTGGCCAACGTGAGGTAAAGCCTGTAATGCTCCAGCCTGAACAGAGGGTGTCGGAGAGAAGTAAAACGGCATGGAATGGCCAAACAGTACACTGACACCTGGATGATTGAATAGAAAGAAATAATGCTGGAATTGCAGAGGCGTAGTAACCATTAAGAAGGGTAATACTGGAATAAAGTATTTCAAATGAAGCTGACAGTTGGCCTAATGCTCTGAACTCAATGTTTGTGCTGTGTTGTGATCATGTAACAAGAGAGTTTAAGTTAGTTATGAAGTAGAAGGTACATCCTTCTTGATTTCAGGGACAGTGGTCTTGATGGTACTGAGCAGCACCTGGTCAGAGCTTTGCTGAATCCAGTGTCGGACAGCATACTCCTTGGTCCTTTTAGCTATCAGTGAGGTGTCTCCAGAGCCCAGAGGAGAATTCGAGCAGAGGAGTCCTTTCCTGCCGCCATCACGCCAGATAAGCTAACTTGGCCAGCTGAGCTCAACATTATGTCCCCTCATCTTGAACTGACTTTGTAAAATTAACATTAAGAGGGGAATTTACTTGTCTTAAAATCAGGAACTGTGAACATCTCCAATACTAGTCCCTAAAGACAAACTATTGAAGTCATGATGACAAATACCAACAGAGCTTGAACAAAACAAAACCAGTATTACCTCATTTTACTACTACACAACTGACACACATAGAACATTTGTAATAATATATGTCACTACAATATTCATATTAAATACATTCTGTACATAACTTGTAATTTAAATTGATTGTGATTCCTGGTTCCCTTGTAGTTGAATCAGGACACATATTCATTCATGCCAGTAATGAATACATATTGTTATTTGAAAGTTTATCAGTGACTCTTTTAAGATATCTTTGTAGAGTGTTATATGTATGTGAGTGTCACAGTGTTGTCAAGAGTAGTGGATTAAATTAAATTGTTTATCTGTCTGTTGTTGTGACTTACACTTCATCATACACATACCCTAGACACATAACGTAGCATCACACTATTCCAGAATAATTCTGACTGAGATATATAGATATGTGGTAGCAAGTAAGGTTATCTATAATACACTACTCTTAATAGATATAGATACCTTCACAGCTGATCTCAGTCAGTACACTAAGTTCCCTATAAGTATTTATAACATCCCACTTCACCACATATATTGGGGTCTCGCTCTTGGGATTTTGAATCTGTAACTATTAAAAATATTGGGGGTAATTCACTTCAGGGAATATAAGAATTAAAAGGTATCCTTGGGTGGAATTAAATAAGGTTGAGCTCACGGTGCCTGTGTTGTCCATTAGATATATAGTTAGAAATTGAATTGTTGGGTAGACATTATAAAAATTTACCTGATAGACAATGGCGGACCTGGCCAAATTTCGATCTGCTGCGGTTCAGACTGCAAAAGAGTTAGGATTAGATGGGCAAGTTATGGTTGCCTATGTCACAACGGAATGTGACAAATTTATTGAACGCGAAGAAAGAAGATTAGAAAAAGAAGCCGAAAGAAGGTTAGAGGCTGAAAGGGAAATTAAGAAGTTACAATTTGAGGCTGAGGCTGAGACTAAGAGGTTGCAGATTGAGGCTGAGGCTAAGAAATTGGAAGCAGAAAGAGAAGACAAAAGATTAGCTGCAGAAAGGGAAGCCGAGGAAAGAAGACAGGCTGCAGAAAGAGAAGAGAAGAAATTAGCTGCAGAAAAGAAAGAAGATTGACTGCAGAGAGGGAAGCAGAAAAGGAGGAGAAGAGATTACAAAGGGAACATGAGTTACGACTAAGGGAGTTTGAGTTTCAAGGCCATGCTCCTGAAAATGGTGCCAGTCCCTTTGCCTCTGATGCTACAGTTACTCAAGGAGCCTCAACCTCAGCTATGAACTTTCATTTAGATCATTTTGTTGAGAAAGACGATGATATTGAGAGCTATATAAATAGGTACGAACTATTAGCTACCACGTATGGGTTAGAGAGAGAAAGGTGGAGCTTAAAGTTATCTCAGGGACTTCGTGGGGCAGCTTATGAAGTTTTTGCAAAAATGAGCAGAGGTGATCAGGAAAATTATGACATGCTAAAGCAGGCTCTTTTGTTAAGGTATGAAAAGAATGCAGAATTTTACAGGAAAAAATTTAGGAATGCTAAACTACTGTCAGGTGAAACCTATCACCAGTTCTCTGCACGAATCGAGACATACTTGGAGAAATGGACTTCTCTGGGGAAAACCCAAGATCTTAAGGAAATGGTCCTTATAGAGCAATTAAGAGAGTCCATGGCTCCAGACCTGAGAAAGTTTCTCATGGAACAAGGTTCAGAGAGGCTGGGTGAGTTGCTAAATGTTGCTGAAAGGTATCAAGCAGCTCAAGCAGAGGTAACAGGTAATAAAAAGAAACAGGTGGATAACTTTAGGGCACCACAGAACTTTAATAAATTTGATCCTAGGGATCAAAATAAAGGTAAGCACCAATTTGATAGGCCACGGTATGACAATAAAAAATAAATTCCCACAATTCGATGAAAGGAAATATGATGAAAGAAAATCTTTCAACCAAGGAAAAAGGTGGTGTAAGAATTGTCAGATGGACAATCATGACACTGACCGTTGCAGAAGGAAACCTGTGTATATGGCAACCCTTCAGGTCAGGTCGACCTCAAGACAGGAGGAGGATATTATGTTAGATACCACTCCAGAAGAGATGAGGAAGGCACAGGCTGGGGATAAAACACTCAAGCCTTGTTTCAGAAAATTGTCAACTTGTCATACAACTCCAGGCAAGGGAGATTTTTACATGAAAAACAAGTTGATGTATAGGAAGACTGGAGCTAGATCCAATGGTCACGGACAGCTGGTTCTTCCAAAAAGATATAGGGCAGACTTAATAAGGAGCCTACATGTGAAACCAGATGGGGACCATGAGAAGATAGGTACCATCATTCAAAAGGTGGCTCATAATTATTATTGGCCCAAAGCAAGATGGGACATTGAGAATTTTGTAGAAAGGTGTAGCATAGCACATGAGGGAACACCCACAAGTGGGAACATGGATCAGGACCTGGACACGCCCCGGAGCAAAATTAGGCCTGATAATAAAAAGAAAAATAGATTTGATAAAGTGGACCAAATGGAATGGGAAGCCCCTTTTCACGGACAAGCTTCACTTAACTGTTTTACAATGGCCACTATGCGGAGAGTGCAAAAAGATGTCTTACCCCAGGATAAGCCGACAATCCCTCAATCGGACTTAAACAAACTGGAGGAAGAAGATGTAGAGAGGAAATCTCTCATCAAGAATTTTAAAGGGGGAGAAAGCCCCAAAAGAAAAATTGGTAGCGGTCGTTTTGTGAATGATAATTCTGGGAGGAAAAATCATCACTATAAAGCTTCGAGTGGAAGAGACCATACCGGTGCATGGACAAATAGGTCCACACAATTAAAGGTCCATATGTAGCTTTGTTAAGAACGTGGACTGATGAAAAGGCAGAGGAAAACATTACATCTTCATACCAATATGTGAATGAGCTGACCACTCGGTTGAAAACTGGCTGGAAACTTGCCAATGAAAATTTGAAACAAGCCAGGAAGAAACATGCTGCCTATTATAACAGGAAGGCGAAAGACAGAAATTTGGCTGTGGGAGAGAAAGTACTGCTTCTTTTGCCCGGGAGTCAGAATAAGTTACAAATTGGATGGCAGGGTCCATATACAGTTCTAGAGAAGGTGTCTAGAACAAATTATAAGATAGATAAGAAGGGGAAAGAAAAAATCTATCATGTGAATCTCCTGAAGAAATATTTGGAAAGAGAACATCAGGAAGAGACACACTTGTTGACCTTGTCCATCGCCATGGAGATGAAAAAGGAACCACTTTCATCATTTGAATATCCATTACACCCCTGTGAGACAGCAGCACAGGTGAAAATCAGTACACATTTAACGAAAACTCAGAAAGAGAGAGTGCAACAGGTTCTAAATAATCATGCAGAGGTGTTAACAGACCGACCAGGGCATACAAACCTATTGGAATATGATATGAAACTGATAGACTCCACACCTGTCTGTATGAAACCATATTCGATTCCGTTTGCTAAGGAAAAAGCTTTGAAGGAAGAGATAGACTATCTGTTGAAGGAAGGAATTATTTCGCACAGTGAGTCTTCGTATAGTTCCGGGGTGGTACTCTTAAGGAAGCCCTCTGGAGAACATAGACTCTGTATAGATTACAGGAGACTGAATGCTATTACAGAAGGACAGGTGGATCCATTGCCGGATACAAATCAGCTGTTTGCCAGGCTAAATAAAGCTAAATATTTCTCAAAAGTGGATCTGAGTAAAGGATACTATCAGATTCCAGTAAAGCCTGAGGTTAGACCATACCTAGCTTTTAGTACCTCAGAAGGACACTATGAGTTTAATAGATTGCCATTTGGATTGAAGAATGCGCCTAGTGTCTTCTCTAGAATGATGAGAAAATTATTGGATCCTCTGAATAATCCCTGTATAACAAATTTTATGGATGATATCCTTATAGCAACAGAAACATTTGAGGAACACATTGACTCTCTGAACATGCTGTTTGATCGACTTAGGGAGGCAAATTTAACAGCCCGACCAACCAAATGTTGCGTTGGATGTAAAGAATTGGAATTTTTGGGACACACAGTTTATCAGGGAAACATGACCCCTGACCCAAAGAATTTAGAGAAACTACAGAAAGCCCCGAGACCACAAACCAAGAAGGACGTGAGATCCTTTGTCTCCTTATGTGGTTTCTACCAGAAGTATATCAAAAAACTTTAATTCCATATGTGCACCGTTAACTGAATTGACACGTAAAGGACATCCAGATCGCATTACATGGACTCCACAATGTGAAATGACTTACCAAGAATTGAAGGAAAAGCTCACAAGTAAACCCATTTTGAAATTACCTGACTTAAGTCAAGAATTCATAGTAAGGACGGATGCAAGTAATATTGGGCTGGGTGCAACTCTACTACAGAAATCAGATGCATTGGATGGGGAATTAAGCCCAGTGGCATATGCTAGCAGAAAGTTGAATAAAGCTGAAATCAACTACTCAACTAGCGAAAAAGAATGTCTTGCAGTAATATGGGCAATAAAGAAATTCAATATTTATCTATATGGGAAGGCATTTAAGTTGCAAACAGATCACAAACCTTTATCGTTTTTAGCACAGGCTAAGCATGAGAACTCTAGGTTACTCCGATGGTCTTTGCTTCTGGCTCCATATAATTTTAGCATTGAGTATATATCTGGAAAAACCAATTTGGGAGCGGATTTTTTAAGCCGCCATCCGTGTGATGAGAATCACCGTAAACCCAGAAATAATAATAAATTTCTCTATGTGTATATAGAATAAAGGACTGACATATAATGTCTGTTTTAAGAGGGGAGGTGTCATGAAATATTCTAATCCACATATATAAATTATCAAGTAAATATAAAGCCTAATAAATACATATAATAAATAAAGAGAAGAGCAATGGTAAAGAACAGTGCTGTCACAATGACTGTACTCGAAATCCCCCTTGTTTTATGCTTCGTCTGCAAATTGTAACGCTTTCACGTTGATAGTAAAAGCTTACTGTATTATTACCCGCCTTCTTCAATGAAACGTGTGCTGCATTTCTAAGAAAAACATTGAGACGTACTGCGTAATGACCTAAATTAATCCTAACATTAATTATACTGCGTTACCAAAACGAACGAACAGATGGACAAAAGGATAGAGAGAGAGGGGAGGGCTGAAAATCAGGAACGCATGCAACACGCGTCGCGCGGTTCACAAATGCTGCCATCACGCGTGTAAGTCTACATGCACTAATTTTTTTTCAGACGGACAGTGATAAAATACACTACCCTTTCCCAGAGTTAGGTTTATAAATCATAAAAAAAACTCTTATTAGAAAAGATAACATTAGATGGGTTTACGGTTGAAAACATAACAGTACCCAGACAGCACATCTTCGAAACAGGAGGTAGAAGAAATTGCATATTTTGAATGCAGCCACGTAGCTCCTTTAAATTTGTATTTTTGGGTTCCTTAGGGCTTGCTGACAAATAATATGTAAAACGTTACGCAAATAGTCCAGGAATTAATAAATTATACCCAAAATAAAATATTGGGGGTGCCTGACAGCATAAAATCATTTCTGCTCATAAGATTTTTTTTTTAACGTGTTTGAAAAAAATTTACGTTACAGAAATAGCCTACCATGTAAACTCCAAATTGATTGGAGCGCAACAAATGAAAGCCTAACCACGATTGGTCGGGCTATAAATACTATCTTGGTTGTTAGGGGAAACGGGGAAAGGTAACATTTTTTCAAACACTTGTCGAAACGGGGCTCATTGGTCAGACTCGCTGATATACACACTTGGGAGCGTTAGTTCGAAACCACTTGTTTAAAATAGCTTGATAAAGCATCAGTGCGTTGAAGCCAGCATATATTTTGCTAAATAAAAGCCTGGAAGATAAGCAGATGGGAATTTGTGCCAGTTTGTGCCAGAATTCATTGCTAATCAACGTATCTGTGTTTATTCGTATGAATTGTGGTAAGCTTGAACCATTCAATATCTTTTAATGAAAATTGAATGTGAATTGTTGATTTATGCCTGTATATATATGTGTAGTTCAGTGGCCAACGTGAGGTAAAGCCTGTAATGCTCCAGCCTGAACAGAGGGTGTCGGAGAGAAGTAAAACGGCATGGAATGGCCAAACAGTACACTGACACCTGGATGATTGAATAGAAAGAAATAATGCTGGAATTGCAGAGGCGTAGTAACCATTAAGAAGGGTAATACTGGAATAAAGTATTTCAAATGAAGCTGACAGTTGGCCTAATGCTCTGAACTCAATGTTTGTGCTGTGTTGTGATCAGTGTAACAGGAGAGTTTAAGTTAGTTATGAAGTAGAAGGTACATCCTTCTTGATTTCAGGGACAGTGGTCTTGATGGTACTGAGCAGCACCTGGTCAGAGCTTTGCTGAATCCAGTGTCGGACAGCATACTCCTTGGTCCTTTTAGCTATCAGTGAGGTGTCTCCAGAGCCCAGAGGAGAATTCGAGCAGAGGAGTCCTTTCCTGCCGCCATCACGCCAGATAAGCTAACTTGGCCAGCTGAGCTCAACATTATGTCCCCTCATCTTGAACTGACTTTGTAAAATTAACATTAAGAGGGGAATTTACTTGTCTTAAAATCAGGAACTGTGAACATCTCCAATACTAGTCCCTAAAGACAAACTATTGAAGTCATGATGACAAATACCAACAGAGCTTGAACAAAACAAAACCAGTATTACCTCATTTTACTACTACACAACTGACACACATAGAACATTTGTAATAATATATGTCACTACAATATTCATATTAAATACATTCTGTACATAACTTGTAATTTAAATTGATTGTGATTCCTGGTTCCCTTGTAGTTGAATCAGGACACATATTCATTCATGCCAGTAATGAATACATATTGTTATTTGAAAGTTTATCAGTGACTCTTTTAAGATATCTTTGTAGAGTGTTATATGTATGTGAGTGTCACAGTGTTGTCAAGAGTAGTGGATTAAATTAAATTGTTTATCTGTCTGTTGTTGTGACTTACACTTCATCATACACATACCCTAGACACATAACGTAGCATCACACTATTCCAGAATAATTCTGACTGAGATATATAGATATGTGGTAGCAAGTAAGGTTATCTATAATACACTACTCTTAATAGATATAGATACCTTCACAGCTGATCTCAGTCAGTACACTAAGTTCCCTATAAGTATTTATAACATCCCACTTCACCACATTCTGACTGATGAATTTTCCATCAAATTTCATCATTGCGCCCAAGTACTTGAAACGGGGTCTTCTTCAATGTTGCTCCATTTATCATTATTCTGCATTGAGGTGTGTGGAGATAACCGTTGTTACTGTTTTCATTCTTTACAGACTGCTTCTCATTTGATGTCTTCAGTTTTGCACCATTCTAGTATTATATCCACCCCATGTAGTTCCCGGGGGTCTGTGAAGACACTAATAAAGAATAGAACTACATGTACTACACCCTCAAGCATGTCGTACAAGGTGACTGATATGAGGTTTTGTATGGGGTTGGCGACCTCATCATGTGAAATAAAGTACCCCCGAAACCACCGCTGCAAGGGCATTTGAATTCTTGCTGCAGGTTTCCTGCAAGGGGACTATCTGCAGTGGTGGTTCCATATTCCATAAGGAGCGTAAAGGAAAGTGATGATGATGATGCTGATTATTTATTTTTCTGAGTATTCAACAATACGGTCACTGAACTAAATGGTGGTTTCTGTTGCTCAGATTTAAGTATTTGTTTATTTTTTGTTACATATTCACCTTCTTCTCAGCCTACCTGAACTTGTTTACTTTACCTGATGACACTAGGTCTATTTTTACATATTACCCCTAGCTGCTAGTTAGTTACCTGTGGAAAAACCAAATAAGGAATTACTAAAGACTGTCATTAAACTTTTAGCAGATTGGAAAGCTACCGGCCCAGATGGCATTTCAGCAGAGGATGTCAAAGCAGGCATTGATACCTCTGCAGAAACGTTATTGAAATTATTTGGTAAAAGAAGAAATACTAGCAGACTGGAAGGAAAAGGATCAGATGAAGCTGCCAAAGAAGGGAGATTTGCAAGAATGCACAAATTATCAGAGGAATAATATTGTTATTAAATCCAGGAACAAGTTTTAAACGTGATCAATCTTGAGATATTAAATGGTTGTTTATGTATTTATTTTTTTTTACTCAGAAAGAGGCACACATTGAAAGGCAGTATGTTAGTCTACAGTCTTAACTTCCACGTCTTAAAGTGTGTTATGTTGTTGACTACTTTGTTTCCGGTAGAAATAACACCGAGCGCGCATCTCAAGTTTTTGTTAGTGGTAGAAACAAATGTTAGCCCGCATATGACGTCTTACTTACTTGGCCGTTCTTCTTCTACCCTGGGGTGTAGAGGTTTGCCAGAGAGAGCGCCATACTATCCTATCGGTTGTACATAATGTCTTGACAAGTGTTTGTCAACATTTTCTATATCAGGGGTTCTCAACATTGTTTTGCGCATGGCCCCCTTTTGAGCCTTCATTTACCTCTGTGGGCCTGAGAACCACTGCTCTTATTTACAGCAAAGTAATTTAAAACAACAACTGTGTCTGTTAATATTAATCTAAATTGTTTCTGACTGGAAGTGTTCTGATGAAGCAATAACTCCTATGAATGGACACGCTTCTGAGGAACGACTTGTATCATCATGTCAAGAATACTGATTAATATAATAATGATGGAGAGTATGGTTAAATGAACTAACACACGCCCGTGGACAATTGGGCTTATCTTTTTAGTTTTCTGGAACACTGTGATGTCCTTCTCACAACCACCTCCTTCACGACTGCAACGTCTGAAGACTGCTTCAAAACTCTTTTGATTTAAGGCACACAGGTACTTTTGCTTCGAGCTTGCAGCTTCAGGAGTACGTATATTATGGTATGTGGCTCACTGATTGTTTCAAGATGGAACCCTGAAATTGAGAGGATTTAAGGCCTCCTCAGTACATCATACACCTATCTCCATCTCTAAACAATTAAACATTATCAACAGTTTCAAGTTCAGTGAAGTTGCTAAATAAATAGCTATCGTTCCTATCTGATTTGGTGCCCTATTCATCATCAGGTAATCTTCAAACATCCCTTTGATACATTCCTTGTCATAGAAGAAATTGTAGTTAATTTTATAAAGTCATGTGCAAACACTGTGACTTTCTGAAGATGGCCAGTGGTTTTTCTGGCCTACCAATATTTCCCACTATGTCTTTTCATTCTCTCCCAAAGTTTAAGTAAGCCTGCCTGGCTTTAATACAAGGTGATAATCTTTCCTAATAACATTTGTGGCATGACACAAAGTTTTGAGTTTGGCACCTTTCTGGTGTTGCCTCTACCCATCAATAATGCATACACATTCAATAATACAAATACATATCAATAATAAGGTGTACATAAATGTTTATCTTACCGCATCAATGAAATAATACACAATTTGTAGGTTAACCGGCGATCAATGGGCACATTCAGATCGCCACTGATGCTGAACAGCGAAGGCACTGGCCATGTATTTCTTGCATCTTATGCTAACACTACTTGTGAGATTTTTTTTCTTCGAGTGGCAACTAACGATGGTTTCAAATCGTTTTTATTACTTCTATTAGTCTATTCTACCACAGCCAATCGAATTATGTTATGCCCACTAGCCTCTTTTTTTCAAAAATAAATTACACTTTCAAAAACAAAAATGTAACGTCCCCCCTTTTGCTACCCTTCTCAATTTCAGTATCACACTGCATAAGCTATCTTTTCAAATATGCCTCCATGCAAATCCCCCACTTGCATTTTTCTCTCTCTTGCTTGTACGCGTTTTGCCTAACGCAAAACGGTTTCGTTAGATTTAAATTGTCACTACGGGTAGGGGGCAAAGCGGTGGGTTTTCCTCTCATTCAATAGCAGATACTTTTTGAGAAAAAAATATGCCATAGCAACAGCGTAACTAACGCAAAGTAGTTTTATTCAAACTCCCAACCATTCATTCCCGTTTAGTGTTAGACTAAGCAAGTCTGTGAGTCAGCTGTAGCCTGTCGTTCGAGATTCAAAAACCAACGCTTGTCAGGGTTGCATTTTTCCGTCTCTCATTTCACTCCTCCGTTTCTTTTATTCTCTCACTCCGTTTGAAACTAACTATGCATTTCGGTCTGTCAAAAGGCTTTTATTTTAGTGGAAATTGGTATTGCGGAGAGGGGAAAAGCTAACAGTTTTGTGTATCGTTTACTATGGCGTTTCGGCTTGTTAGAACCAACACGACTGCGGGCTATGGTGACGATGTTGAACACAACTCCCTATTTTATCTCTATAGTATTTGAATTTATAAGCAGTACTATTTTATCTATTTGATCGGGGTATCAGGGATCTTACTACAGAGACAAAGAAAGAATAGGACTACTTCACCCTCAGGCATGTCGTACAAGGCAACTAATGAGGTACGTGGGGCTGGCAACCTCATCAGGTGAAACAAATAGCTACATAAACCACCGCTGCAAGAGCATGTGTCTACTTGGTGCAGGTTCCTGTCTGTTGTACATTTCCCCCTTCGCTGCCTGTGGAGTATGTTGTCACCACAGTGGCTGATTCCCTTTGCAGAATGCCTGCACTAAAGCATCCATGTTCTTTTGCAACAGTGGTTTCTGTAACATTCTGTTTTACATGATGAAGGTGCCAGTCCCTTGTACAACCTTATTATCTTACGACATGCATGAGCGAGAAGTGGTCCCTTTTCTTTCTTTGTCTTCTCAGGGACCCACCGTTCAACCTAGACACAAGGTCCTTTGGTTATATTAGGGCGCATGTCCAAATATAAAAGACCCTGTGGTCTGATGTTTCGAATTACAGGATCTATATTTTTTATTTTGGTTCGGTTTTTGCCTTCTTCTGGCGAGGCGCGTTTCTTTCAACCTATTTGGTTATATCAGAGCGCATTTACCATCCAAAAAAAAAAGTCAACTCTGTTGACTGCTAACCCGATCAGCGTTGATAGATACTAAGTCCTGAAAAGGACCAACATTATCTATCTGCTAGCATAAAGCCTTAAAAAGGACTCGCCAGCTACGCTAACGCCCGAGCTAGTCTGTGTTGTTCCAGGATCTATATGTTGTTGTTTTGAAGAGGTGATGGGTGGAGAGCGGGCACTTAACAGCTGCCCGTTATTGCCTCGTTCCATCTTGGTCTACGCTGTTCAACCTGAAAATTGGTTATAATTGGGGTATTTAGTGTCATTTTATTTACTAATTTTGTATTAAATTTAAATAACTATTATTTTTGACAAATGCTTTATGTGCTGGGTGGGTCACTTCTTGTGCTACTTTACTCCAATAATTTAATCTTAGTTCTTTCCGTCTTAGACCAAGGGGCGGTATGCCAAGAGCTACTGGTGTTGACATAAATGCACCTGTAATGGTTCTCATGGCTGCATTTTGAATTCTGTCTAGTTTTGCTTTGCTAGAAGCTGCAGCTGAGTCATAGACTATGCTGGCATAATCTAGTTTACCCCTGATGAAAGACTTGTAGAACATAAGCATTATTTTATTGCTGGCCCCCCATCCATTACCTTTTACTATCCTTATATTTAGGGGTCCCCTACAGCTTTCCACTAAGTTGTCTATATGTTTATTCCAATTTAGTTGTTTATCTAAAGTTATGCCCAGAAATCTAGTTGTTGAGGAGGTACATATTTTCTGTCCTTTAATGGTTATATTGATTTTGTTATTTAAAAAAAAATATACTTTGCTGAATATCATACCTACTGTTTTGTTTACATTAATTTGGAAGCCCCAATTTTTCATCCACTCTGAAACTTTGTCTATTTGTTTTTGAAGTTTTTGGTAAACATAGGATCTATATACATTGGTGAGCTACTTAGATAGAGACACGGGGTCAAAGGTTGTTCCGTGAATGGCCTGGTGAAGCTAGTAATTGTCCTATTTTCATTGATAACGAATTAGACAACATTGTATTACAAGATTAGTATCGTCTAAGTCAGTGGTTCCCAAGACCACGGGGTGCCCGTGACAATCACCGAGGTATATGTTCAGCTCTCGTCCATATGAAAAATAAATACTGGAACAGACTTAATGTAGAGCCAGACCTGCGACTTCAAATATCATATTTAGAGCGCGGCATTCGAAAGCATGTGGCTGCGAAACAACAGCCACCATTCCAGTGAACTATTATATACAAGTGTAAAAGCCCGTCATAAGACGGGAATTAAATTCAAAAGCACCAATATCTAACGGCAACAAAAATATTTAAAAAAAACCTACTATGCATCACTACCGTATACGAACTATACGTAGCACCAGCAGCAGCGAATATCCCAATGTGTGCATAAGTGATCACACATTCTATAACTATTTTTGTGCACACCGTCATTTGCGCATTCTTCTTTGGTAAGTGTTACTATTTTCGGGAGAGTACATATAAGGGAAACTATACAATTAATGTCTAACGTTCAACCAAAGTTGCTTCCCTTAGCGGTTATGTACTGACAGAAAAAGCTGGGATTTTATATATAGGATGATTCTGTGTGATTACCGAAGAACTTTAAGTAGTGAAAAAATAAATAAAGTTATTGTTACATTTTTAGATTTCCTGACGTTAAAAATCCCTCGGCAGTTGGAAATCGTAAAGAGTAGGCCTATCAGGCCACTAGCCTGGCACTTCTTCTTGCTGCGTATTAAATGCTCTGTTCTGTAATACGAGGAAGTCACCCGCCAAAACATGGTGGGAAAAATAAATTATGTTATTCTCGTTTTGCTGCATGCCCTGATAACGGCACTAAATTCTCCTTAGGTTATTTCATTTATTTCAATTTTGCTTCAGAAGTACGAAAGCATAGAAGCTTCATCTGTGATGAACAGTGAAGCTTCCACTGGCTAAATATATGATGGAGACACTTATTCATACTTACCCGAACTCCTTAATACAAACGGGGGAAATTCCAGAAATTTTGTCACCGAAAAGCAACACTTGCAGACATTTGTTCTAAAAATAATCCCGCGGATATGACATACAGTACTTTGCACAAAAAAAAAAAAAATGGCAGTCATATTGCTCAGCTAAATATGCTGAAATCTAATTAAATATGCATGTTCTGCCCCAAATTTGCACTCCACTTAAGTGAGCAAACACTTCATTTGCGTTAGAGTACAGTCCTTTGATTAGAGCAGACGACAGATTTTCTAATGCTAAAAATGGATAATGTTAATTTCACCTTTGGAATGAAGGAAATCAAACATGTTCCAACATTTCTAAAACCTTGAACATTCCTGAGTGGACTGTTTACAGATGAGTAAATTAAAAGCAGGTAATGGAATCGAGCGAAAAGAAGGTAGTGGGAGGCCAAGAATTTTGGACACAACGGACCATTTCTCGCCCAAATCGTTCGGGCTGGACCAATGAAGAGTATATATCTAATGCTACTGTCAACCGGGAGCTACACAGGATGAATCACACAAAAAAGCGGGTAATTTTGTCACCATTGCTCACAGAGACTCACAAATGAACTGGTGGAAAAAAAAAAATTTGTCCAATGTGATTTTTTCAGATGAATGTTTGGTCTTATTGTAAAATTTGGACGAAAGACTCTGTAACGCTTGTGTACCAGCACGAAACATCCAGACATTCCATCTTTGGGGAGGGGTGTCAGCAAGAGGTGCCACCCCACTGTGTGTTTTCACAGGAATTCTCACGAAAGAAAGGTACATCGACATACTAGAGGGACACCTTCTGCCATTTATGCAGGTCATGTACCCCGATGGGTGCACATTTCAACATGACAATGATCCAAAGCATACAGCTCATACCACCAAAGCATGGCTGCAAGAGAAGAATGTGATAGTGCTGAAGTGGCCCAGCAACAGTCCCGACCTAAACCCAATTGAAAACGTTTGGGTACTACTGAAGAATCATTTAAAAAAGAGTGGACTCAGAGACGTTGAACAATTGAAGAAGGTAGCTGAAAAATACTGGGACAACTCCAGTTTTACCTTTTTGCCCAGGGTAGTGTCACTGATAGATAGGGGAGATACCAATCTTCCTCTGGACATACAGTTTTTATTATTTTGCTTCTATGAGTGTGCTGCGTTGCGAAAATATGACTGTCATTTTTTTGCAAAGTACTGTATATTTGGAAGAAATGCGCGTTTGTTTGTTTGGTTGTAAAGACTATCTTCATTGCACACGGACAGCTCCATCAGTGCTCCGATCTCCTCCCTTAGATCACACAAGAATGATCTCAGCACAGTGCACGAACTCCGTAGCACCGGCGAGAATCCTAGTGTATGTATATAGGAATCACCCATTCTATAAATATTTTTGTGGTGGGTAGGTTTCTAAGTTTTAAATTTTGCCAGGGTAGTGGCCTGATATGCCTACTCTTTACGATTTTCAACTGCCGAGGGATTTTTAACGTGCAGAACTTGTACTTGGGACCTCCTACTTTTTCGCACTTATCCGAGAAGGCTAGACATCCGATTTCCTTACCCAGAAGACCGGGGGGGGGGGGGGGAGGGGGGGAGGAGGAGAGTCTGACATCATTAGGACCACTGGTTCTGAAAAAAATTATAATTCACGGTATTTAAACAGACATGACACATAGTCCCCCGGCCAAAACACGTCATGAAAAGATTGCACGTTTGATGGGAAATGATAGGACTGACATTACTGTAAAGGCAATTAGACAGTTTATTATGTACAATATACCTGTATGCACAATATACCTGATATAAAACTAATCATGTTAATGCTATTTCTCCTTGTGGAAACCATTAATTTCATGCATGGGTATAAAGGGGGCTGCGATCTGCAAGTTGGGAACCGCTGGTCTTAGTCACTGGATGTGACTCATTTGCATTTCTACAACTTGTCGTTTCAGTGTTGTCTGCTGGAATATTTGCAAATATAAATGACAGTCATAGACTGTTGAGTGCTGTAAGTGATGTTCACACATTTTCTTTTAGATACGCTTTAACCCAGAGGTTCCAAGCCGCTGTTTCTCCCTTTTAGAATGGCGGCACAGTTCAGCATTTTGAGCCATCAGCACCATCATTAATGTTTTTCTTTGCGCTTCTAATGGAGCACGGGTCCACCACTGGGAGCTGGTTCCCTTGTATTAGGTCGGCACCAAGCATTTATTGAACATTCTCTTGCAGCGGTGTATTCTGTAGCATTTAGTTGTTTACATGTTGAGGTTTCCAGCCGCATGCATAAAGTCATATTTAGTCGCCATGTACGGCTCAACAGTAGAGAGAGCTGCAGTCCTGTTTTTTTCTTTGTCTTATGAGTTACCCCGCATGAACTGCACGTTTAGAGTTATCTTTTAAAGAAAAAGAAATTAGTATTACTTAAATACCCCCTTTTTGATTCAAGGGTGTTATAATTTGGGTATACATTTTGTCGTAGATTTTATCAGATAGGTAATAGATGTTTATAGCCCTGTCTGAGCAGAGGTGATAGTGATGACAATGTGAAAGTAATGGGTAAGAAATAGTTTTATCACGAGGAGATCGTGTAAGAGAAAGGACAGTCTCTGGATAGAATAATTTATCTAATCCAGCCTATCTGGACGACGATATTTAAATCAGACGCACTTTCTCTCCTTGTAAAAAAATACAAGTTACACTGCACTCACATGCACACAATTCTGTGACAAATACGCACGAATGTGAAAACAAACTATGAATAACATATAATGGATAGGGGTTGACCGACACGATAACTAAAGGTTTAATAAAGTTTATTATCAGTAGAAGATCACAATAATAAGCATATACATTACTAGAAATGGTTTACAGACAAAATTGCAAAAGAAGAAATTAATCAAATAGGTTCTCCCCATCTGGTAAAGGAAAAGAAAAGACGATCCCAACAGAGGTTAATTAACCCAAAAGATCAAAAGTTAACAATAAGTTATGAAAATAGTCAGTATGGGAAAAGAATAGGTTCCTAATGTAATCTATCCCGTGACTACTCAGATTAGTGAGATAAAAAAAGAAAGGAGAAACCACATAAGTATATGATTTTAACAAAAGACATAAGTTTCTTTCTCCGTTCATTCAAATCACACCCATTCAGTGGCCACTTTCAGACTTTTGCTTACCCCAGTAGTTGTCGTAGGCATTCCAAGGAAATACACTAATAAGTAATAAGACTGTTTAGTGTCAAATTTAAGTTTTGCCAAATCCAGCCCCAGACTCGCCGTAGTTGCTGACTGCAAATGTCACGGGAGTCGCTACAGTCGGTGATTTAATTTGTCCTGGATACAATAAGTTATCTATGCCTTCAGTTGGTTGGAGTAAGGTTCATGCGTGGTGATCGCCGACGTAGGATGAATAGCCTCAGTTGGCTGAGACGCTAGGTTAAGTTACACCAATGTTGCTGACAATATATTTCGCCACAGCTGGCTGATGAGATTGATATGTAAATCTGGTAATAGTTCTGGTCCAGTTAATATTATAATTTAATGGTTCTATTCTGGTTTCTCTCATGAAAATGAGGAAAATTGGACCACACAGGTCACAGCAAGAAGCTCATCAATATTAAATATCCCTGGATGCTTATAATATTATAAGTTCGTATGATCATAAGTTCATATGGCCATAAAAAAATTGATCAGCCTAGATTTTAGGAAAGAAAATATAAACATTTAACCAAATTATCAATATCATATCTAACACGTGTTAAAATAGGACCTCTTCACCACTCCATTATAAATTAGATTTAAAACACACGTGTCTAGCTTATCCTATCGTTTTTAACGCGTGATATGAACGCTAGTCATTTAAAAAAAATACATAAAATGGATAGAAGTAAATAATATATACCGTCAGTAGACAGTTATTTAATATATGTACTAGTCAATTTAAAACATCTCTTACTGGGAAATAGCGAGTAATTAAATTTACTTTACGGCTGAAAAAGATTTAGCTATAAGTTATTTAATTCGCACAGAAAATCTCAGTGAAATATAATGAAAACTTTACACACACTAAATCACTTAAAGGCTAGTATATAAATTACCGCAATCAGAAAAATGAAACACTCCACGAAAATCTAATAATTTTCACTCTGTACGAGAAATCTAAGATATCGAGCTAGTGAATTTCAGATAGATTTATGAACAACTGATCATGGCTATCGGAGAGGCATGGTATATATCCGTAAATTCCGTTCTATCGCTCTTTAATGCGAAAGTCACACCTACTGCCAGACCCGAGCCCATTTGCCGTTCGATTCTTGAATCAAAGGTAATTTTACCACCTCTGCCGCCGACAACCTCTCTGGCTTGACTTTCATCATCTCCGCCTTGCCGAATATCAGCTACGCAATTAATTCCCCTGAAAGTTTTACAATCCAAGGTCCGTCTCAGACTCAGCATCGCCCCTGATCAAAGAATCTATTACGCCATGCTCCGCGCTCTCTCTGTTCCACCGTGCTTAATTTCCAAACGGCTCACGTGTTAATTGCACTAGTGAATCCTTCGTTCATGTAGCACAAAAAAAAATAGATGGGGAGGGGCAAAAGTGGATGATCACTGCTGCACTATTTCCATCTGTGACACATTTGCCTTTTTACAAGCAGTGTGGCACGAAAGCGTAGAAGCTTCATCTGCGATGAGTATATTCAATACTTACTCGAACTGCGTAATATTAACGGGGGTAAATTCCATGAATTTTGTCACCGAAATGTAATAGAGGTAGAAATATTTCTAAAAAAAAAAAAAAAAGAAACAAATTCGTGATGAAGTACATGTATAATGGGAAAAAATGCGAGTTTTTTTTTTTCAGCAGGCGCGCAATTTAGTCCTCCTGGCCGGAACACGCCATTAAAAAGATTGCAACGTTGGTGGGAATAGATGGGACTAAAGTGGCGGACGAATAAGAGAATTTGGAGGTTTAATACTCCTTATTTAGTAAGTGCACTTTATGGATTATTCCGGCTTGCATATTTAGCATTTTTTAAAATCACGATACTAATGCATGGAGGCATGTCTGGAGTAGAGATGGCTACTGTGTGTGTGTGTCGAAACAATGCTTCAAAACAGCGCTGAGTCCGACAGATTCGACACATAGCCTGCTTCTTGTTTCGAAGCAGTTTCAGTTCCTGTCTGCCTCGCTGTTTTGCAAAGAGGCACACTGTCTCACCTTCCGTAGGCCTGTGTAAAATTTGAGTCAACCGTCCGGGACATTAGTATGGAATATCAAACATGTCATATTTTTCAGGGATGTGTTATGATGACTTGATTTTACAAGTGATATTATTTTTGCTGAGAAGTTATAGACACTGGAAATTGTGTCAGTGCTGCAGTTGTCAATGTTTTAGGCACTTGTTAAAGTTGAAAGTGTCCGTGTGTTCGTATAAATGTAATGGACACGTTATTAGCTCTGCTGATATCTGTGTACTCGGTGTGGATTTGAATCATTATCTACCAAAACTAGCTTACTATAGTTTGATATCATGTGTTATTATTACTGTTATTATTATTGTTGTTTTTATTATTATTTTCACTTATACTGCAGCTATCATCATATCTCCGTTTTATTTCATCATAATGAAGACTTGTGTAAAAATATTGAATTGTGGTCACACGAAACGCCATAGATTTTAACACACGCCAGTAGCGCGCAAGAAAAAACAGAGATTGTCTCACACAGTTCATGTATACTGTCTATAAGAGACTTCTTTCTCCCCGATACGGGCAAAAGTGCCGCTGTGCCGTTGTGTCGAAACAGTGTGTCGACACAGTTTAAATCACTGTTTCGAATGTCTCGAAACAGCTGAGTGTGTCGATTTGCCCACCTCTAGTCTGGAGTCATACTTATATGACCACCAGCTGTGCTCAATACTATAGTATGTAGATTTTGATGTGAACCTCTGTCTGTTGTCTGTGAGATTAATTACACCCTCACTGACTTTAGAAATCATCCACACACTTCCAGGGATTCCCCGTGTGGTGAAACATGTTGAGAACCCAGCACTGCACACCAAGCTTGGAGGAGTCACTTAAGCTCCAGGCGTAACTCTGGCTTTTATCTGGTTGTCTGCATGCAGGGGGATCTCACTATGGACTCCATGACAGGCAGCGGGATTTCACTATGGACTCCATGATAAGCGTGGGGAGCTGAGAAGTGGCTCTGTGTAGGACTTAATGATTCCTTGGGAGAGCCCAGAACCAAAGCACAGTACTTTAGCTCTGCATATTTGGAGAGCCCCTTGGGTGGCGGATAATGCACAGTATGCCACACGCTTCTTCCTCCTAGCCTGGGACCAGATGTGATAATCCTCTAAATGCAAGCCAAGCGTTTAGAAACTGGAGCTCATGACTTCAACTCAACACGTTTCAGAATTGCAGAAAAGCTACAGGAAAAAGCCTAGATCTACAGTGTAGATAATACCAAGGAGTCTTCAACCTGGTATTGGCTGTAAAAGAGCGAGAAGCTCAGCAGCCCGAGTCAAACAACAACAACAACAGCAATTCCGAAACTTCTCTATGATACTTCTTCTGCGATCAAAATGTGTGTAGGGTGTGTAAAAATGGAAACTTCGCGACACATTTCGTAGTGTTTCACGATACACTTATGCGTAGCGACATACTAGTTATCAGTCTGGTTTTTTTTTTTCACTCCATCGATTCAATTTTTTTGTTTGCCCATGCCATACTTTATGCACTAAATCCTGATACTGAAGGTCCGTAATGCGTTTGCCGTGTCTGCATTTAGACCAAGTGTGGTGGTCATTTTACACCCCCCTCCCCTTTTTTTATTATCTCCATCTCCGTATTCTCCAGTGGCCTCAGAATTATTATCCAATCATCGTTAGCATTTTCGAACCCCCCAACCCCAAAAGAGAGAGAGAGAGAGAGAGAGAGAGAGAGAGAGAGACCTGTGTGATTCATTGCTCAGCAAAGCCCATATCATAGTCCTCTTACACACAAAGCAAATGACGGCTATGGCAAGACACATTATTTATCCTCCAGTGGGACAGTCAGAATGGAATTTTGTCGACATTTCCATACCGGCATTTCGGCATTTTGTCTGCGACCGTATATTTGGAAAATGTCACTTCTCCGGCATCGCGGCATTATCGGTATGACTGGTGCCACGGACAGATGAAAAGAATGTCACCTTTGGCTGCAATAAATCAAATGGGGGTAAAATTTAGGCTAGCATCGACAAATGGCCGGATAATGGTATGAAATTGGGGCTAAAACGTGAGGAAATCACCAGTGGGAAATGTCGCAGCTCGTGAGAGCCAATTTTCGTCTATTATTTCTCGACCGTTTGACCCCGATTTGTGAGAATGTTGAATGCTGGGAATTAATGTATGGCAGATTTATGCAAGTTTAAGAGCACGATTACTGGCAGAGTCAGTCCCTACATGAGTTTTAGCGTCGTATACGTTTATGCGGTTGCTGAATTTACTTTTTATAAAGTGTATGCCAGTCTGTCTATCGTTTGTCTGCCTAACTGTCAGTCTGTCTTGTCCATGTATATATTGAGGACACAGAGACAGAATATGACTAAAGCACTCTCAGACATTAGGGGACTAACATGGAGTTGGTATTAAAGTTGGCTGGTAGACATAACTAGACCTGAGAGGTTTCCGGCGCAGTGATGATTCAGAATATGACACGTATTATGACTTACTGTTTTTCCGACCGTGCTTTACATTTCATTGTCATCACTCTTCAGCTCTGAAGGAGCATATGCCTTCAACAAACTTATGCCAATTCTTCCTGTCCCGTGCCATCAGCTCAAGGTCTTTAATTGTCTTCTTGAAGCCCTTCTTGTCTGTTTCCAGGTTTCTTCTCGTCATGTGTTCTTTGATCGCCATCAACTTCTCCTGCCCTGGAAGTTCCAGGCCTGCCTTGTACAGCTGTCAGTATGTTTCCTCAATGTGTGTCCTATCCATCGCCAGCATTCTCTTCTCATCTTTTGTTCCATTGGCACTTGTCTGGTTCTTGTTTTTTTGTTTTCCAGTTCTACATTTGTGATCTTTTCATACCACTGCAATCCTTCTATTCTACCCAGGTACCCATTTATGAATGTCTGTAGCTTTTTTTTTTGGTTATTGTTTTTTTTGTTTTTGTTCTCTTTGTTTCAGAGTCATACAATAGGACTGACTTGACATTTGAAATGAAAATTCTGATTTTTGTTAATCTTTGGATTTCTACAAGGCAATGAAAGATTCTCTAGCTTTTTCTATTCTTATTTTGATATCAATGTCTGTCCCTCCAACTGTATCTGTCTGCCAATGTATATATATATATATATATATATATATATATATATATATATATATATATATATATATATATATATATATATATATATATATATATATATATATATATATATATATATATATATATGATTCCACGTCTTGTAGTAGTGGGATCTTTTTATCGTTTCCTTTATTTGTTCTCATTATCGTTGTCTTCTCCCTGTGTATTTTCAGACCCACTTGCCGTGACCTTTCATCGGATATTTTCATTTTGTCTTGCATATAATTACGGTTATGCGGCAGGAGAGCCAGGCTGCCGTCAAAATCTATGATTTACATTTGATTTTAAGTGATGAAGGACGGACCTTCACTTAACTGGACAACTCCATCAACTCTTTTCAAAGGACCCTTGATATTTGTTTCAGTTCATGCATAGCGAGGCCATCGAACGCTCCGTTATGCAGTGTTTACTACAGTCTTGGATAATAAAAATGGAAGTCCAATCTGTGCAACCTAGTGTCGGAAGACAATTTACTACATCAGTATGAAAGAAGTACCACATGGAAGAAGTATACAAAACGATACTGGGAATGTTGCTCTACCCATAGGTACAATAACTTTTATAAATACTAATATAGGATGGGAGAAACCTCTGGTTGAATGCGTTTGAAGCTTCAGGTTAGTCCTTAATTTAGCTGTTTAAATTATGCATAGAAATAAATGCACTTATGAGACTAAAAGATTATAAGATAGATATATAAAGAATAATTCAGGGTATAATTTAAGCTTTGGATGAATAAAATCGCTCCAGGAATAACGGAGATAATAATAAAAGTAGTTTTCCTGATTTGAACAATAGGCAAATTTTACCAATATTTTCGGACCTTGAAAAACATTAGAAATTATGAGAGCTTCTACAAGTCTTGCAGAAATTATGTGATGACAGCAAACCATAAGTCAGAAGAGTTCAGGACCACCACTGGTGTAAGACAAGGTGATATCCTATCACCTTACCTCTTCATACTCCTTATGGACGATGTCATCAAGGCATGTAAGGAGAGAACAAGAAAGTATTCAGTGGGGTACTGGAAGATGAGACAGGTCTATATTTCAGAGCTGGCATTTGCTGATGATGTTGCCCTGATTGCTAAATCAGAGGCACATCTCCAATCCAACCTGCAAGTCTGGAAGGAAGAGCTGGAGAAGAGAGGGATGGTCATAAGCAGCACTAAAACAAAATCCATGGTGATATCACGAGAAGAAAGAAGACATCAGATTAAGCTGGGAGAACAGGTCCTGGAGCAGGTCGACCACTTTAAATACCTCGGAGCTATTATAGACCGAAAGGGAGGCATCAAAGAAGATTTGGCCACTCGAAAAGCAGCAGCTGGGAGACTTTTTCAGGCCATAAATCGAGGATTCCTCAGCAAGAGAGAGGTTGGTAAGAAAACGAAGATGGCTGTATACCGCTCCACCTATGTCCCAGTCTTAACATATGGATGCGAGTCATGGGCAATGACTACAACCCATAAAAGCCAGATCCAAACCTCAGAAATGAGGTATCTGAGGAAGGTGGTTGAAGTAACAAGAAGAGACATGGTACGCAACCAGACGATACGTCAAGGCCTAAAATGCCACCCCCTACAGACCCAAGTAGAACAGTCCCAACTAAGATGGTTTGGCCATGTCTGCAGAATGGGAGAAGATCGGCTACCACGACAAGCATGGGAAACAAAGAGCCAAGGATCCAGACCCCGAGGACGACCCAGAGTCCGCTGGGAGGACAACATTAGACAATCTTTGAAGGACCGAGGACTAGAATGGAACCAGGCCAGGAGGAAGACAGCCGATAGAATAGTCTGGCGCTCTCTCTTCCAAACCTCTACACCTCACGGTAGAAGGGGAACGACTAAGTAAGTAAGTAAGAAAAACATTAGTCGGGAATACCACCTCGGATGGTCGAGGTCACTCTATAAATAGTGCGTGCCCAATAGAATCAGGTCCGTCACAATATTTGAATCGACAGCGAGCGGCAAAAGAAAGCCTGTGTTAATGCAAGTGTTTTGCCTTCTGTACCTGAAAGCAGATCTTAACCAACCATTAACGGCTCGTCTGTGTGTATACTTGAGGGTAAGAATGAATCTATATATATATATGTATATAATTATGTGTAATTATAGTGATTAATCCACCTGTACGATAAGAAGTGTGTCGCTGGTGAAACTTACAGGTTTGTGTGTAATTCTAGAGGCAAAGCCAGCCTTCGGAAATATTCAAAAATATTGAGAATGATGGCAAAGTGTATCTGTAGGTTTGGAAACATGTTTAAAGAAGTATTTCTTAAATGGAATGATACACATACCAGGAACATATGGAAGGATGAAAGGAATTGGATCACTGTATAGTTTGATATGTTACTTAGTAGTTTTATTCACGACCAAATTATTGTATGGAGGCAGATCATGGGAAACGATTTATAATTAAGGATGTAGAAAACAATTATGATCACAGTGAATTGAATTGATTGATGCTACTATACTATATCTTGTGCATCTGCTGGCACGCTAATCTGAAACTGTCTATCGTTCCCATCGGTGTCATAGAAGGATATTGGTAGAAAAATACAGGGATTGCGTTTAACTTCGTTTCAGGTTTTATCCTGTAATCTACTACAAATATAAGAGGCATCTATTACTGAGGTTACGACGGATGCAGTGCCGGTCTATGTTAGAGGTCCAGACATCGCGAGTATACCTGTTGGAAGAATTTCAGCCGACAATTCTCTCCAGTATCAGAGGGAGCCATCTTCTGTGACTAAGATAAGTTGCCCACAAAGGCAACTGTGTAGCATATACCTGTTCACCAAAACTAAAACCAAACCAGTTTGTGATGAATCTAGCAATATAGCTCTTCAATTAGACTGTGAGAATAACACTAGTAATTATTCAGGGACAGATCAACCAAGCAAGACTGTCTCCATATTGATAGACAACTTAACACAGAGAAAGACTTTGTTGAACATTTTTATTATTTATTTACTGTTGTAACATGAGTTCTTTTAAAACTTTTCAAACAGAAAAGAGTAAATGTACAAATAAATTGTAAATATTTACCAGCAGACTTACTTAAATTCTTTAAGTTAAGTTTTATTCATTGTTGGAGAATTTAATTAAATAATTACCCCTAGCAGAGTTAAAAATATTAATAATAATTACCATATTAACAGAGTGGGATCTGGAGAGGTAGCACATAAGGACTCAGAGTACTACATTACCAACCAGACTCTTATCTGGCACTATCCTGGTATCATCTGATACACCTTTATATCCAGGTTACCTTATTACATTATATACTATCTGAACCTCTCGCGACACTCCCCAAATAGTGATTTTTTGGGAAGTTGATGCGGGAACGCCTACATTCTTGGGTTTATTTGGCGGGGTTTATACAAATGTTAACACGACTTGAAAAAACAGCTCATAGAGACACAGCATACGTTGAAAGGATGATAAACTGCCGTCTGTATGTAAACCGACATCTTACCTTTTACATAACGATGCACGGGATTCCATGGAAGGCAAGAGCCATTATACAAAGTAAGTATACTACTACTACTACTGCTACTGAAACGAATTCTTGAGTGGCGCTTGCACAAAAAAAAAATAATGTAGTACAGTGTTTCTCAACTTTTTTGTGTTCACGGCACACTTTTCAATTTTCTAAAAAATTGCGGCACACCAATCTGACCCCGCGCCTGAATAAAAAATTACAGTGATATATTGTTACGGTATATGATATTAACGCCGTCTGCTAAAGGTTATCAGACGTGCAATTGTAAAGGTTAAGGCATTTAATATATTGCGATAGATGTTTCAATTATTGAACGCTCCATACACGATCGATTATGACGTGTATAGCGTTGTTTGGGTCACAGTCGGTAACTAAGAGACGCCTATCCCTGTTGTTACTTGACCGCCCAAGCTGAATAGCTGCGTTTTTCTAACAATTTAACGGCATGATATCCATTTTATGGCATTTTTGATGGCAGGTCAGAGAACTCATTGAAGGGAAATTTATGGAGTTAGTATTTAACTAAATTACTAATCGTCAAATTCGTATGAATATATTCAGACTCGCAGTCTCACTGTCGGCAGGTAGCCATGTCTAGCTGCGCGTGCATATAGCTGTGATGTTCTGACGACAATACGCATTGTATCCTCATAACACATTGACAAAACCAAAAATTAATTTATGCAAAACTTATATGGACTTATGCTCTACTCCTATTTGAAATGATCATCCTGTGTGTACAACTGTGAATTAAATGTATGGACTCAATGAAATGACTTATCAAATCAATCGTATTCCAAGGTTCAAGTATTGTTCGGAATCTTCCACCCCCGCATTCGCTTAATCTTCCATCGAAGGCACGATGCACTATCACTGAATGAAAAAACTAACATATCAAAGAAAAAAACAATGGCCAGAAATTTATAATTGTTTTATTCATATCACATGGAACATTGTTCAGAGCAAACCACCATGCAACATATATACTAATTAAATACACTAATTTGTGGGTACTTTAGAATAAAGAAAACTCTCAGTTCGACTTTCTTTTAATTGTTTAAAATAACTTTGAAGTATATCATCTTTAGTTCAGAGAAGTTAATAGCTTATTAGTTTATATAGACAACAGAGGGCAGTCCAAGAGGAATAAGATGGACAACATTTTCTACATTGGAAGATCTAGAATATGCAGATGACATTGCATTACTAGCACATTCACATCAACACATCCAGGAAAAAACGGATAGACTTAATAAGTTTAGCCAGCAGGTGGGCTTGAACATCAATTTAAAGAAGTCTGAGGTCATGACGCTCAATGTGAGCAACCCTGAGCCCATATCAGTAAGGAATCAGCAACTGGTACAGACAGATACCTTCACATACCTAGGAAGCATAGTAACACCAGACGGCGGGGCAGGCAAAGACATCAACATCAGAATGAATAAGGCAAGAACAACCTTCTTTAGCCTAAACAACATCTGGAAGTCCTCCCAATACAGCACAAGCACAAAATTAAGATTATATCAGAGCTGTGTGCTTTCTGTGCTTCTCTATGGTGCGGAATGCTGGAGAGTTACTGAGAAGGAAATGTCGAAATTGTCCTCTTTTCACACAACATGCCTAAGAAAAATTCACCGAATCTTTTGGCCGAATACCATCACTAACCAAGATCTGCTTA
This sequence comes from Oreohelix idahoensis, assembly GCA_024509875.1. Classification (NCBI taxonomy): domain Eukaryota; kingdom Metazoa; phylum Mollusca; class Gastropoda; order Stylommatophora; family Oreohelicidae; genus Oreohelix; species Oreohelix idahoensis. The sequence continues at coordinate 114,392 of JAMPIV010016353.1, forward strand.
CTCGTAGCAAGCAAGAGGCCATGCACACCATCATAGCTGGCAGACGCTGGAGCTGGGTTGGCCATGTCCTCAGAAGAGACCCCGATGCCATCACAAGAACAACTATGCTTTGGACCCGTGAAGGAAAACGAAAGAGAGGCCGACCAAAAACAACCTGGTGGAGGCTGAGATGCAAAGAATATGTCAGCTCTTCGTTCTCTGCTCTCTCCATTCTCTCCCTCCCCGGTCAATTTTTATGAAGAATAATTGGTACAGAATTTCCTATAGGATCATAATTACCAATGTTTTGCATTAGACTAGTCAGTGTCCGAATGAACTGGTCTATGGTTGTCCTTAAAAATAAAATAATAATAAAAACTCCTCAGTGGGCGAATTTACTATCGATTATAAAATGACTAGCAGTCCTGGTCAAAAGTGACGGGGAAATGTCATATCCCTCACTTTTCTTCTTTTGTTTCCCGCGTTTATATTTTATAAGTTCCATCTTAGTGTTGGCAGACGTCTTACTGCTTCGTATCCGCCATGTTAGTGTGTGTTTCACGGTTTGGGAGTTGGGTGATATAAATTCTCAAAGTGAAAAACGTCGTCTTGCAAAATAGAACTGAATGTAGATAATTTCATTGAAACATCCAAACAGCGCCCATGTGAATTTAAATAAAAGTGTAAAAAAAATAAGAACCAAAAAAAGCCGTTTACAGACCGTCAGCACACATTCCGTGATGACTTCAAAATGTATGCCGCCATGTTAACAAAAAAGAAAACAAACTTTATCTTTTCCCCCCCCCCCCCCCCCCCCCATCATCCCGTTTAAGTGAGTGGGGAGATGCACTACGTGTCACTTTAGTACTCTAAGTATACACTGCCGACGTGCAAAGTCTGTCATACCTGGCTTCTTGATCACCACGGAACCCCGGTTTCTCTTATGGCTAACCGCTATAATACCCAGGAACACACAACGTCATTCATAAATGTTAGAAATTCTGGACTATAGGCTATGGCCAGCCATCATTCTTTCACTTCCCTTTTCGCACCTTGTGAGCCGATCCCCAGGAAGCCAGCATAAAAACATTCATGGGTTCTTTGGAGTGGTGGTTGTTGCAGTAGTTGGTTTTACACGATGAAGCTGTCAGCCCCATGCATGATCTCATGTTTGTCGCCTTACATGTCTGAGCGATCAGTAAGCCGATTCTTTCTTTGCGCCCTCATTGAATATGTATGTGGGTTTTGTTAATGTTCACGGCACCCGCAAAAAGAATTCGGGAGAAGGTCGGGAGCTAGAGAGCAGCTACCTCGCTGGACTGTAATTTTTGTGTGTGTAAAGAACATATCAAGGAAGACCTATGAAGACATGACATGCAGAGTTCTTCATGAAGGACAACTTACAGAACCGTTTAGGATTAGAACGGGAGTGAGACAGGGATGCCTCTTGTCTCCATTTCTTTTCTTACTAGCAATAGATTGGGTTATGAAAACATCGACATCACACAACAGAAATGGAATCCAGTGGAATCCGACTAAACAGCTTGATGATCTGGATTTTGCAGATGACTTGGCTCTTCTGTCCCATAACCATAATCAGATGCAAGAGAAAATTAAAATTCTCGATGAGAGGTCACAACAAGTGGGCCTGAAAATACACTGGAAAAAGACAATGAGAATAAATGCAAGAAATGATAACAAGGTTGAACTTGAAGAACAGCACTAAAGGATGTAGAATCTTACACATATCTTGACAGTTATATAGACAGAGTTGGAAGGAGAGACAATGGTATCAAAATAAGATTACAAAAAGCAAGAGGAGCTTTCATTGCATTGGGAAACATATGGAGAACAAGAGAAATCAAGTCCAACACGAAAATAAGAATCTTCAACTCAAATGTCAAGTCAGTCCTATTGTTTGGCTCTGAGACATGGAGAACAACAAAAACAACAACCAAAAAGCTACAGACTTTCATAAAAGGGTGCTAGCGTAGAATAGAAGGACTGAAATGGTATGAGAAAGTCACAAATGTGGAATTGATGAGAAGAACCAGACAAGTGCCAGTGGAACAAGAGTTGAGACGAAAACGCTGGCGATGGATAGGACACACATTTGAGGAAACCTGTTGATAGCATTATAAGGCAGTCCTTTCCACAGGGAAAGAGAGGCAGAGGTAGGCCAAAAAACACATGGAGAAGAGAACTGGATACAGAGGTGAAAATGATGAGGAAAACATGGAAAGAACTTGAGCGGGATGGCACAGGACAGGAAGACTTGGCATGTGTTTGTTGAAGGCCTATGTTCCTCGGGGAGCTAAAGGGTATTGATTGATTGAATGAACATATTATCATTTTTGGAGCCATCACGACAGCTGTTCATGCAGGAAGCCTGCATAAAGCATGCTGTTGTAGCGGTGGTTTCTGTAGCATAAGGTAGCCAACCCAGTGAACAACCTCGTGTTAGTCACCTTGTTCGACATGCCTGAGGGTGCAATGTTGGCTGATGAAGTATGTCCACTACCATAGGGAGAGGGTAGGGGTTAGAGAGCACCAACCTCGCTGGACGGCACCTTGTGGTTCTTGTGTAACTAACATATCACTATCATCACCATAATCAATATTTTCCTTACACTCCTTGTGAAGTATAAAACCCACCACTTCAACTGGACCCGCTGAAAGCCTGCATAAATAGTTACTTGCTTTTGGACCCAGTAGTTTCTGTTCCAATTTGTTGTACATAATGAGGTTGCCAGCACCATGCGAAACCTCATGTTAAACGCCTTCTATAGCATGCATGAGGTCTAGTATTACTACTCTGACTTTGCTCTCTTCAGAGGCTCACGGAAACTACACGTGGCGTAACGAACATATGTTGCACATATTTTTGTTAGTATTTTTTGGTCAGGATAAACCACTGCTAGTTTTTCTTCTTCTTTGATCCTTAGCCGCCGACCGTCAGAGCAGTCAGTGGCCATTACGCCTAGTGGCGTCTTGTAGGGCAACAACCGCTTAATTCCAATTTCCTCGGTCGGCGGCCATCCTTCGTACAGTGCCCCAACTCTGGTTCATTCTTTGCATCTCAGCCTCCACAGTCCTCCGCCAAGTTGGTTTTGGTCGGCCTCTCTTTCGTTTTCCTTCACGGGTCCATAGCATAGCTGTTCTTGTGATGGCATCGGGGTCTCTTCTGAGGACATGGCCAACCCAACTCCAGCGTCTGCCAGCTATGATGGTGTGCATGTCCTCTTGCTTGCTCCGAGTAAGCAGATCTTGGTTGGTGATGGTATTCGGCCAAAAGATTCGGAGAATTTTTCTTAGGCATGTTGTGTGAAAAGAGGACAATTTCGACATTTCCTTCTCTGTAACTCTCCAGCTCTCCGCGCCATAGAGAAGCACAGAAAGCACACAGCTCTGATATAATCCTAATTTTGTGCTTGTGCTGTACTGAGAGGACTTCCAGATGTTGTTTAGACTAGTTTTTAGTCAGGATTAATATGTTCGTGTAATTTTTTTTGTTGTTTTTTTTAGTGTGCGCTTAAAATGAATTTAATTTGACAGTAGGCACGGAGTGGACGTTGCTTTCTTGTAAAGTGCTCACATAGCGCCATTAGGCGCGATGGCCACTGACTGCTTTGTCAGTCAGGGGCTAAGGACCCAAGAAGACTTACGGAGCGATCGTCTTGTTTGAATAAGCGGTTACATCGCGTAACTCTCTTGGCAGAGTTACCATGGATCCGGTAGCGAAACGTTGTAGCGTCACGCTCCAGTCTGACCAGCTGTAAATAGGTACGTGACTGCTCTTGAGTTAGGGAAGGTATAGGCAGCTAGGAAGGAATCTGGTCACACCGTCTCAAAAGGCTGGACCTAGTCTATTGAAGTCCCTACTTCATTCCTCTACGGCAGTATCTGATATAGAACTACTTTTATCTTTTACTAACAGCGCCGTTTTTGTTTTTGTGTGCACAGAAAGAGCGTGAGCATAATCCCAGACCTAGGGGTCTTTTATATTTGGACATGCGCCCTAATATAACCGACTATGTTGAACGGGACGCGCCTCGCCAAAACGAGGCAAAAGTTTTACATAAATTTAAAAAAAAAAAAAGCGTGAGCATGGTTTGCTGTTGGTGGGCTGCAAGAAGTGGATTGGCGGAAGGAAATGTGCTGGCGATTGAGTGAGAAAGAAGTTAACAATCATATAAACTGAGATTGAAGGAGGTGGGGATGTACGTTTTATAATATGGTGATACTGTAAAACTTTTTTAAACGTTATTTTTGTAAAAGGGGCGCGGTCGGCTCTGCCGTGTTCTGTTTCAGTGGCCGATCTTGTAATTGTACGGCAGAGTCCTTCCTATAGGCCAGCCTCGGCTGGGAACGGTTGCTGGCAGGCATAGCATTAAATCCAGAGTCTTGTCTTTTTTTTTGTGTGTTCTCTCCATGAATGGCACGTTTAGTTGCACAAGAGCGTCTGCAGACTCGCATGCACTGCACGCACTGAGTTAGTGGTGGACGGACGCTAAATCCAAGACTTTTCGGTAGCCAGGGCAGCTGCAAATAGAAACCGTAACCGTTTTTGGTCAGCGTTGAGGACTTAAAACAATAGTTCTGACGCAGAACCGGTGTTCGAGTTGAGACCATAAGTAGCACTTTGGCTCATATGTGCTTTAGAATGTCCGACAGCTGGGCACGCAGTTTTTCCGCGAGAGATGCTCACGTGTTTAAATCGTAGCCCTGTAGGAATATACTTTTGTGTTTATATACATTGACGAATATACATTGACGTTAAAACAGGTGATAAACGTGAATTATCAGTGTAGCCTTCACATGACCAGCCAGTTTTTATTTTTATTTTTCCCCTGTAAAAAATAAACCGACGGACGAAATACAAGGCAGAAGGGAAAAAAGTCTAAAATCTTGCAAAATGTAAACCGATTCGCGAATGCAGGGAAGAAGAGAAAGTAACTAAAATCCATTAAAATATTAGCCTATTTGACACACGAACTACAGGGAAGAAGAAAAAAAAAAAGTTTAAAATAATGTAACATATAAACCAACTCACAAAGTAGGTATAGGTTGAAGAAAAAGTCTATGTAAAATATAAACTGGTAGACGAAATACGTGGAAGAAGCCAAAAAAAAAAAAAAAAATCTAAAATTCATATACTGTTGCAGTGATGGTTACATTATCAATTTATTTGACATGATGAGTTTGCCAGCTGCACGCACATTCTCCTATTAGTCGCCTTGTACGACATGCCTGAGGTAGCAGTAGTCATATTCTTTCTTTGTCTTCTCAGAGACTTCTAGGAATTGTAAAGGGGGGAGGGGGCAAAATAATACAGACATATTGTGTGTATGTATGTATATGTATTCCACCTAAGAAATGATGAGTATTGAGGCATCATAAAAAGTCGCAAGAATAACCACTTTTATCTAAGTTCAGACATGGTTTATATATTTGTCGCGTTAATAATCTTTCAAGCTCAAAATCTCTTTTTTTTTCCCCACTCGTCTTAGAGAGGTAAAACGTTGCATACAACTTCTTTTCTTAGTACATTTTAATCTTTCAAGTTTTGACCGTCATTGACACATCCGATGTTATACTTAATAACTAAAAATAATGTAAAATGAGGTGGAAATAACTCCAGTAACGCAAGGGAACCAGCGAACTGCCAATATAGATTTTGTATTTGAAAGATGCGGGTGTCGAATGGTGAACGGTGATGTGCCAATTTAATCAAGTTGTTTCTTTAAACCGCTAGGTCATCCTAGTAAGTGAGTCCTTTGTTTTAAACACTACTCTAATAACAACACATTTTCTCGTTAGCTTTACATTAGGGTCTTAAACTTACAACTATTATTTATTCAAAGACGAATTTCACTCGTCAGAGATGAGAACGGTTCCGAAAAATTAATATTCATGTATGACTTAAAATCATGAAATAAATTTTTAACAGTTTGAGGGCTCCAATTTTATTGTTGGTAATAAATAATACGTATAAAGGGGTATGTTGCAGGCACTTGTAATAAATAAAGAAGTAGAAAACTAAACAGCAGAGAAACAACAAGTTTTTTTTTTTAAATTAGACATTTTCTACTTCTTTATTTCTTACGAGTGCCTGCAACATACCACTTTATATGTATTATTTATTTACTGTTCACAGGCCTCGGGTTTCTCTCTTTATTTATTTTATTGTTTTTTTTTTCACCATATAAACTTTAAATAAAAAAAACCCCCAAAAATAAATGTTCCAGAAATTCTAGTGCAAAGAACACAAGTATACATGCCCAGTTTTTTTTTGTTTAATCAGTAATTCTTCATATCATTCACAAATTTATATTTGTTTGTGTGCGTGAAAGATTGGAGGAATTACTGTCTATAGCCAAGGTAACTAACTACATGAGAGATAAGCTGGGTCATCGTGTGAAAGTAACAACACATTATTTATAATCAGTAAGACAGTAAAAGATCGCTTTGTGTGGATTTTTAACAATGGTATAAGCGCCGTACCGTTCAGAAAGCAATGGCAAACTACTGAATGACATCACAAACAGCCAATAAAAGCTGGGGTTGATTGCCACGTCCTGTAAAGGATAAGCAACTAACTAAGACAGTAAAATGGTCCAGCCAGGGACAATGGTGCAGTCCTGTTCTCTTGGTGACGAACGTAGACGACGTCCAACGTGGAAGCGGATGTTTGTCAGATCTCACCACAGTAAGTTTTGTTGCATGGTGTGTCTTGAGCTATTATTTTGGGTTTGCTGGTAGGGGCTGGGAACTTTTGAGTTAAAATGTAGTTTTTTAAAAAAAATTAAACCATTATACAGTGAAATTAAAAAAAAAAAAAGTTCACATTTTAATTCATTTATTTTTGAATGAAGTCGTTATACAGTTTGCCCCGTGTAGTTGCGGGGGGGGGGGTGTCTCTGCTGAGACCCAAGAAAGAAAAGGACTACTACTTCTTCAGGCATGTCGTCAGTCACTACCCTTTAGCTCCTCAAGGAGCATAGGCCTTCAACAAACACATGCCAAGCCCTCCTGTCACGTGCCATCATCTCAAGTTCTTTCCATGTTCTCCTCATCATTTTCACCTGTCTCCAGTTCCACCGTGTGTTGCCGGGGCTCGAAAGGGGGAGCAAAGAATAGTAACACTGTACTCAACCAGGCATGTCGTAAGAAGCGACTATAGAGGGTTGGGCATGGGGCTGGTTACCCTCATATACCACAAAAACTTTGACAAACAGGCATGTCGTCGAGGGCTTACTAATATGAGGCTGGCAGCCTCTTCGTATAAAACACATTGCTACAGATCTGTTTGGAATATACTGCTGTAGGAGAGTGAAGCGTTTGAGACTTCACGATACTTTGTCTCAGCTTTATAAGGTTGGGTTGACCACTGCAAGAGCATGTTAATGCTATGGGCAGGATTTTTGCAAGGGGACCAGCTGTAGCGGTCACCCCATGCTCCATAGGTTGATTGTACTGTTCGTTTGTTAAGTGGTTCTTTAATTCGGTTGTAATGAATCACAGTGGGCCGTCTGTTCGCTGCGGCATCCCATCCCATCCCAACTAACATAATTACCGATGTATGTAACGTCGTTCGGTCTCACTCAAAATAGTAACTCGCGCCAGAAAAAAAAGTGCGCAACGCGCGGTGTGCAACTTGCGCGGCGTGGGCGTTGTATAAAACAAACATTTATTACAAATAAGGGAGGGAAACCTTATTTGTAATAAATGTTTGTACAATACCAAACCTACCCACTATCCTGTTCTCACTGTTCTAGTCTACTATCATTTACTGGACACAGTATTAAGGTCCTAAGGGTCTTGTTGGATTCGGCCTATACTGCTTGATAGAAACTATTGACCTGCCATTGAAACATCATTTTAGATGATGCGTAGATGGCAGAGCGGATAGTGTGATTCGCTTGCATGGCTAGGCGGGGTTGTCGCACGGAAGGTCCAGTGTTCAAATCCTGGGTAAGCCACTCATGTCTGTTGTTTTTCTGTTGTCTGGTGTTCTACTTCTTTATTTCCTGCGAGTGCCTGATAACATACCTTTATATTTGTTTCATATTAATTTACTATAAAACAAATACTTTGGTTTTTTTTTTAAATTCTTTCACGAAATTAGTAGCGGTCGACAAAGAAAAAGTGCGTAAAAATTGGTGTGCATTAGCCTTCACCCGATGTAGAAATCATGAAAACTTGAAAGTTTTTGTTAAAACCACTTATTATCAGGGAACACTCTTTGAAAACAATCCACGCACTTTCACACGAAATGTTGTCATCAAAGAACTTTTAAATTGAATCTAAAATAACACAATTCTCGCCGTGTGTACTTTGGTCACGGCTGAGGAATGCTACCGTGTTGAAAAATTGTATTGTTTCCATTATATATACTCTCCCGAAAATAGTTACAATCAACAAAGAAAAGCGTTCAAATGACGGTGTTCATGAACAGTTTGATTACACTGTATAATGGAAAGAAACCAAAAACACTCTAAGAATGTACTTCTATCTGCTCATCCGGGAACGGAAACAGCACAGTATAATTAAAAACCCGTCAAGTTTGACGGGTTATTGCTAGTTAAAACATAATTCAGAGACACTGTAAAAAGGGGTTAGGGTTAGAAATCCTAACCATAATCTTAAGCCTTAACAACGTTGGCAACTTATTTGGATGACTTCGAAGAACACAACCCACTGTTTAAAAAAAAATCTTATTTCAGCCCTTTAAATCTCTTATCGAAAACTGTTGAATTTGAAATGTCACATCATTTATTTTATGTGCTTCGAGCGGCAGAGTGGCTAGAACATTTGCTACTGTTAAGTGGGGACCTAACTCTGCTTTTATAGTTAAGGACGGCAAAAGACAGCAAGGATAGGAACTGGTCACACCACCTTATAAAGAAAGCTGAGACATACTATTATGAAGTCTGTAAAAATTCACTCCCCTACAGCAGTATTATGAAGTCTCTGATAAGTCACTCCCCTACAACAGCATATTCCAAACAGATAAAAAAAATTTTTCACAACCCATAACTAGTCTACAATCTCCTACAGTGTTTGTACAGACTTAACGGTTGTTCGGTTGTTAATGTGTGGCAGTTGAATGTCTAGTGTTCGCACCACACCGCTATATATGAAGTCCTTGTGCACCCATAATAACAACCATACCCTCAGCTCAGCAGCGTTGGCGTACAGTGCACGAACTCCGTAGCACCGGCGAGAATCCCAATGTGTGTAAATAGGAATCACACAATCATCTTCAAGGTGATTGAAACGTCATTTCATGTTTTTATATTATTATTTCTTCGTTCTATCCAATTAATGTATATGAAACAAATGTCAAAGTTTAAAAAGAATTAAATGTCATTATTACTTAAAATACGATGTGACATTAATATTATAGATCAGCGTGAGATCCGGCCTGTTCAGCACACGGACTGCGTAGCGGGCAGCCATTTTTTTTTATGTCTGTGGTACCATCCGCTAATTGGCCATTCCAGACGTCATTATTTTTTAAATTATGTGTCCACAATTTTTTATTATTATTATTAGTCAAATACCAGTTATTGCTGATTGGTGTGACATTTGTTTCATGTACATCCATCAGATAAAAGTGAGAATATACAAATTTCTTCTTCTCCTTCTTCCTCGTTCGCCCTGAAAAGGACGGTGGTTGCGTTGTGTCTGTTTACGCCTAAGCTGTGATATCTTCACCTTTCGGTCGACAAATCCGACTTCTGCACGGCATTTTTTAGGACCGGGTTTGCCTTCCCAATATACAAATTTAAAAAACAGGAAGTGACTTTTTAAGTAACCCGTTATAACCAGTAAGAAGAGAAAATGTAACAAGAGAAATCCTTGCCGCATTCTGTTTCTTATCTCAAAAGTTCAGCAAGTTATCCCTCATGAAGAATTCTGCACTTTATGGCTTCATGTTTTCTTTATTAGGTTAGTGAACTTTGGGGGGGGGGGGGGGGGGGGGGGGGGGGGGGGGGGGGGGGGGGGGGGGGGGGAACTCTGTAGTGCGCCATCAGTTTCCGAAATGACTGTCCAAACCGTCGAATGCATTATCATAGCCCGCAAATCCAAGACTAAACATTGAAATGCATTTATTTATGTTTTTTTCCCCTTCTCTCGGGCTCTCTTTTATTATCTTGTATCTCAGCGTTTTTTGTTTTTTTTTTGCACGACGGAATGTGAGATAGTTATCCACTGTGAGTTTCATATTTTCTTGTTCCCATGTTTACAGACTATATCTTTATTTTACTCCGTGCTAATTTTTTCCCGTGTCTCATTTTCACTCTTCAAAAGTGTTTTTATGTAAACTACGTACTTTATTCTGCCTCCCCGCCTGCCTCTTTTCTTATCTTGTTTATCTTTCTCACGTGCACATGCTTAATCGCGTGCGCTCAGAGGGCGATAAATATACCCATTAAAAATGGATTTCTTTATTTTTATTTTATTTTCTTGAGGGAGCCGCGGTAGCGCAGTGGTTAGTGCACTGGCTTCATAGCTCAGTGGTCCATGGTTCGATCCCCAGTTGAGGTGGGATTTTTTTAGACCGCAAACGGCTCCGGGGTCGACCCAGCCTCAAAAATGGGGTACCAGAACAACTCTGGGAAGGTTAAGGCGGCCGGCGTGATGCTGACCACATCACCCCTAGTGTGCCGATGGTAAAAAAAATATGGGCTTAACACCATATTCCCAAAATGCCTCAATGGGCGTGATATATATATATATATATATATATATATATATATATATATTTATATATATATATATATATATATATATATATATATATATATATATATATATATATATATATATATATATATATAATTTAAATAGCTAATTAAAATTACGTAAGTAATAAAAAAAATCAAGAAATATTCGGCCAGGGCATCGGATATATATATATATATATATATATATATATATATATATATATATATATATATATATATATATATATATATATATATATATATATATATATATATATATATATATATATATATATATATATATATATATATATATACTAAAAATAGTATACTAAAGAAACATTTAAAAAAAATAGTACTCTCGTACCTCTTGAACCCTTTACGTTACATTTTGAGAAACACTGCCATTGAGGTTCCCGATATCACGTGACATGGGCGAGACTGAGGCTTAGATGGCAGCATGGAGACGTACGCATATATAGTTTATATCGTCTGCGTTAAAAAAAAATAAAAAATGAACTTCAGAAAAGGAGAAACACAGCTAAAGCAAGGGTGGAGTGTATATAAAAACCACGGACACATTCCAGAATCTTGACAGCGCAGAAACCAGCAAAGATATATCTCTCTCCCTCTCTCTTCTTATTTATTGTTTTGTTTAAGTTTTCGGTGGAAGCTTTTCGCATACTCCCAACATAGAAAGCGTGATCCGGATGTTAAAAACTTATTGTTAAAAAAATAAATAAATACATAAAAATGCTTGAATTAGTTTGATGATAACACCAGACCACAATGCCTTTTATATTTGGACGTTCGCCCTATTATAACCGACGGGCCTTGTGTCTAGGTTGAACGGCGAGCCTGGCCAATACGAGGCAAAAAATTATTTTAAACAAAAACCAGTTGAATGAGCCGGTATTAATCCCTAAATTTTTCACCAAGATATTTTATGCATGCTGATTTTCTCGTTTGTAATTTAAAAAAAAAAAGCAATATTTATTAAATGCCCAGAAATATTTTCTAACTCACCCCTTTTGCAGAATATAGCACTGATCTTTGTCCAGAGCATTCAAACTTCTGATTCTCATCTTATTGTCCATGGTTGTTCGTCCATCACGGGTGATGAAGACCACTCTGTTCATCCAATTATTTCGAAGGTGACTGGGTTTAGCTTCTTTACGTGGCGCCTGTATACAGTCCATGTTTCACATGCATATAGCAGCACTGGAAGCACCGCAGCTCTGTATACCTTCAGCTTTGTCTGTAGACTAATGCCACTTCGATGCCAAACGTTGGCCAAATGTGCTGCTGGCTTTGGAGATCCTGGTGTTCACCTCATCATCAATGACAATGTTCTGGGATAGTGTGCTACCAAGGTATGTGAATCTGTTCACAACATTCAGTTTCTCACCATTAACCTTGATGACTGGCTCAGTATAAACTGTGCCAGGAGCTGGTTGGTACATGATTTCTGTTTTCTTCGTGTTGATGGTAAGCCCAAAGTTGGCGCAGGCTTCGGAGAATCTATCCACTCTATGCTGCAGATCAGCCTCTGAGAAGGAATTGAGGGCACAATCATCAGCAAACAGAAGATCTCTGATGGTGTGTGATTTGACCTTGGTTTTTGCTTGAAGCCTCCTAAGGTTAAACAATTTTCCATCAATACGATAACTAATGTCGATTCCTGTGTCCCCGTCTCTAAAAGCATCAGTCAGCATAGCAGAAAACATGATACTGAACAGAGTCGGTGCAAGTACGCACCCTTGTTTAACTCCATTTGAGACGGGGAAAGGCTCTGATAGCTCACCGTTTTCCTGAACTCTAGCCTGCATTCCATCATGCAGTTGCTGCACTATTGTGATAAATTTCTTTGGGCAGCCGTATTTTGCCATGATCTTCCATAGACCCTCTCTACTGACCGTGTCGAACGCCTTTGTCAAGTCGATGAAAGCTGTGTACAGGTCACAGTGCTGTTCTTGGCATTTTTCTTGTAGCTGTCTTGCAGCGAACACCATATCTGTGGTTCCACGTTCTTTCCGGAATCCACACTGACTTTCAGGTAAAAGACCTTTGTCAAGATGAGCCGTAAGGCGATTCAAAAGGATTCTGGCGAATATCTTCCCAGCGATTGATAAAAGAGAGATGCCTCGATGATTGTTGCAGTCTTGGCGATTACCTTTACGTTTATATAGATGTATAATTGAGGCATCTTTGAGATCGTGTGGGATGGTTTCACTCTGCCACATTTGCTGGAAGATCATATGAAGTTTCTCTATCAGAACTGCACCGCCATCTTTATAAACCTCAACAGGAATTGAATCGGAGCCAGGGGCCTTTCCACTAGACAGTTGACGAATCGCTTTTTTAGTTTCCTCCAGAGTTGGTACATCATCTAATGCTTCATTTATAGGAATTTGGGGCAGGCGGATGATGGCTTCGTCGTTAATAGATGATGGCTGGTTCAAGATATTATTAAAATGTTCAGCCCAGCGTTGGAGAATTTTTTCCTTGTCTGTAATTAGTGTTTTTCCATCTGCATTAAGGAGGGGAAATGATCCTGATGATGTTGGACCATAGACCGCTTTGAGTGCAAGGTAAAAGTTTTTCAAGTCATGGCTGTCAGCAAAGCCTTGGATCTCATCTGCTTTATTACTCAGCCATGAATCCCGCATCTGGCGTAGTTTATGTTGGACGATTCTACGCATGTTGTTGAAAGCGTCTTTCTTGGATGTAGATTTTGGATCATTTAAATATGCTTTATGGAGATGGTGTTTCTCAGCCAACATCTGCTTTATATCATCTGAGTTCTCATCAAACCAGTCATTTTGTTTCTTGATGGAAGGACCCAGGACCTCTGTAGCAGTGTTGTAGATCTGCTCACTTAGGGCTGCCCAATTTGTTTCCACACTTTGGCCGTCTAGCGAGATAGATTTGAGACGGTCTTCTAAGGTGTCAGTAAATGACTGTTTGATTGTTGTCTTCTTTAGTTTGGTGACATCCAGCCTCTTTTGAGTTTTCTTCCCCTGAGGGCGCCTGGCTGGTTGGATACGAACTTTAAGTTTAGATACAATGAGGCGATGATCAGTCCAGCATTCGGCACCACACATGGACTTGGTCACCCGGACATCTTGCCTGTCCTTCTTCCTAACAATTACATAGTCAATTAGGTGCCAATGCTTTGAGCGAGGGTGCATCCAGGAGGTCCTGTTGCGGGTAGGAAGTCGAAAAATGGTGTTGGTGACAAGGAGGTCATGTTCTGCGCAAGTCTGGAGGAGACGAAGTCCATTACTGTTACAGCGACCCACGCCGTACCTACCAATAGTGCCATTCCAGGAGATGTTATCTGAGCCTACTCTTGCATTAAAGTCACCAAGAATGATGAGCTTATCTGCTTTAGGAACTGATGCAATGACTGCATGTAGTTCTTCGTAAAACTTTTCCTTGACATCATCCTGGTTTGTCATAGTTGGTGCATACGCGCTAATGATGGTGGCATGTTTTCTTCCATAGAACAGAGGGATCTTGACCGTCATGAGTCGGTCATTTATTCCCTTTGGGGGCCCCGCTAACTTGCTGACAATTGCTGTTTTGATTGCAAATCCAACCCCTGCTTCTCGTCTTTCTTCAGTTCCTCTTCCGCTCCAAAAGAATGTATAACCTGCACCCTTTTCGCAAAGTTGGCCCTCGCCTGCAAGTCGAGTTTCACTCAGTGCTGCTATGTCAATGTTGTACCTGGCCAGTTCTCTCCCAATCAGGGCAGTTCGTCTCTCAGGTCTGTTTGCATTAAAGTCTTTGTCAAGTAAAGTGCGCACATTCCATGCGCCTAGAATGAGGGGGAAAAAATCTGTCCTTTCTTTTTCTTATATGTCGACCGCCGAAGTAGGGTACCCACCAACCGCGGTAAGCTGGTTAGGTAATGGTGAAGCAGGCAATGTTTAGGGCACCTTTTCTAGCCCCTTCCTCATGCCATGGAGGTGAGCAGTGCTTTCCTAAAGAGGGCTGCTCAGACACTCAGGGGGCTGCCGAATCCCACTGCTGCTCCGATCAGTGGAAGACGACCATATGGCCTGAGCCGCCTGTGTGTAGGTCTGCGACTACGACTGCCAGCGTACCCACGCCTGCCGCTTCGCCGCTCGCCCATCGCCACAGGACTTGTTGTGAGTGGATGGATGAATGGATGAATGGATGAAAGAGTGACTTGCGCGGTGATTTGGATTAAAGTGAGGAAGAGTTGCGCAATTCGTCGACCTCACTCTCTCGCCTGGGTCCATCTCAATCCAGTGGCAAGACAAGTCAAGACGACTGGAGATGAAGTCAGGTGCAGTGGATGACCAGGGCTTTCTACGTGCCTCGCCGTGCTCCTTACGCTCCACAGCGCGTTGCTGGTAATCGCCGTCATGCCCGTTGAACCAACAGGTGGTTTCTTCCGCGCAGTCTATCGAATCCAGTCTTCGCATGCATGGGTAGGCAGACCCTAACTCACCGAAGGTTTATAACCATTCGGCTACCCTCACCTAGTTTAGCCGGCCTGTCAAAGCCGTTGTCCGGGGGTGGCCGCTGTCGCATGCTGACAGCTACGAGGAGCCACAGGTGAGAGCTGGATGCCAGGTTTGGACCAAAGGTGGCTGAGCTGCCCTAAAAAGGGCATGACAGCTCCTTCACCAGAGGTACTACCAATACCTGACTTCCCAACACCCCATTATTGTCCATAATGACGTCTTGACTACACTGTCGTAACGTAACATAGTCTATTTGTGTGTGTGTGTGCATTACATCTTGTTATTGTTCTTCGTATTTTTTCTCCTGTCTCATCATTCCCCCATTCTCCTGCGTGTAATTTTATACCACCATCTTTCTCCGTCTCTGCCGCAGGTATTTTCTTCCAGCATTACGCAAGCATTCTTGTTGTTTTTTCTTTAACCAGCACTTTATTTATTTGTTTTATTTTTTTGCGTGAATGCATGGATCTATTTCACAGTGTTCTCACGCGCGTTCAGCTACGGCCTTGAAGACTCATGTCGCCTTTAGCTTGAATGCATGAAGCGCACATCTGGCGTAAAGGATCTGTGCTCCTTATATTGTTTATTCGTGTTCACGAAAACATTGTATGCATAGTCTTTGTATTTGGGAGAAAACCCTACTGTGTATTTCCTGCCTTTATGTAAGTAAGCGTCATGTGAGGATTGAACCGTGTAGTTGGGTATCTTCCGTTTACAACGAAGCTGCGATATTTGCGCCTTTCGGCCCGGCACATCCGACTTCCGCACGGCATTTTTGGGGACCGGGTTTGCCTTTCCTCTTCAATCCCTACTCTCTCGGCCAGACTGCAGTGATGCATCCTGTTTCCAGGACCAGCACTTGGAGGTGGAGTAGGGTCTTGGTCAGCTCTGGTTCGCTGACCCTGACGCAAGCGGTCAAGCTACGAGTCGCTGACTGCCAGTTGGGTATCCGATGAGGCAGATAAAGAATGGGACGACAGTTACCTCAGGCATGTCGTACAAGGCGACTAAAATGAGGTAGCGCATGAGGGTGAAATCTCGACATGTAAAACAAATTGCTGCAGAAACTGTCGCTGCAGGAGCACGTGAATGCTTGTTGTTGGCTTCCTGCAAGGATGATCGTCTGCAGTTGTGACCCCATAAGGCGCGAAGCTGAAAATGACGATGATGATTTGGAGAGGATGAATTGCGTTCTTGGACATTTCTTCTGGACTGCGTGATGATACACCCTCTCCTCGATCAGTCTTTTTTTAAAGCCATTTTTATTTAAGATCAAAATTTGCATTGTATATTTGTCACGTTTTCTTCTTCTTCTGCTTTCGTCCTGAAAAGGACGTTTGTTACGTTGTGTCGCCGTTTACAGCAAAACTGCGATAATTGCGTCCTACGGTCCGACACATCCGGTTTCAGCATGGCATTTTTGGGACCGGGTTAGAATTCCACCTTCGATCCCTACTCTCTCAGCCAGACTGCAGTGATGCAGCCTGTTTCCAGGACCACCACTTGGAGGTGGAGTAGGGTTTTAGTCAGCTCTGGTTCGCTAACCCTGACGCAAGCAGTCAAGCTATGGGTCGCTGACTGCATTTATTACGGTTGCTGCGTCTTCGGTCCCATTTGTCACATTTGACATTTTTACGCTCAGAATGTCTTATGTTCGACTCATTGTAGAAAACTAGAGAACTGAAACTTTGCATGCAGCTCTGTTTTTGTGTGCTATATTTTAATCTTTAAAGTTTTGTCAGGCATTGACCCAGTTGATTTTATATATTAACTAAAACTCTGTGAAATAAGGAGGAAATAACGCTAAAAAGTTAAGGGTTTTAAAGTAAGTGAAATAATGAACATTGAATATAGATTCATAGAATAAAGATGCAGCAATAGAGAATGCAGTCAGCGACCCATAGCTAGACTGCTTGCGTCAGGGTCAGCGAACCAGAGCTGACCAAGACCCTACTCCACCTCCACGTGGTGGTCCTGGAAACAGGCTGCATCACTGCAGTCTGGCTGAGAGAGTAGGAATCGAAGAGGGAAGGCAAACCCGGTCCCAAAAAATGCAGTGCTGAAGTCGGATGTGTCGGCCGAAAGGCGCAGATATCGCAGCTCCGGTGTAAACAGACACAACGCAACCAACGTCCTTTTCAGGACGAACGAAGAAGAAGAAGAATATAGATTGTGTTTCGTATGTGAAGGGCGGGCGTAGGATTGTGAATGGTGATGTGCCGATTAAATCAGTGTTTTTCTTCAGACAACTAAGTTAGCGAGTCTTTTATTTTAACTAGACTTTTTCGATACCCTAGGTTACGAGTTTTCAATCTTTTTTTTGTTTCTCATTTGTTAAACACAGTTCTACTAACGACCTACTTTCTTGCTAGCTTTACATTTAAGTGTATAAACTTAATGCGGAATATTCTATTCAAAGATGAATTTCAGATGATGGAAGTGATAACGGCTATGAATAATTAATGTTCAGTTATGACTTACAAGATCATAAACGTATTAGGGACCACTTTTTATTGTTGCTACCTATGCACTAAAAAATATATATATATATATATATATATATATTTGTCCATACTTTCTGTTGCATATATTAAAAGTGGATGTTCAGATGTCACGAATTAGTAATTCATCATATCTTTAACAAAACAGAAAGTAAAACGATATGAAGAATTCCTTTCTCCTTGTCATCCTCTTTTTCACAGGGATAATAGTCTCCCCCCCCCTCCACCCCCCCTCCCTCCCCCCTCTCCCTCTCCCCCCCCCCCCCCTCCCCACGGGGTAGCATATTGGTTAGTGCACTGACTTCCTAGCTCAGTGGTCTATGGTTCGATCCCCAGATGATGTGGGATTTTTTTAGGCCGCAAACGGCTCCTGGGTCGACCCAGCCCCAGTCGGGTACCAGAGCAACTTCTGTGAAGGTTAAGGTGGCCGGCGTGATGCTGACCACATCACTCCTAGTGTGCCGACGGTCAAGAAAATATGGGCCTAACACCATATTCCCAATATGCCTCAATGGGCATGTAACGGGATCCTTTTTTTACCCCCCCCCCACCACACACACACACACACACACACCTCCTTACCAAGAAGGGGGATCCCCTTTACACGTCCATTGAGGCATATTGGGAATATGGTGTTAGGCCAATATTTTCTTGACCATCGGCACACGCCCGTGGCTTTAACCTTTCCAGAGTTGCTCTGGTACCCAAATTAATGCGGAACCGTTTGCGGTCTAAAAAAATCCCACCTCAACTGGGGATCGAACCATGGACCACTGAGCTATGAAGCCAGTGCACCAACCACAGCGCTACCGCGGCTCCCTTACCTAGAAGAGGTGAAGTGGTAAGTTTCAGACTGTGAACTGGTCACTGCACATTCAAATACCAGGCAGAGGCGGACCGACAGTGATCTGGGCCCCTCGGGCAATAAAGGCCATTAAGCCCCCAGGGCAGTAAGGGTCTTTGTTCACTAACGACCCATCCAGTTGATTAAGCTAGATAGAGGCTAGGGGAGAGTTGGGCCCCCTACTACTGTCCGCCTCTGGTACCAGCTGTTCGACATATTAAATACATGGCCAGACATATATTTATTCTTGTGAGGAAGACGAGCAAACAGTACGGTATGTCCTCCAAGAATGTCGACTCCACGAGAAGAGCAGATCGACGGCACGACTTTGACCAACCCCTTTGAGGGTGAAACTGTATGATGGTGAGAGATGACTTGAGATAGACGGCAGACTTTATCAGAGAAATGGATGTGGTTTTATGAGAGCGAACGACGAAGTAGATGAGGACACCAGTGCTAGGCGAAGGACTGTCGGTTTTCCTGAGCTTTGGTGTAGAGGAGTATGCTCTCTCTCTCTCTCTCTCTCTCTCTCTCTCTCTCTCTCTCTCTCTCTCTCTCTCTCTCTCTCTCTCTCACACCCTCCTTCAGTTCTCCAAAGACATAGGCCTCCAACAAACGTATGCCAAGTCTTCCTGTTCCATGCCGTCAGCTCTAGGTCCTTCCATTGTCTTTATTCCTTTCTAGTCTTTCCCTTGATCTCTTCTACATCTATTCTTTGGTCTTGTCGCGCCGTTATCCCGAACTGGACATCAATTGTCACAGCACAGTTGGATAAGAAAGTTGTAAATTGAGAAATGTAAGAAAGATATATAGGATCTCAGAAGTGGCTCGTTAATTGTTAGATTCCTATACAAGTAAGGGGTGAAAGGAAGGCGAATATTCTCACAAAGAGATAATGTCTCAGAAGGGCACATGAGAATGGATTCTGTTTCCTTGCGAAAAATCTCCCCTGTTATTCTTATTGAATATTATAATTGTTATTAAGCCCCCCCATCCTCTCATACTGAGGAAATGACACATATATGGATTTAAGAGACAGTACATGTAAGAAACTAACTCGACCACTTGGTAGATGATATAACTTATGTACAGATATTTAATCCCTACACCAAATATATGACACAAAGAAAATGAAGAGGTAAACGAAAATAATAATATGGACATAAACACTGAATGACTAAAAGTCCTAGTATGTCCTACTAATCATCATTTGCACTGGTGTGACTATCATGAGAGTTGCCTAACATTGTTGAATGTAATGTTCACTTTGTAATACACTGGAAGGCACTTTAAAATTAGTTCCGTGAGTATCTATGTGAAAGTTCTGTTTGGAATTTGAATAAGATCTCTGAGATATCTGGAGGAAAATAATCCTTATGCTTTTGGACTTATCTGTAATCCGATGTTGTCAGCCCTGGCGCAGGTTGTTAGGTGCTGTCATCCTGCAGCGATATGACATTACACGTGCGAGCGTTGATCTATGCTCCTTTATGCTTAGGAGTTGACGAGATCTCTGGCTTTTGGTTCTGCTGCTCGGTCAAAAGACTGGCTGTCTGTTACCGTCAGGCGCCGGACACTGAATTCTGCAACTGCGAATGT
This sequence comes from Oreohelix idahoensis, assembly GCA_024509875.1. Lineage (NCBI taxonomy): Eukaryota > Metazoa > Mollusca > Gastropoda > Stylommatophora > Oreohelicidae > Oreohelix > Oreohelix idahoensis. The sequence goes on from JAMPIV010016353.1 coordinate 134,544, forward strand.
TGTCCGCTCAGAAACCTAAAAGTCTGAAGACACAAATGTGGCTTCATGAGTCTTCCTGTCATATGGGAACAGCTATCATTCCCATTCAAACCGCATACACCAGGAATATCAGAATTATCCTCTTTCATACAATAAGAGGACTATTATGTCATACAATCTAAAGATTACAGGCAAACTTTCCAGGTTATATAAGATATTTATACTTCACTTTCATACAGTCACACGTCAGGCATATCAATGTTATATTCATCTGACTTCCTTTCTCACAGTCAAGACGTGATAGGTAAACATAGACCTATGTAACTTCAGGAGTTAATTAGTTTAGTCAGTCTTCTTTCCCAAGAACTGTGTTCTACAATCATAGTCCGTTCCTTCACACAATGATGAATAGCAATAACATATAATACATTTATATTACACAAATAGATAAAGTGAATGACCGACTGGCCAAGCGATCAGGTTGCTTTCTTCTGTAGCACAACTACATAGTTTTGGAACTGAAACCTGGCTGTGGAACACTCCAGTTTACCAGCTGTAAAGGGGCACTCAGCTGTGCTCTCAAGCTAGGGAAGGAAAAGGTGGTGAGGAAGGGAACTGTTCACCTCACCTCGTAAAAGCCGGATCTTTCATGATGAAGCTTCTAACACTTCATTTCCCTATGACAATCTCTGCCATGGGACTGCCTTTATCTTCGTAATAGTTAAAGCAATTAATATGATAGATGTTATCTTCTATTGGCTGTGGGGCTAGTTGTGATAAGTTTTTGTACAAGCAACAATCATCCACATAGCACATGTTTAGATCATATTAAGAATAACAATACATTTATACCAATGAATAATTCACATAGCGCATGTTTAGATCATATTAAGAATAACAATACATTTATACCAATGAATATTCTACGTGCATATTTTGCGAAGTCTATACGAACCTGCACAGAGTGAAATCATACAACACCGCTTGGTTAATACCAAAGTGCTTGTAATGTAGAATTCCTCGTCATGTAGATGCACTCGGCCCACAAGTCGTGCGTGTAAGTGAAGTTTTCGTCTAAGCTTCTAGATTTTATGAATCTCTTCTCACGTGTTCTAAATCATTGGATGGGATATCCCCGTTGCTGATGTCACTGAATTGTGAGGGGTGGGTGTTCCGTCGTAATCACACGTAAATTCTCTCCCTGACCTCTGAGCTTGTGTGACGCAATTTTGAACTTCGTCTTGCGTGAGAAAGCTTCACCACGCCGTAATTACTGGTTACTCCTAGAAGGCATACACGTGCTGGCTGATGCAATGAAATTTGACACTGGGGCGTTTTCCGTCAGGTCCCTCAAATAAGGTGCAATAAAGCAATGGATCTCTAGACTTTAAGACGCCTTTTACTCTTAATTAAGGTATATCCTCTGGCCATGTGTTATAACCTGGGGTTGATGCGTTTGCGATATTTGCTCAATATCCATTAGTAAGCGCCGTGATGTCTGAGAGAGAGAAACGCTGACTACAGCCCCGAAAATACCGTGGTGTAACATGAAAAGTACAGAGAATAAAGAAGAGAGAGATAGACGGGAAGAGAAGGGAGACAAAGATGGAGAGAAGAATAGACCGTGTTACGACATAGCCTCCCCCTTCAGTTTGACCTGCGGTCTAACTTACTGAGGTCTGGTCTTCTTGATCATTCCTAAATTTGTTCTTCTCATCTTCGCTTTCCTCGCACTACTCTCCTTCTTCTTCCACCAATGTAGCTGACATTCTCCTTGCAATGGGCCTGCGTTAAAACGTATGGATTTACGACATGTCGGTTGATAGGAAACGGGTTTTCCTGACAAGGTCGGTACCATCCTATGCATCCTTATTGTGGTCGCCTTATACGACCTGCCTAAGTGAGCAGTAGTTCTATTCTTTCCGTTTCTTATGAGCAATTCCCGGAAACTACGCGGGGTGAAATGTTTACTGGTGGAGTAGTTCTTTCCCAGACTACGTCTGTTAGCTTTCCTGCTCCGCCAGGGATCATGACGTAAGATAGGGTGCATCCTAATCCCGATCTTCAGACGTCGAGTTAAATGTGACAAATTGCACATTTTCAACCAGTGGGCTTTAGACGAGGACGATGCAACATGTGGCGTGTTCTTGAGTCCTCTCTTGCCGATACTTTTGTCTATCAGTCTGATTTCGCCATAAACTTCTCCCTAGGTTGTAGGGCGCGAGTGGGCGTAAAACTGATGTCCAATCCAAAGCGTGAACGTAATGTTCTCAGTCTGGGCCTTTTCTAAATCCGTGTGCAGGGGTTTGGGGGGTGACTGAAGTCTCTTAGCTTGTTCTCTCGCGATAACCATAGTTTGAGTTGAGCCCCAAAGTGGCGCATACCTACATCCACTCGTTTGGGGGTAAATATACTTATCTAAGACAATCTCCTTCTTAGGAGGATGGGAGGTTGAATTAGGTAATCCAGACATATATCCTTCTCCAAGGATTTTAGAGGAGGACCGCTCTTCTAACACCGCCTCTCCCTTGAGAGGTGAGTTAATTAATAGTTTCCCACAAGGTACTTTGGGTTTCCCTCCCATTTCTCTCTGTATCCGCTCCTCTGTAAGGAGGTGTTCATATTTTGGCGCAGGTGTCACCTCTGACTGCTCCTCCGCCTTTCCAGTTACAGCAATCTCAGGCTGCGTCGGGCCTTTTAAGGTTCCTTCATGATCTCCTTTAACTTGGAGGCAAATTATTTCCTCTGGTACCGCCTCTTTCTTGAGATGAATTGATAGTGAATTTTGTAGCATAGAGGACGCCTTAGAGATGTGCTGAATTCGGCCTGTCCCACACTCATCCATGAGCCGATGTGTGCGAAGTTCTGACTTTGAAGTCTTGATGTGCTTTTCCGAATCTTGTCCGGCTTTGACATTTTGCAGTGCTGAATGATAAGAGGTCGTACTTCTGCCTTCCCTGCTTGTGGGGTGATTGTATGCCTTTAAAACTGCATCTCCTGTGAGGATCGGAGAAACTAAATTCGGCACTTTATTCCCATCATGTATCAAGGGAGAAGGTTCCCTGTGACATATTTTCACCTCCTTTTGCACAAGGATGGTGGATGGGGTTTGTTTTAATGGTTTAAAACCATGGATTCCAGGATTTTTATTCCTCTGACCTGTTTCCAACTTCCCTCCAAAAATGTTGGAAATCGACATAGGCGTTTGAATTTCCCCGCCCTCCTCAGTCATGTTCACTCTGGCATGTGCTGAGTTTCCTAAGAGCAAGTAACTCCCTCCATGGGGTATGGGGAAAAAGCGTTCGTCTACTATTGCTGCGTTAATCAATCCTGTCTCATAATGAGATTCTAAGTGCAAGCTTGCAATGGGCAATTCCATCGGTTCCCCATGGAGCATAGGTGCATTTACCATTACATATTCCTCAGTAATTTCATCGACGTTTACGAGTGAGGATGAAGCAACTGCACTAAACCCGAGATCAGGTACAAGCAGACATATGACTCGTCTTCCATTGACGGTCGCATAACCTTCATTCAAAGGTTTCCTAAGGTCACCTCGGGGCTTCACCGGGTTTCCTTTACACGGCGGGCCTTGCGCTGGGCTGACAGTTTGTATGGTTGGGGTTCGATGCCTGCAGTTTTGATTACTGTGGTGAATCGATCGGAAAGACTTATTAATATTGCTCTCCATCCCATTCATCTCCGAAGCCATTTCATGCTTTATGTTGGTCCTGTTTTTATTCAGAGGGTGAATGTTGTGAGTCGTAGAGAAGGTGGAAGTGGGTCTTTCCAGATCATCCGCCTTTGCACGCTTCTGCTTCTCAGAGTGGTCCTGATGCCTTTGTTCTGAAAGCCGCCCCTCTTCTCTTTCTGGTAATAGGGTTTGACTACCAGACCTGACTCTCTCTGGTACAGTTTGAGGTGCTACCTGCGGGAGTAACTTAACTGACGGAGGTGAGGGGCTGGAGGAAGTTGAGGTCTTGGAGCTCATTCTAGGCTGCATCGTTTCGAGACGCAGTAGTTCCGTATCCAAAGCTTCATCCTTAATTTGTGTTGCTGTCTCTCCTCCTCCCTCATCCTGCATTTCTCCATCTCCTGTGAAACGAAAGTATCTAGCTCTTCTCCGGAGAGTTCGCACTCAATGGCTAACTCTGTCCAGAATGCTCTCCACTCATCCAATTCCCTTGTTTCGTCCATTTTAGCAATGGTGATTCACTCTGAACAAGCTGGTATAACTGGCAAACAATATGCTAATTACCAACTCAAATAGTATCTCTAATTACAACTGTAACAAAGTATACTTCTAACAAATACCAACAATAAGATATATTAATACAACAATTAATTATCTCATTAATACAAAGTATAATACTAAGTATATAATACAACATATAGTTAAGCAAAAGGATTTCCTCAGATTCTACTCAGATCTTTTATATTCGTTCTTATGATTACAATGTAGTTAGTGCATTGACCCCGTTACTATTTTTAGCTTCGCTTACAGGTAAAAAAAATTCGCTGAACTCAAAGTTAGCTTTGTTTACAAATAAAGATCTAGTTTCCCAGTTTTATCAATCAAAAAAGAATTAATCATGATATTGTAATATCTCGCTGTCTAAGAGGTATGTACGTGTATATATACTAAAATCCCTAGTGTTGTTAAAAAAAAAAGTCAGATCCTAGAGATATATGTTCTCAGTGGAGAACTATAGGAATGCAAGAGGTAGAAAAGGTTCTCTAGAGTTATGATCTAGATACCGGACATAGCATCCAATTGTCGCGCCGTTATCCCGAACTGGACATCAATTGTCACAGCACAGTTGGATAAGAAAGTTGTAAATTGAGAAATGTAAGAAAGATATATAGGATCTCAGAAGTGGCTCGTTAATTGTTAGATTCCTATACAAGTAAGGGGTGAAAGGAAGGCGAATATTCTCACAAAGAGATAATGTCTCAGAAGGGCACATGAGAATGGATTCTGTTTCCTTGCGAAAAATCTCCCCTGTTATTCTTATTGAATATTATAATTGTTATTAAGCCCCCCATCCTCTCATACTGAGGAAATGACACATATGGATTTAAGAGACAGTACATGTAAGAAACTAACTCGACCACTTGGTAGATGATATAACTTATGTACAGATATTTAATCCCTACACCAAATATATGACACAAAGAAAATGAAGAGGTAAACGAAAATAATAATATGGACATAAACACTGAATGACTAAAAGTCCTAGTATGTCCTACTAATCATCATTTGCACTGGTGTGACTATCATGAGAGTTGCCTAACATTGTTGAATGTAATGTTCACTTTGTAATACACTGGAAGGCACTTTAAAATTAGTTCCGTGAGTATCTATGTGAAAGTTCTGTTTGGAATTTGAATAAGATCTCTGAGATATCTGGAGGAAAATAATCCTTATGCTTTTGGACTTATCTGTAATCCGATGTTGTCAGCCCTGGCGCAGGTTGTTAGGTGCTGTCATCCTGCAGCGATATGACATTACACGTGCGAGCGTTGATCTATGCTCCTTTATGCTTAGGAGTTGACGAGATCTCTGGCTTTTGGTTCTGCTGCTCGGTCAAAAGACTGGCTGTCTGTTACTGTCAGGCGCCGGACACTGAATTCTGCAACTGCGAATGTTGTCCGCTCAGAAACCTAAAAGTCTGAAGACACAAATGTGGCTTCATGAGTCTTCCTGTCATATGGGAACAGCTATCATTCCCATTCAAACCGCATACACCAGGCATATCAGAATTATCCTCTTTCATACAATAAGAGGACTATTATGTCATACAATCTAAAGATTACAGGCAAACTTTCCAGGTTATATAAGATATTTATACTTCACTTTCATACAGTCACACGTCAGGCATATCAATGTTATATTCATCTGACTTCCTTTCTCACAGTCAAGACGTGATAGGTAAACATAGACCTATGTAACTTCAGGAGTTAATTAGTTTAGTCAGTCTTCTTTCCCAAGAACTGTGTTCTACAATCATAGTCCGTTTCTTCACACAATGATGAATAGCAATAACATATAATACATTTATATTACACAAATAGATAAAGTGAATGACCGACTGGCCAAGCGATCAGGTTGCTTTCTTCTGTAGCACAACTACATAGTTTTGGAACTGAAACCTGGCTGTGGAACACTCCAGTTTACCAGCTGTAAAGGGGCACTCAGCTGTGCTCTCGAGCTAGGGAAGGAAAAGGTGGTGAGGAAGGGAACTGTTCACCTAACCTCGTAAAAGCCGGATCTTTCATGATGAAGCTTCTAACACTTCATTTCCCTATGACAATCTCTGCCATGGGACTGCCTTTATCTTCGTAATAGTTAAAGCAATTAATATGATAGATGTTATCTTCTATTGGCTGTGGGGCTAGTTGTGATAAGTTTTTGTACAAGCAACAATCATCCACATAGCACATGTTTAGATCATATTAAGAATAACAATACATTTATACCAATGAATAATTCACATGGCGCATGTTTAGATCATATTAAGAATAACAATACATTTATACCAGTGAATATTCTACGTGCATATTTTGCGAAGTCTATACGAACCTGCACAGAGTGAAATCATACAACACCGCTTGGTTAATACCAAAGTGCTTGTAATGTAGAATTCCTCGTCATGTAGATGCACTCGGCCCACAAGTCGTGCGTGTAAGTGAAGTTTTCGTTTAAGCTTCTAGATTTTATGAATCTCTTCTCACGTGTTCTAAATCATTGGATGGGATATCCCCGTTGCTGATGTCACTGAATTGTGAGGGGTGGGTGTTCCGTCGTAATCACACGTAAATTCTCTCCCTGACCTCTGAGCTTGTGTGACGCAATTTTGAACTTCGTCTTGCGTGAGAAAGCTTCACCACGCCGTAATTACTGGTTACTCCTAGAAGGCATACACGTGCTGGCTGATGCAATGAAATTTGACACTGGGGCGTTTTCCGTCAGGTCCCTCAAATAAGGTGCAATAAAGCAATGGATCTCTAGACTTTAAGACGCCTTTTACTCTTAATTAAGGTATATCCTCTGGCCATGTGTTATAACCTGGGGTTGATGCGTTTGCGATATTTGCTCAATATCCATTAGTAAGCGCCGTGATGTCTGAGAGAGAGAAACGCTGACTACAGCCCCGAAAATACCGTGGTGTAACATGAAAAGTACAGAGAATAAAGAAGAGAGAGATAGACGGGAAGAGAAGGGAGACAAAGATGGAGAGAAGAATAGACCGTGTTACGACAGGTCTCTAACCCTGGGGATTCTAGAACAAGGATTGCCTTGCAATGCTATCAACAGGTTTCTTCAGGCTGCTCTGTCCCGTAGAAATTTTGAACCACAGAAAAACTTCAATAAACAACATGGGCAGGTCAGCAAAGTGGAGTAAGCGAGGGAAAGGTTATTACGTTGCAACTGTTGGTTGAGCCGCCGTGTCAAGTCGTCAGGCTCACGGAGACGGCACACGTGACAACGTCAAGTCAGAGCACCCTGATATAATGCCGTGCATGTTTATGCGCATGCATGTGGCATGCAATAAACTCGGCAGACTCCTGGATATAATTTTTGTCTGTTGTGTTTTCGAAACCTGGCCCAGTTAGTTCCACTACTTTTTCAACGTCGAATCTTTGTCTCATTTGCCTTTATTTCTCCCTCGGTTTGCTTGCACTCACTCATTCCTTCTTGCATCACTCGTAGAGCTAATGATAATTTTTGGGAAAACAAAGTAAACATGGGCTGGCATTCTGATCATGTAAAACAACATCCTACAGAGACTCCTGCTGCAAGGGCAAATGCATACTGTGGTGCAGGCTTCCTGCCAGGGGACCAGTTGCAGTTGTGAGTCCATGCTCCAGAGGGGGCAAAAAAAGAAGAAGATAAAGTAAACATTCGTCTATATGTTTGACAGTGTGCCATTTTTTATGTTTGTCTGCCTAATGTGCTGTGTTCTAGTCTAGTGCTTTTCAACACTATTTATTGCGAACCACTAGAGCCACACATTCGCTCACATTGTAACTGAACACACAAATAACATGACGTTTCTACAGTTCATTCTAGGATTTTTTTTATTCATGCAATTTTAATGGTTGCGTACCTTTGTAATTATAATGGTTCTAAAAGGCTGCGGGAACAACCACTTGCAGGAGGGTGGTTTGAAATTTTTATTTATCAAGCTAAAGATAGGAACTACCGATGAGTGTGACTGTGGCACCGATAAAATGACTGCTGAACATCTTCTTCAAAGATGCCCAACATATGAGGAACAGAGAAAGCACATGTGGCCATCACTAGTACCATTCCTGGAAAAGCTCTATGGAGATGGAAATAGCTACAAGCTGATCACTGCTTTCTTTGAACAAATTCAAGTTGACGTGTGAGAGTGTACGAAGAAGTTAAAAATTTTTCCGCTATATAGCAACAACCTTCCCTCCCCTTTCCAGAATAACATAAAGGAACGCGTGTTTTCTGTAACGCTGCCCTTCTAAAGCGACCCCTTGCTGATCTTTAAGTAACACGATTCTTATAACTTTGTCTTTCTTAAACCGGCCCCTGACTTGTTGTTTAGGAAACCTATATAACTTTGTCCTTCTTTAACACGGTCATTGACTGATCATTTTCTGAGCACACGTTTCCCTTGAATTTATTCTTAAAACGGCCACTGACTGGTATATTAGAAAGGCATATTTCCCTATGAATTTGTTCTTTAACACGTCCATTGACTGAGTCAGAGCACCCTGATATTTTAGAAAGACGTGTTTCCTTATGAATTTGTTCTTCTTTAACACGGTCATTGGCTGAGTCAGAGCACCTTGATATTTTAGACTAATATTTTAGAAAGGCATATTTCCCTATGCATTTGTCCTTCTTTAACGCTGCCAAAGACTGATCTTTTAGGAGTATTTGGTTCCCTATGTTGTCTCGGGATTGCCTCCCCTTGCTTTGCAGTAGTGGTCCACTAATGGTCACAACGCAAGCGTATCTAAAAAGTAGGTCGTCCAAGGTATCTATCTTCGCGCAAGATTACTCTTGGCAAAGATATAGATAGAAGATGAATGGCTTTTCTACCTTAGGGGAGCCTTCACAAGATATTCCCAGAAGAATAAAACGCTGCTTAAGGGCTGAGCAAATTTGTTAACTTATTATCTGGTCCGTCGCCTTTTGTGAAGGGATTATACGATGATTCTGGCCCCCAGTCAAATGCCCCCTTAATTTTATATATATATATATATATATATATATATATATATATATATATATAATATATATATATATATATATATATATATATATATATAGTTATAGTAATCCAACGAAAAAATGATTATACGTTTGCTTTCGTACATATAAACTGAATCAACTATTATTGTTTAGTTTAAAAGTGGTGGTGATACTCTTCTCTCACACTAGTGGCGTAGGAACTTAAGTACTTAAGTCTGATGTCTTGTACCCACGAACTGTGACAAATTAGAAAGAATCAAATGCCTCCGTTCATTTGTTCTCCGCAAACTAACATGCCCATTTTCATGCGCTCCACCCACGAATGTTAACCTCTCAGAAGAATTAAATTACCGAGTACACAATGTAATTCAGGGAATAGGATGAAAATTCACCAATATCCTTCTGGGTGTCAACTAGGAAATTGCGTCTGGAGTGCATGGCTAATGATTTGCCTGACTTACAATTAAAAAAAGTAAATAAATCTCACAACATGATTCTATACACTTTAGGCACATGTGATGTAATCATCACTCATTACTCGTCGCTATTCCCGTCGGGGTCTAGGTCATCTCTGCTGTCGGGTTTCCCGCACGACTAGTCAGAAACAATCACCAGCTCTTGCAGTAGTGGTTCATGCATATACTATTTTCATATGTTGAGGTTGCCAGCCTCATGTATATAACCACTTAGCAAGAAACCTGTAAAATTTACATTAGTAAATAAATTGTTTACACTTACCCCAAAATTTTGGGAATACACACTTCTCCTGGCGCAGATTAGAATGGACCCACAGCCCTGTATTTAGATGCTGTTAGAATCACTTAAGTCTGAGAAATTTCTCTTATGACGGGTGAGACACTTGGTCTGGAAATCTATAATTCCTCTTATGACGGGTGAGACACTTGGTCTGGAAATCTATAATTCTTCTTATAATGGGTGAAACACTTGGTCTGGAAATCTATAATTCCTCTTATGACGGTTGAAACACTTGGTCTGGAAATCTATAATTCCTCTTATGACTCCTTGTGATAAAATTCCTAAGTTTCAAGTCTTGTATTAAAATTGCGGGTTTACTTGTAAATTCCAAAGTTGCCCAATACTCGATCTAGTACTTACAATTGTGGAATGATAAGTCCTATCCTCTTTCCTCTGGCTTGAAGGAGGTGTTTAGTAGCCGCTGCTATGCAGTCTGTCTGTGTGCTGTGACTCCGAGTTTGTTAGATTATATCTCACAATCCTTAGTTTCAAATCCCAGCTGTGTTTCCACCGAAAGTTCGAATCAAATCATTGTAGATTCTGGCGAACCAATCCAATCTATCTAGCACTGTTTGGGTGGGGAAGTTTATCATTACTCATCCTACGCGTATTTGAAAATATTAAATTTAATATACACGCTTGGTCTCTTACCAGTGATGTCAAATCGTTACATAAGACTTCCGGCGTACCTCTGTTTATCACCTTTATCTGCGTGCCTTCGCCAGACAGATGTCTGGTCAAACCATATTGATTTCTTTCATCGTATCACACTACCGGCTTGTGTCAACATGATCAACAGCTTTCCAATGGGGTCAAATGTTTGACCGCCCCGTTTCCACAGGCGGTCAGGCAGATTAGGCGATAAAATATTATCGCTGGCCGGGTCACCAAACCTGGCGAATCGTAACAACAGTCTGGGAGTGGAGTGTGAAACAATAAGATACGCATTACTTCCATAGCAAATACTACCATAGGGGAGTGGCGTGTAAGGGAATTCACCATGCTATGTCCAGCATAGAGCAAAATAGTAGAAATAACGAATGAAAAGGCATGATTTATGCCAAATAAAAGCGATGAGTGAGAAAAATGAAGAAAAAGAAAGGATACTGCCGTAGGGCTGAAGGGGTGAGAGATCACACAAAAGGACACGTACAGACGTGTCGTCACATATGTATTTGTCCTTCATTCATACGATCATTGACTCATCTTTTCGGAGCATATGTTTCTCTATGAATTTATTCTTACAAACGGCCATTGACTAGTATTTTAGGAGCGAATATGTCCCATGAATTTGTCCTTTAACATGACCACTGACTGGTCGTTTAGGAACATTTCTCTGTAAATTTATTCTTAAAACGGCCACTGACTGGTCTTTTAGGAACATATTTCTCTGTTAATTTATTCTTACAACGGCCACTGACTGGTCTTTTAGGAAAATATTTCTTTGTGAATTTATTCTTACAACGGCCACTGACTGATCTATTAGGAACATATTTCTTACCGTAAGCACATTTGTTTCTAACTGTCGTACATCGCTTGTCCTTAGGTGGCCATATCATTCCTGTCCATCAAGTCATCTTCATAGAGATCTTAGCCAACTGAAAGCGTCTAATGTCGATGCACCAATAATTCGTTATATGAAAGCCCTGCTTGTGTGATTTTAGTATGGTGTTTCAATTATATGTCCATGGATGCAACGTAGGGAATTCTTTTCCAAAATTTTCCCGAAAAGCTGCGAAGATTTCTATCCCAGAGTTCTTTACATACGTTATACATGATAGTCAATCCTTGGAATTGGTGGCTTAAACGGTAACCGTTATCCAGTTCAGGATATTATATGATAAAAGTCCACCTTGACCAAAATCCCCTTAGTCCATAATTCATCATATAGTTCTCTATACTAGAAGAGTATCTCCAGTCCTATTTTCCCTCGTAGACCTTAATTAATAATGTTCAGTCCTGTGTAGACTTTGCGCCTGATGATTCCTATATCCGATCTTGTCCCGTCGTTTCCATAATTTATGACAATCATATCTAAAGTCAAACATCTACTTTTAAGTGGGTGGCAATACGGTTGACCAGTTAACGCCAATTACCAACCTCCGTTTATGCTTCTTAGCGATTGGCGCAAACCCCATTGTTCCCATTTATTCCGGTTTATAACAATATCAATACAACCACAAAGCACCATACATCAAATCCATAAATTGATTCATTGTCTTATATTTAATTATTGTGTTTTTACAATAATCAACCAATTTTGACCTTATTACAATGAACCAATACAAGTTCCATTTTGGGAAAAAAAAAAACAAAAAGTTCTGAATGCAGTTTTTTGTAATTGCCCGATCCATTCTGTTCTTTATTTGTTATTATTTAAAATAAATATACAAATAAATAAATTAGTACACAACCATTTCCTGTTTCTACAGGTATCTTTAATTCCTGTGCACTTGTCATCAGTTTCATATTTTTAATGTTTGAAACATTTCAATGCCTATATTGCGTACACATTTACTTATTTGAAAGTGCTAATGAGTAATTTTTCTTTTGAATTTTGCTTAATTCTTGTCTTTCTCTCACTTTTGTTACCATTGGCCTTGACGATATGACCTTACCCCGAAACGACCCGATTATGATGTTTTCTTATTTAAAAGAAAAGAAAGACAAAGAAGCTACCAGTGTTTTCATTTTCCTCTCGTATCTACGCAGGGTCAGGGGAAAAAAGGTTTAAATAAACATAAAAAAAGCAAACTTTTTATGGTAACCTGCCTTATGTTTTATTTTGATGGAGAAACCTTGTGACCTTGGCTGTGGGCAACCCTAGATATAAACACAGACAGAGAAGTGCTTGCATGTCTTGATGATGCATGAAAGTTTCTTGAACAAGGTGTTAATATTTTGAGAGCAAGTTAAAAAAAAAAAAAAAAAATTTTACAAAAACAAACGAAAATATGAACACATATATACAGAGTCGGCCCTAGGGATTTCTCAGGGTGGTGCGAGGTCTCCTGGTAGCGCCCCTTCCCCACTCCCGATCGTGTTTTCCTGTATTGTACTCAAACGAGACTCATTTTCATGCTGTTGAGTTGGATGTCACTGTTGAATTTTGAAGAAGCATGATGCACACATGTTTTTAAAATCTTATGGTAAGTTATTATATTAAAAAAATTATTGTCGAATTACTGATGGTAGCTCAGTGCGCTACTTTTATCTGTCAGTGCGTTTTTTTGTCACTCAGTGCGTTGTTTTTGTCGTTCAGTACGTTGTTTTTGTCGCTCAGTACGTAGTTTTTGTCGGTCAGTACGTTGTTTTTATCGCTCAGTACACTGTTTTTGTCGCACAGTACGCTGTTTTTGTCGCTCAGTGCGATGTTTATGTCGCTCAGTAGGCTGCTTTTGTCGCTCAGTACGCTGCTTTTTTCGCTCAGTACGCTGTTTTCGTCGCTCAGTACGCAAGTTTGGTCGCCCAGTACGCTGTTTTTGTCGCTCAGTACACTGTTTCTTTTCGCTTAGCACACTGTCTTTGTCGCTCAGTACGCTGTTTTTGTCGCTCAGTACGCTGTTTTTGTCGCTCAGTACGCTTTTGTCGCTAAGTACGCTGTTTTTGTCGCCCAATACGCTGTTTTTGTCACTCAGTACGCAACCTTGGTCGCTCAGTACGCAACTTTTGTCGCACAGTACGCTGTTTTCGTCGCTCAGTACGCAACTTTGGTCGCACAGTACGCAATTTTGGTCGCTCAGTACGCTGTTGTCGTCGCTCAGTACGCAACTTTGGTCGCTCAGTACGCTGTTTTCGTCGCTCAGTACGCAGCTTTTGTCGTTTAGAACGCTGCTTTTGAAAAACAATATATAGACATAGAATAATTGAAAAACGTATATTTAGTAAATAAATTGTCATCATAAAAATAGCGCGTATTTTAAACTGAAACAATCCATTTTCAATTGAACTTTTAAAATATTACTTTAAAAATGCGTTTCGGCGCCCCCTCCCAAACACATTGCCCGGTGCAGCAGCACCGAGCCGCCCCTGCATATATGGATGAACGCAGGGCCCTGTAGATAAGCAGATAAAAAGACAGCAAGAAAAATAGAAAGACAGAGATTTTTAGAGATAAATACTACCGCAGGGTGTGGTTATAGATAAACGTGTATATGTGTTTCCACTCCGTTTTACCGAAGAACCTAAAACTATTGAGTGTCTTGTTTCCTTGAAGCTGTTGGCGCATGGCCAGTGGCGAGATAGAACTAGGTATCTGAGGCTGAGAACGAAAGGGATTATTATCAACACTTTTGCATATTTTTTTAATCAGGGTTGTGGAGTCGGCCAAACAATTTTCCGACTCCCTGAAATTGTAGAAGTCCGTTTCCGAGTACAGTACAGTGTTTTACTAGCCATATGACATAAAATTCGGAGTCTGGACATCCACTAAAAAGACGACCGACTCCCCGACCTGCGATTCCGAGTACAGTGTTTTACTAGTCATGTGGCATACAATTCGGAGTCATTAAAAAATAACCGATTCTACCCTGAGAGTGTACTGTACTTTGTGGTGTACTTTTCAGTGTTGAATTTTTTCATTTCATGGGGTAAGATTAAATGAGAAAGGTCTGAAGAAAGATAATATAAACAAAGTAGGACAGAAAAATGACACCATTGCTACTTAACGAACGAACGAACTTTATTTTCAAAGGGTTAAGAATTGGCCCGTCTCAAACTCTGCCCTTCTACTCTCACTTATCTTGCATACTATATCCTTTCATTCCCACATGTTACTTTAAGCATTAATTTAATGGCATACAACATTATAAAGGTGATATAACAGCATACATTTACAGTACCCAATCATAATCAAAATTCAGGGCGTTTTTAAAAACAACAAAGAACGTAATGAGAAAATGAAAAAAATCCAAAAAATCTATACTGTAAATCAGACAATAATTCGAGTATAATCACATTAGGGTGGCATAGAATCAGAACTCCTGAAATATTTGAAGAGTCTACTATTGAATGAGTTAGGGACTCCGTGTGTTTTTCTTTGCCCTCCCTAACTCAAGAGCAGAATCAGATAGAACGAACGAATGAACTTTATCTTCAAAGGGTTTAGAATTGGTTTAACATTCTGCCCTTCCTCTCTCTTGTCTCCCATAATAAATCCATGTATCCTACACAGGCATTTTAAATATTATTTAAAAAAAACTGTTCCCTTTCATTTTATTGTTCATCACTACCCGAAAATAAATTATTTAGAATGCAAAAGGCACGGTACATTAGTACAAAATCTGGAATTTAAATGTTCTAGTCAAAACCTGCCTGTACATATTAAAAGTTCTCCTGTATAGAGTGTTTTTTATTGCACTTGTTTGTTTTTTTCCAACTTTGTTTCACTGGGTTTTGGGGCTGATTATGTACAAGTTATTTTCACAATATATCAATACTCTCAGCATCATTTTTGCTTTAATTTCATTTTTAATAAATTTTCCATGTTTTTGGTGTTTCCAACTTATTCTCGTAATGTAAAGGCTTCACGTGGTTATAATAATTTTGTTTTCACCATGTCTGTGAGTAGCCCACGTAGTTCCTGGTGGGGGGGGGGGGGGGATTCGATACTGTGTCTCTGAAGAGAGACAAAGAATATCGATAATACATCACAGCTATGTGGATTAGGTGGTCTAATTTGGTTCATTACTGGAACTTTCAGATGACTACGTTATATTGCATCGGTAAGGAATACAACCTGCTGACATTGGCTTATTGTGTTATTTATTATTCCTGCAGCAATGCTTATGGCCTGTACTTCAGCAGCATAGTTTGAACAGAATTAAACAAAGTCCTATGCGAAGTAAATATCAAAAGAAGGGTAGTGCTACAGTGGATACCATCACACTGTGGCATACCAGGAAATGAGAGAGCAGATATGTTAGCAAAAGAGGGAGCAACACAGGAACAAAAAGAACAAACAATCACATTCCAGGAAAAGAAGACCCTTATCAAGGCCATCAGGAAAATTGATCAACAAAGAGACAACTATCAATATCTTGATCGAGCAAAACAGGTGATCCTGTTCCGTATGAGAACAGGACACAACAGACTGAACAGTCACTTATACAGACTGAGATTGGTCCCATCACCCCTATGTACGTGTGGACAGGCAGCACAGACAGCCGAACACATCCTGCAAGACTGCCACATGCTTAGTCAATTGCGAACTGAACATTGGCCCACAGAGACGCACATCCACACAAAGCTGTTTGGGAGTCTTGAAGAACTTTCAACCACAGCAACATACATCCAGAAAACCGGACTTCTTGTGTAGACATTTCTAAACAACAGCGAACGAGAAGAAGAAGAAGAAGACTACGTTATATGTCTAGGGTATGTATATGATGAAGTGTAAGTCACAACAACAACAGACAGATAAACAATTTAATTTATTCCACCACACTTGACAACACTGTGACACTCACATACATGGAACATTCTATGAGACTATCTTAAACGAGTCAGTTTGAAAAGTCAAATATATATATATGTATTAATTTCTTTACATAGAGATATCCTGATTCAACTACACAGTGAACCAGGAATCACAATCAATATTCTTACAAGTAGTATGTACACAGTTTATCAGTTTAATCTTGTTATTGACATATTTTATTATTCTTATCTTATGTGTGTAAGTGTGAAGGAGTAATATGAGTTAATACTGGTTTTGTTTTTCAAGCTAGAGTGTTGTTAGTCATCATGACTTCAAGTGTCTTATCATTGGGAAAAGTTCACAGTTCCTGTCAATTTAAACAGTTTATATTCCCTCTTTATTTACTGTCAATTTTAGAGGGGGGGGGGGGGGCACATAATGTTGAGCTCCATGGCCACACTTTCTTAACTTTCGTGATGACTGCAGTAAAAGACTCCTCTGCTCGATTACTTCAATGAGTTCTGGAGCCACCTCACTGGTCGCTATCTGGACCCAGTAGTATGCTGTCAGCCTCAGGATTCAGTAACTCAGGCCCAATGCTGCCTCAATGACTTTTGACCACCGTCCCACAATTCAATGGAAATAATAAACAGTTTCGTTGACTGGCAAAGAATAGGCACAAATTCCGATCTGCCTCTTGTCCCAGGCTTTTATTTTAGAAAAAATTATGCACTGGTGCTCAACGCACTGTTCTTAGTAGGTTTATTACAAGATGTGGCAAGGAACAGACGCTCTGAACTGACTAGATTGGCAGATCTAACCAATCATGCCATGTCTACACATCTTTTAAAAAAAGTACCCCTTCTATTCGTTTCCCATAACAACAAAAAACTAGTATTTGCAGTCCAACTAATCGTGTTTAGTCTTACATCTCATTCCCGCCAATCAAATAGGAGTTAACATGGTAGGCTATTTCCGTAACGTAATGTTTTTCAAACACGTTATAAAAAAAATTTTATGAGCAGAAATGATTTTATGCTGTCAGGCACCCCCACTATTGTATTTTGGCCATAATTATTTTATTAACAGACTAAAGGCATAACACATAACATATTCTTGGCTAGCAAGTCCTGCCGTACAATAATATATAAGTTAAAGCGAGCTACATGGTGGCGTTCAAAATATGTGTTTTCCAAAGATAGTCGTATATTTGTTTTTTACCACGCGTTCACTTCTTTGTCATAGGGTGTCTTCTGTACTTTCAGGAGCTTAGATGTAATTCAGTAGAATTTCAGGTTTCCTAATAAGCATTTTTCATGTTTTAAAACCTGATTCTTGTAGTAGTTGTAGTGTTTTTCTGACACTGTTTATTTGAAAAAAAAGTTAGTGCTGGCCTTACACGTGGGATTGGCGTTACTATTAATCGCGCGACGCGTGTAGTGTTGCATGCTTCCTGCCTTCAGTCGTCCCTCTCTCTCTCCTACTTTCATCTGTCTTTTAGTTACGCCGTGTATAAAATGGAATGAATGAAATATTAAATCTAGGTCATTGATCAGCTTGCGTATCTCAAGGTTTTTCTTAGAAAGGCAGTACACGTTTCATTGAAGAAAGCGTGTAGTAATACAGTAGGCTTTTACTATCAACGTGAAAGCGTTACAATTTGCAGACGAAGTAGAAAACAAGGGGGATTTCGAGTACAGTCATTGTGACAGCACTGTTCTTTACCATTCTTCTTTCCTTTTATTAAATTTATTTGTTAGGCTTTGCATTTACGTTTTAATTTATATATGTGGATTAGAATTTCTCACGACAGGCACTAACAGTGTCAATTGACCCTAGCGGTGCCTTTAGTACCTAATAGGAAATCTGACCCTAAATGCAAGCACGTCAGCCGCTCCTAGAAACTGCATTCAAACGTTATTGGTCCCAGCGTGAGCTGTGTCGCGGTGAGCTCTAAAACAAACGAAGTATGAATTTCTCATCACGTGTTTTTATAAGGGATAAAGGTTAAAAAAAAAATACAAGTAGAGGTAGTCTCATAGCATATACTGCCGTTAAGGAGTGAAGTGTTACAGACTTCACAATACTAGGCCCAGTTTTATGAGATGGTTGTGACAAATTCTTCTCGCTGCCTTTGCCTTGCCTAACTCTGGAGCAAAGTCAGGTACCCGTTTTCAGTAAATAAATAAATAATAAACAAAGGTATGTTTCAGGTACTCGTGAGAAATAAAGAAGTAGAAGACTAGACAACAGAAAAACAACAGAAGTGATAGGCTTACCGGGAATCGAACCCTTGACCTTCCGAAGTGGTGCCCAGAGAGGATAGTAAAGATTCGCTCCCGTAGCTAGGCGGTGGTGTCCTTCGGAAGGTCCTGGGTTTCGATTCCCGGTAAGCTTATCACTTCTGTTGTTTTTCTGTTGTCTAGTCTTCTACTTATCAATTTCTCACGAGTGCCTGAAACATATTTTTATATATTATTTATTTAATGTTTACAGGCCTCGGGTTTCCCTGTCTTATTTGTTTATACCCATTTTCAGCTGAGAAGACTGGAGCTTGATTCTGCCAGGTTTCTGTTCCAGAACTTCATAACTTTGCCGCGAGAGGGCAAACGCTATACCCGTTCTAGCCAAATCGGACACAAAGGCTATAGTCACGTGTTTATTTAAATTAAAAAAAACAGACAAACAAACAAATGAAACAAACACCATAGAAGCGCGGTTGTGAACATCTGTGATGTGCTACGATAAAATGTCTGTAATCAAAACTGGATGAAAGCTTGTTTCTAACTTTGTTGTCTTTGTAATGTAAGTAAGTAATTTTTCATTTGGAGAATGCTAGTTGCTTGCGCGCGGCACCGAGGGAAATTAAAGTGTGAATAAACATCTTCCGCCTGAGAATAGAATAAACGGACGAATTATACCTGAATTGTAAGGGTGGCGGAGGAAGGAGGGGGTAGGGAAGATGTTAAAACAGTTGAATGTACTGTTTTTTCCTGCAGTTGTTGTGTGGGGAAAAAGGGGGGGGGGGATACACCTTTGAATCAACAGTTTATTTTCTGTAGGATGGAAATGAAGATGAAAGGAAACAGTCTCCTTTAAAAAAAAACGGGAGGGGGCGGATGGAATAAATAGTTGAATCATGAGGTTCCTTGTGGTTGGGAAGGCATAGGTTAATCCAGGGTGGAAGGAACGGTCAGACAATCGGGAAGCGTTCGAGAACGAACGAACGAACTTTATTTTCAAAGGGTTGAGAAAATTGGGCACGCAGGCCCGTCTGACATTCTGCCCTTTCTTTCTCTCACCTTTCATACTGAATTCATTTATTCTCACAAGCATTTTACATATCAATTTCAAGGAATTCAACGTTGTAAAGTAAAATAAAATAGCACACTCATATTAACATTAACTACTTATAAGCATGACATAAAATATGTTGAAAAGTACAAACATCGTCATTAGAACCTGCAGTTGACATTATAAGAAAGGATAATCCGATTAGAAGGGGCATGTAATCAGAAATAAAGTATTCGAAAAGTCTACGATTGTATGAATAGGGACTGAGGTTGTTTCTTAGGTTATGTGGAAGACAGTTCCAAAGATGAGCAGCAGAGTACGCTAAACTTTTCTTGAATAAGTCAAGCCTAGGCTTGGGTACGTGCAATTTGTTTAAGCGTTGACTGCGTCTTTCATTGTATTTGAACATCGGCCACAGATATGCTGGAGCATTATGTGACAGGATTTTGTGAACACATTTAGCTTTGAGCCCACAGGTGTAGAGGTTCTACTCTCCCCTGGCCTTCATATAGCTTAATCAACTGTATGGGCGGTTAGGGACCAGTGGCCCTTATTTCCCGGGGTCCAATGATCTTTAATTGCCCCAGGGTCCTGATGACTGTCAGTCCGTTCATGGGTTGTTAGGAGAAAGCAAACGGTGGAAGGAACAGTTTCCCTTCCGGGGGCGGGGCGGGGGAGATGGGAATATATACTGTAGGTGAATTAATAGATGTATAATGGTGGAGGAAGAGGAGAATGAAAATATACTATTCGTCAAAAGTCAAGGGCCACACTATTATTTTCAATACACTTTTATATAAGCGCATAGAATGATTAAATAAAGGAAGTTTTTACTAAAAATGGGTGCAATATCTTCCTCTGACAGTCCTCTATGCACGTTAAGCATAAAAACAACTCACCGACAACCATGGTGATCACGTGCAATTTGGTTTGCTGACTATAAATTCACATTTTTAATCTGTTTTTTTCAAACTTCCGTACAACCAAACAGGTGAAGTAATCGTGCTGATTGACATTCCACGTGCAATGGCGACTTTTCGTGAACAGAGTTCACTCTTAAGGGGTTTCCCTACAGTGAAAACTAACTTTTGTTCTAATAACATTTTCAAACTTTTTATGTGCTCAATAGACACAGTGTATGTCCATGAACCAAATTCTACAGTTTATTTTGTTAAAAAAATGTGGTTACCATGGTAACCAAAAAAAAAAAATCCGCCATATTGGATTTTCACCACTTTTCGAGAGCTAAAAACTTATGTTTCCCATTGACCAAACTTTACCAAATTGCACACACATGTTGTGACTGACAATTAAAACAATTTATCAGGGGCTTTTTTTGATAAGTTAAAAATTCTATTTTTAATGATTTTTAAAAAAAATACACTATATTTGTATGAAAAACAATGAAAAAAAAAATTTAAAATATATATCAAAGCAAATTACCAAAATATCAAAAATAGCCCCTGTCATTTTAAAGGTATATATGTGTCCTACATGCATGCCAAATTTCAGACTGATCTATTAGATAGTTTGTAAAAAATAACATTTTTTGTTAATAAAATGTTAGTTTTGAGAAAAATGCATTTTAGTCACCGAATGACTTGTCTTGTCCAATATACTCCATTCTGGGGGGGCTGAATGTGTTTAAAATTGTCCAGCACTATATGCTGCACCTCCTTCAGCTTCCTGCAGCTGCTCCTCTTGCCTTTATCTTGCCTAATTTTTCTTCTTTCCTTCTACATGGTAACCAAAAAAAAAAAAACAACCGCCATATTGGGTTTTACACCAATTTTCAAGAGCAAAAATCTTATGTTTACCATTGACCAAACTTTATCAAATTGCATACACATGTTGTGACTGACAATTAAAACAATTTGTTTAGGGCTTTTTTTGATAAGATAAAAATTCTATTTTTAATGACTTTTTTTAAAAAATACACTATATTTGTATGAAAAACAATGAAAAAAAAATATTTAAAAAAATATATCAAAGCAAATTACCAAAATATCAAACAAAGCCCCTGTCAATTTAAAGGTATATATGTGTCCTATATGCATGCCAAATTTCAGACTGATCTATTGGATAGTTTGTAAAAAAAAAACCTTTTTTGTTAATAAAATGTTAGTTTTGAGAAAAATGCATTTTAGTCATCGAGTAACTTGTCTTGTCCAATATACTCAATTCTGGGGGGCTGAATGTGTTTAAAATTGTCCAGCACTATATGCTGCCCCTCCTTCAGCTTCCTGCAGCTCCTCCTCTCGCCTTTGTCTTGCCTAATTTTTCTTCTTTCCTTCTACCCTGGTAACCAAAAAAAAAAAACAACCGCTGTATTGGGTTTTTCACCAATTTTCAAGAACAAAAATCTTGTTTCCCATTGACCAAACTTTATCAAATTGCACCCACATGTTGTGACTGAAAATTAAAACAATTTTACTCATGATTATTTTAATAAGTTTAAAATTCTATTTTTAATGATTTAAAAAAAAAAAACTATATTTGTAAGAAAAAAAATTTTTTTAAATTTTTTTTTTTAATTTATAAAAGAAAATTACCAAAATATCAAAAATGCAGATGTGTTACTTTAAAGATATAGATGTGTACTACTCATGATTATTTTTATAAGTTTTAAATTATATTTTTAATGATTTAAAAAAAAAAAACTATATTTGTGTGAAAAAATATTTTTTAAAATATTTTTTAAAAATTTATAAAAGAAAATTACCAAAATATCAAAAATGCAGATGTGTTTTTTTTTTAAAGATATAGATGTGTACTACATGCATGCCAAATTTGAGACTCCTCTGTTTGATAGTTTTAGTGAGAAATCGTGCATTTTCGGCACAAATTTGAAAATCATAGCATGGGGGTGGTGCCGACAATATGCTTTTTGATACATCAAATGCATTTTTTATGTTATAAAACCTTGCTCAATCGATTCCTCGATGATTATTTAATAAAATAAGCTCAAAAGTAAAAAATCTATAGTTTGTACGTAAAATCCAGTTTTCATAGTAGTGGACCTCCTTAATTTGTTTTACAATCAGCAGACTTAGGGTAGTTTCATAACTTGCAAAAACCATGCCACGGAGAAGAAGTCTTGACACCTTACAAAGAATGAGAGCTATAGCGTGGGTTGAAAGTGGTTTATCTGTCCGTGAGGTTGCTAGACGGCTTGCAGTGTCGCACTCTACTATCCAAAGAATTTTGGAGAGATTTCAGGCCACAGGAAGTGTGGAGGATCGCCACCGGCCAGGTCGCCCTAGATACACAAGTAGACATGATGACTGGTACATCTTGTTGTCAGCCCTGCGCCATCGAACAGTGACTTGTTCCACTCTAAGATGTCAGCTGAGACAAACTGTAAACGTTAATGTCAGTCAAAGCACCATTCGCAGACGTTTACATGAATTTGGACTGGCTGCTCAACGTCCTGCAGTCAGAATCCCTCTTACTCCTGCTCATCGCAGAGCCCGTGTTGCTTGGTGTCGCGAGCACATCCGATGGACAAGCAACAATGGAGTCCAGTTCTCTTCACTGATGAATCTCGCTTCACTGTGTCATTCAATGATGGCAGGATTCGAGTTTGGAGACGACCAGGAGAGCGATTTACTGATGACACAATTCGAGAGGTGGATCGTTATGGTAGGGGTTCTGTCATGGGCTGGGGAGGCTTCTGTAGACACGGCAGGACCCCACTCTACATCATCCAAGGCAACTTGACCGGCCCAAGATACCAAAACGAAATCTTGAGACCAATTGTTCAGCCTGCTCTGGAGGCCATAGGTGGTAATGCCATCCTCCAAGATAATAACGCTCGACCCCATCGAGCTCGTGTGGTGAATGAGTTTATTCAGCAACATGGGATCATCAGGATGGCGTGGCCAGCTCATTCACCTGACCTTTCTCCAATTGAGCACCTCTGGGATGTCCTTGGTCGAAGATTGTCTACAAATCACCCCCTGCCAATGGATGTTGCACACCTGACTGCATTTCTGCTTCAGGAATGGCAAGCTGTTCCTTAGGATACTCTTCAGACCCTTGTGGACTCGATGCGTCTACGCTGTCTTGAATGCCTTGCTGCAAACGGTGGTCATACCCGATTTTGAAATGTCTATTTGTCCAATATCTATTGTGTGACTTTTGAAAAGGTGGGTGACACACTTCACAGCTTCATTGCGTTTGAACGTGTGTTTCCATTTCTTTACGTGACATGTCAATTTGGTATTCAATAAATGCCGTTTTGACTGATACCAAATACGTTTATATCAGATTTGTTTTATGGTTTCAACCAAGGTTTTTCTAAGTGGCCCTTGACTTTTGACGAGTAGTATAGTTGAATCAACAGGTTCCTTCTTGTGGAAAATAGTTGAATCAACAGATTCCTTCTTGTGGAAAATAGTTGAATCAACAGTTTCTTTCTGGGGGAAAAAAATCATCAAAAACCGATCAACTATTTTTATGTTATTTTACTTCTCCATCAACGCTATTTATATTTATATAAATTATTTTTTTCACCCTAATACAGTGCTTTTGGGGCTTCAGTATCAAGGATAGTAATTATTCTCTTAGTTTGTACTCGTCTGGAATTCCAGAATGTAATAGAAATTTTATAAAACTAACCATAGATTAGGGTTTCTTAACCTGTGGTCCACGGACCACTTGGGGTCCATGAATGGATTCTAGGGGCCCGTGTACATAACCTAAAACTTAAAATGTTTAATTTTGCTTTTGTGTACCTTTTTTTCTCCAAGACGGGGTCCGTAGCCTTCATTGGACAATCAAAGGGGCCCATAGCCTTCATCTGACAATTAGAGGGGCCCGTAGCACAAAAAACTGTTAAGAAACCCTGCCTGAGAGGTTGCTTCTGTCATTGACCTTGTAAGTTTCTGTCTGATCAGAAGAGATTACTGTATCATTCTGGGGCAGATATCCACCCTCCTCCTCCCTCCCCAACTATACTAATCTGTCAAATTCTTCAGGGCAATTTGTTTAACATGATAAGGTCGCTAATTCCATGCATACCCTCATACTAGTGACCTTGAACTACGACCTGTCTGAGGGGACAGTAGTTCAATTCTTTCTTTGTCTCTTCAGAGATCCCCGAGAACTATACGGGAATCTCTTCAGAGATCCACGAGAACTAGACGTGAATCTCTTCAGAGATCCACGAGAACTATACGGGAATCTCTTCAGAGATCCACAAGAACTAGACGTGAATCTCTTCAGAGATCCACGAGAAATATACATAAATCTCTTCAGAGATCCCCGAGAGCTATGCGGGAATCTCTTCAGAGATCCCCAAGAACTACACGTGAATCTCTTCAGAGATCCCCTAGAACTATACGGGAATCTCTTCAGAGATCCCCTAGAACTATTCGGGAATCTCTTCAGAGATCCATGAGAACTACACGTGAATCTCTTCAGAGATCCCATAGAACTACACGGGACCCTCTTCAGAGATCCCATAGAGCTACACGGGACTCTCTTCAGAGATCCCATAGAGCTACACGTGAATCTCTTCAGAGATCCCATAGAACTACACGTGAATCTCTTCAGAGATCCCATAGAACTACACGTGAATCTCTTCAGAGATCCCATAGAACTACACGTGAATCTCTTCAGAGATCCCATAGAACTACACGTGAATTTCTTCAGAGATCCCATAGAACTACATGTGAATCTCTTCAGAGATCCCATAGAACTACACGGGAATCTCTTCAGAGATCCCATAGAACTACACGGGACCCTCTTCAGAGATCCCATAGAGCTACACGTGAATCTCTTCAGAGATCCCATAGAACTACACGGGACCCTCTTCAGAGATCCCATAGAGCTACACGAGACTCTCTTCAGAGATCCCATAGAGCTACACGGGACTCTCTTCAGAGATCCCATAGAGCTACACGGGACTCTCTTCAGACATACCCGAGAACTACACGAGACAGGCCTCAGAGTGATACAAGTACTGTAATCTTTTATACCAGGCCTAAACTGTTAATGAAGAAAAACACAAGCTGAAACAAAATGATAGCAAAGAACAGAGAGGAGTTAAGGTAATTTTTTTGAGATACAGCCAAAATCAGTTGAGGTAAATGTTTTGAGATAAAGCCAAAAACAGAAATAAAATAGGGAACGTCATGCGATTAGTCAGGAGCAAAGAAGAATGTCCGTCCAGGTATTGTGTTTGCTTTCAAGCACATTAAATTGTTGTTAACTTTGAAGACGAAAGTGAATATCAAGGTAGTATTTGAAATTCTGACTTTCATGAATGGGTGAATAGAAGGATTGAAGGGGTATGACGTCATCACTAATGTGGAACTGATGACAAGAACCAGACAAGTGCTAGTGGGACAAGAGATGAGAAGAAGACGCTGGATATGGACAGGACAAACAAACATTGAGGAAACCTGTTGATAGCATTACAAGGCAGTCCTTGCTCGGGAATCCCCATGGTAAAAGTGGCAGGGGAAGACCAAAGAACGCAGGGAGAAGAGTGTCGTGAAATATTCTAATCCACATATATAAATTATTAGGTAAATATAAAGCCTAACAAATAAAATTAATAAAGAGAAGAGCAATGGGAAAATAACAGTGCTGTCACAAAGAATGTACTCGAAATCCCCCTTGTTTTCTGCTTCGTCTGCAAATTGTAACGCTTTCACGTTGATATAAAAGCTTACTGTATTATTACCCGCCTTCTTCAATGAAACGTGTGCTGCATTTCTAAGAAAAACATTGAGACGTACTGCGTAATGACCTAAATTAATCCTAACATTAATTATACTGCGTTACCAAAACGAACGAACAGATGGACAAAAGGATAAAGAGAGAGGGGAGGGCTGAAAATCAGGAACGCATGCAACACGCGTCGCGCGATACACAAATGCTGCCATCACGCGTGTAAGTCTACATGCACTAATTTTTTTTCAGACGGACAGTGATAAAATACACTACCCTTTCCCAGAGTTAGGTTTATAAATCATAAAAAACTCTTATTAAAAAAGATAACATTAGATGGGTTTACGGTTGAAAACATAACAGTACCCAGACAGCACATCTTCGAAACAGGAGGTAGAAGAAATTGCATATTTTGAACGCAGCCACGTAGCTCCTTTAAATTAGTATTTTTGGGTTCCTTAGGGCTTGCTGACAAATAATATGTAAAACGTTACGCAAATAGTCCAGGAATTAATAAATTATACCCAAAATAAAATAGTGAGGATGCCTGACAGCATGGAATCATTTCTGCTCATAAAATTTTTTTTATAACGTGTTTGAAAAAAACCTTACGTTACATAAATAGCCTACCATGTAAACTCCCCATTGATTGGAGCGCAACAAATGAAAGCCTAACCACGATTGGTCGGACTATAAATACTATCTTGGTTGTTAGGGGAGACGGGGAAAGGTAACATTTTTTCAAACACTTGTCGAAACGGGCCTCATTGGTCAGACTCGCTGATATACACACTTGGGAGCGTTAGTTCGAAACCACTGGTTTAAATAAGCTTGATAAAGCATCAGTGCGTTGAAGCCAGCTTATATTTGGCTCAATAAAAGCCTGGAAGATAAGCAGATGGGAATTTGTGCCAGTTTGTGCCAGAATTCATTGCTAATCAACGTATCTGTGTTTATTCGTATGAATTGTGGGACAGTGGTCTTGATGGTACTGAGCAGCACCTGGTCAGAGCTTTGCTGAATCCAGAGTCGGACAGCATACTCCTTGGTCTTTTTAGCTATCAGTGAGGTGTCTCCTGAGCCCAGAGGAGAATTCGAGCAGAGGAGTCCTTTCCTGCCGCCATCACGCCAGATAAGCGAATTGGCCAGCTGAGCTCAACATTATATCCCCTCATCTTGAAATGACTTAGTAAAAATAATATTAAGAGGGGAAATTAATTGTCTTAATATCAGGAACTGAGAACATCTCCAATACTAATTTCCTTAAGACAAACTATTGAAGTCATGATGACAACTACCAACAGAGCTTGAACAAAACCAAACCAGTATTACCTCATACTACTATTACACAACTGACACACATAGGATATTTGTAATAATATATGTCACTACCAGATTCATATTAATACATTCTGTACATAACTTGTAATTAAAATTGATTGTGATTCCTGGTTCCTTTGTATTTGAATCAGGACACAAATACATTATTAACAGCACTGAATACATATTGTTATTTGAAACGTTACGAGTGACTTCTTTAAGATATTCTCATAGAGTGTTATATGTATGTGAGTGTCACAGTGTTGTTAAGAGTAGTGGATTAAATTAAATTGTTTATCTGTCTGTTGTTGTGACTTACACTTCACCATACTCATACCCTAGACACATAACGTAGCATCACACTATTCCAGAATAATTCTGACTGAGATATATAGATATGTGGTAGCAAGTAAGGTTATCTATAATACACTCCTCTTAATAGATATAGATACCTTCACAGCTGATCTCAGTCAGTACACTAAGTTCCCTATAAATATTTATAACATCCCACTTCACCACATATATTGGGGTCTCGCTCTTGGGATTTTGAATCTTTAACTATTAAAAATATTGGGGATAATTCACTTCAGGGAATATAAGAATTAAAAGGTATCCTTGGGTGGAATTAAATAAGGTTGAGCTCACGGTGCCTGTGTTGTCCATTAGAGATTGAATTGTTGGTTAGACATTATATAAAGTTACCTGATAGACAATGGCGGACCTGGCCAAATTTCGATCTGCTGCGGTTCAGACGGCAAAAGAGTTAGGATTAGATGGGCAAGTTATGGTTGCCTATGTCACGACGGAATGTGACAAATTTATTGAACGCGAAGAAAGAAGGTTTGAAGCCGAAAGAAGGTTAGAGGCTGAAAGGGAAATTAAGAAGTTACAGTTTGAGGCTGAGGCTGAGACTAAGAGGTTGCAGTTTGAGGCTGAGGCTGAGACTAAGAGGTTGCAGATTGAGGCTGAGGCTAAGAAATTGGAAGCAGAAAGAGAAGAGAAGAAATTAGCTGCAGAAAGAGAAGAGAAGAAATTAGCTGCAGAAAGAGAAGAGAAGAAATTAGCTGCAGAAGAAAGAAGATTGACTGCAGAGAGGGAAGCAGAAAAGGAAGATAAAAGATTACAAAGGGAACATGAGTTACGACTAAGGGAGTTTGAGTTTCAAGGCCATGCTCCTGAAAATGGTGCCAGTCCCTTTGCCTCTGATGCTACGGTTACTCAAGGAGCCTCAACCTCAGCTATGAATTTTCATTTAGATCATTTTGTTGAGAAAGACGATGATATTGAGAGCTACCTAAATAGGTATGAACTATTAGCTACCACGTATGGGTTAGAGAGAGAAAGGTGGAGCTTAAAGTTATCTCAGGGACTTCGTGGGGCAGCTTATGAAGTTTTTGCAAAAATGAGCAGAGGTGATCAGGAAAATTATGACATGCTAAAGCAGGCTCTTTTGTTAAGATATGAAAAGAATGCAGAATTTTATAGAAAAAAATTTAGGAATGCTAAACTACTGTCAGGTGAAACCTATCACCAGTTCTCTGCACGAATAGAGACATACTTGGAGAAATGGACTTCTCTGGGGAAAACCCAAGATCTTAAGGAAATGGTCCTTATAGAGCAATTAAGAGAGTCCATGGCTCCAGACCTGAGAAAGTTTCTCATGGAACAAGGTGCAGAGAGGCTGGGTGAGTTGCTAAATGTTGCTGAAAGGTATCAAGCAGCTCAAGCAGAGGTAACAGGTAATAAAAAGAAACAGGTGGATAACTTTAGGGCACCACAGAACTTTAATAAATTTGATCCTAGGGATCAAAATAAAGGTAAGCACCAATTTGATAGGCCACGGTATGAAAATAAAAATAAATTCCCACAATTCGATGAAAGGAAATATAATGAAAGAAAATCTTTCAACCAAGGAAAAAGGTGGTGTAAAAATTGTCAGATGGACAATCATGACACTGACCGTTGCAGAAGGAAACCTGTGTATATGGCAACCCTTCAGGTCAGGTCGACCTCAAGACAGGAGGAGGATATTATGTTAGATACCACTCCAGAAGAGATGAGGAAGGCACAGGCTGGGGATAAAACACTCAAGCCTTGTTTCAGAAAATTGTCAACTTGTCATACAACTCCAGGCAAGGGAGATTTTTTACATGAAAAACAAGTTGATGTATAGGAAGGCCGGAACTAGATCCCATGGTCACGGACAGCTGGTTCTTCCAAAAAGGTATACAGGACAGAATTAATAAGGAGCCTACATGTGAAACCAGATGGAGACCATGAGAAGATAGGTACCATCATTCAAAAGGTGGCTCACAATTATTATTGGCCCAAAGCAAGATGGGACATTGAGAATTTTGTAGAAAGGTGTAGCATAGCACATGAGGGAACACCCACAAGTGGGAACATGGATCAGGACCTGGACACGCCACGGGGCAAAATTAGGCCTGACAATAAAAAGAAAAATAGATTTGATAAAGTGGACCAAATGGAATGGGAAGCCCCTTTCACGGACAAGCTTCACTTAACTGTTTTACAATGGCCACTATGCGGAGAGTGCAAAAAGATGTCTTACCCCAGGATAAGCCGACAATCCCTCAATCGGACTTAAACAAACTGGAGGAAGAAGATGTAGAGAGGAAATCTCTCATCAAGAATTTTAAGTGGGGAGAAAGCCCCAAAAGAAAAATTGGTAGCGGTCGTTTTGTGAATGATATTTCTGCGAGGAAAAATCATCACTATAAAGCTTCGAGTGGAAGAGACCATACCGGTGCATGGACAAATAGGTCCACACAATTAAAGGTCCATATGTAGCTTTGTTAAGAACGTGGACTGATGAAAAGGCAGAGGAAAACATTACATCTTCATACCAATATGTGAATGAGCTGACCACTCGGTTGAAAACTGGCTGGAAACTTGCCAATGAAAATTTGAAACAAGCCAGGAAGAAACATGCTGCCTATTATAACAGGAAGGCGAAAGACAGAAATTTGGCTGTGGGAGAGAAAGTACTGCTTCTTTTGCCCGGGAGTCAGAATAAGTTACAAATTGGATGGCAGGGTCCATATACAGTTCTAGAGAAGGTGTCTAGAACAAATTATAAGATAGATAAGAAGGGGAAAGAAAAAATCTATCATGTGAATCTCCTGAAGAAATATTTGGAAAGAGAACATCAGGAAGAGACACACTTGTTGACCTTGTCCATCGCCATGGAGATGAAAAAGGAACCACTTTCATCATTTGAATATCCATTACACCCCTGTGAGACAGCAGCACAGGTGAAAATCAGTACACATTTAACGAAAACTCAGAAAGAGAGAGTGCAACAGGTTCTAAATAATCATGCAGAGGTGTTAACAGACCGACCAGGGCATACAAACCTATTGGAATATGATATGAAACTAATAGACTCCACACCTGTCTGTATGAAACCATATTCGATTCCGTTTGCTAAGGAGAAAGCTTTGAAGGAAGAGATAGATTATCTATTGAAGGAAGGAATTATTTCGCACAGTGAGTCTTCGTATAGTTCCGGTGTTGTACTCTTAAGGAAGCCCTCTGGAGAACATAGACTCTGTATAGATTACAGGAGACTGAATGCTATTACAGAAGGACAGGTGGATCCATTGCCGGATACAAATCAGCTGTTTGCCAGACTAAATAAAGCTAAATATTTCTCAAAAGTGGATCTGAGTAAAGGATACTATCAGATTCCAGTAAAGCCTGAGGTTAGACCATACCTAGCTTTTAGTACCTCAGAAGGACACTATGAGTTTAATAGATTGCCATTTGGATTGAAGAATGCGCCTAGTGTCTTCTCTAGAATGATGAGAAAATTATTGGATCCTCTGAATAATCCCTGTATAACAAATTTTATGGATGATATCCTTATAGCAACAGAAACATTTGAGGAACACATTGACTCTCTGAACATGCTGTTTGATCGACTTAGGGAGGCAAATTTAACAGCCCGACCAACCAAATGTTGCGTTGGATGTAAAGAATTGGAATTTTTGGGACACACAGTTTATCAGGGAAACATGACCCCTGACCCAAAGAATTTAGAGAAACTACAGAAAGCCCCGAGACCACAAACCAAGAAGGACGTGAGATCCTTTGTCTCATTATGTGGTTTCTACCAGAAGTATATCAAAAACTTTAATTCCATATGTGCACCTTTAACGGAATTGACACGTAAAGGACATCCAGATCGCATTACATGGACACCACAATGTGAAATGACTTACCAAGAATTGAAGGAAAAGCTCACAAGTAAACCCATTTTGAAATTACCTGACTTAAGTCAAGAATTCATAGTAAGGACGGATGCAAGTAATATTGGGTTAGGTGCAACTTTACTACAGAAATCAGATGCATTGGATGGGGAATTAAGCCCAGTGGCATATGCTAGCAGAAAGTTGAATAAAGCTGAAATCAACTACTCAACTAGCGAAAAAGAATGTCTTGCAGTAATATGGGCAATAAAGAAATTCAATATTTATCTATATGGGAAGGCATTTAAGTTGCAAACAGATCACAAACCTTTATCGTTTCTAGCACAGGCTAAGCATGAGAACTCTAGGTTACTCCGATGGTCTTTACTTCTGGCTCCATATAATTTTAGCATTGAGTATATATCTGGAAAAACCAATTTGGGAGCGGATTTTTTAAGCCGCCATCCGTGTGATGAGAATCACCGTAAACCCCAGAAATAATAATAAATTTCTCTATGTGTATATAGAATAAAGGACTGACATATAATGTCTGTTTTAAGAGGGGAGGTGTCGTGAAATATTCTAATCCACATATATAAATTATTAGGTAAATATAAAGCCTAACAAATAAAATTAATAAAGAGAAGAGCAATGGGAAAATAACAGTGCTGTCACAAAGAAGGTACTCGAAATCCCCCTTGTTTTCTGCTTCGTCTGCAAATTGTAACGCTTTCACGTTGATATAAAAGCTTACTGTATTATTATTACCCGCCTTCTTCAATGAAACGTGTGCTGCATTTCTAAGAAAAACATTGAGACGTACTGCGTAATGACCTAAATTAATCCTAACATTAATTATACTGCGTTACCAAAACGAACGAACAGATGGACAAAAGGATAAAGAGAGAGGGGAGGGCTGAAAATCAGGAACGCATGCAACACGCGTCGCGCGATACACAAATGCTGCCATCACGCGTGTAAGTCTACATGCACTAATTTTTTTTCAGACGGACAGTGATAAAATACACTACCCTTTCCCAGAGTTAGGTTTATAAATCATAAAAAAACTCTTATTAGAAAAGATAACATTAGATGGGTTTACGGTTGAAAACATAACAGTACCCAGACAGCACATCTTCGAAACAGGAGGTAGAAGAAATTGCATATTTTGAACGCAGCCACGTAGCTCCTTTAAATTAGTATTTTTGGGTTCCTTAGGGCTTGCTGACAAATAATATGTAAAACGTTACGCAAATAGTCCAGGAATTAATAAATTATACCCAAAATAAAATAGTGAGGATGCCTGACAGCATGGAATCATTTCTGCTCATAAAATTTTTTTTATAACGTGTTTGAAAAAAATTTACGTTACAGAAATAGCCTACCATGTAAACTCCAAATTGATTGGAGCGCAACAAATGAAAGCCTAACCACGATTGGTCGGGCTATAAATACTATCTTGGTTGTTAGGGGAGACGGGGAAAGGTAACATTTTTTCAAACACTTGTCGAAACGGGCCTCATTGGTCAGACTCGCTGATATACACACTTGGGAGCGTTAGTTCGAAACCACTGTTTAAATAAGCTTGATAAAGCATCAGTGCGTTGAAGCCAGCTTATATTTGGCTCAATAAAAGCCTGGAAGATAAGCAGATGGGAATTTGTGCCAGTTTGTGCCAGAATTCATTGCTAATCAACGTATCTGTGTTTATTCGTATGAATTGTGGGACAGTGGTCTTGATGGTACTGAGCAGCACCTGGTCAGAGCTTTGCTGAATCCAGAGTCGGACAGCATACTCCTTGGTCTTTTTAGCTATCAGTGAGGTGTCTCCAGAGCCCAGAGGAGAATTCGAGCAGAGGAGTCCTTTCCTGCCGCCATCACGCCAGATAAGCTAAATTGGCCAGCTGAGCTCAACATTATATCCCCTCATCTTGAAATGACTTAGTAAAAATAATATTAAGAGGGGAAATTAATTGTCTTAATATCAGGAACTGAGAACATCTCCAATACTAATTTCCTTAAGACAAACTATTGAAGTCATGATGACAACTACCAACAGAGCTTGAACAAAACAAAACCAGTATTACCTCATTTTACTACTACACAACTGACACACATAGAACATTTGTAATAATATATGTCACTACCAGATTCATATTAATACATTCTGTACATAACTTGTAATTAAAATTGATTGTGATTCCTGGTTCCTTTGTATTTGAATCAGGACACAAATACATTATTAACAGCACTGAATACATATTGTTATTTGAAACGTTACGAGTGACTTCTTTAAGATATTCTCATAGAGTGTTATATGTATGTGAGTGTGATTGCCTTTCATACTACCAGACCTTCTAGACTTATGCTGTTTTGCTTGATGATGATTTTAAATTTCTAAGGATTGCCTTTAACACTATCAGACCAACTGGACTTTTGCTATTGGTAACAAATCAAAATGGTCTCTTTGTCCTGCTGTCTGTATGTATCTCGCCTGTTCATGTCTCTGTTTTTCCCCCCTCCACGCCACTTTACCAAAATAGTGGTACACAAGCCACGAATGTCCAAGTGGACAGACACAGTGTGTCCTGGTAAACCATTTTGCAACGTTTTGAAGCGTAGGGCACTCAGCGAGAGTCAAGTGGTGGTCCTTGATGAACACTTCTCAACAACTTTATGTCTGTCCGCGTTGTATGCTTTATATAAGAAAACTCTCTGACCTGAATTTGGGTCTTGCAAACAAATAAACACATGTAAGTGCCAGTGAGTGGAAGGGTTCAGAATAATTGGACTCGTCACACAAGGGAAGTTTGTTAATGCATTTAACGAGATTAAATTTCGTTTCTAGTTATTTAACTCCTAACCGGATTCCATAATTGGAAGATCTCTTACGTTGAAATGAAGAACAGTGTGACATTTGTTCGATGCCGCCTTAATAAAGAATTCATAGAGGCTGTAATAAGGGATACGGATTAGGGTTAGTTTTAGGAATCCCAAACCTAACCCTAATCTTTAACTTTAATCCTAACTCTAACGACGTGAGCGACGTATTCGCATGACATCGAAGAACACGTCCCGCTATTTTTAATTTCAACCAACATCCTATTCTTCGCTAGTAAGGATACAAAACAGTGGTTTTGAAGTGCCTGCGTGATCTGGTGGATCCTACGTGGTTTTAGTATTTTGTAAAGTGTGAGATAGTTTCTGCAGTGTGGTCTCATGGACTCGGGTCAGTAGTTAGAACTAGGAAGCAACGAAAAGTAACACTGTTACTCAGTCACAGTATCCCGTAACGCTACAAGAATCAGTTGGGCGCAAGTCGGTGATCTAACACTGTTACTCGGTCACAGTATCCCGTAACGCTACAAGAATCAGTTGGGCGCAAGTCGGTGATCTAACACTGTTACTCAGTCACAGTATCCCGTAACGCCACAAGAATCAGTTGGGCGCAAGTCGGTGATCTAACACTGTTACTCAGTCACAGTATCCCGTAACGCTACAAGAATCAGTTGGGCGCAAGTCGGTGATCTAACACTGTTACTCGGTCACAGTATCCCGTAACGCTACAAGAATCAGTTGGGCGCAAGTCGATGATCTAACACTGTCACAGTATCCCGTAACGCTACAATAATCAGTTGTGCGCAACTCCGAAAACTAACACTGTTACTCAGTCACAGTATCCCGTAACGCTACAAGAATCAGTTGGGCGCAAGTCGGTGATCTAACACTGTTACTCAGTCACAGTATCCCGTAACGCCACAAGAATCAGTTGGGCGCAAGTCGATGATCTAACACTGTTATTGGAATAAATAAACTAACCGGAAGGACAGGAAAATTTAGCAGTTACTGGTTGGATGGAAAGTTTTTGATCTGTGTTTTGTCCGCTTCTAGATGCTAGGAGGAGAAGTAATGATGGTGAGTGGTTCATTAACTGCCAGTTATTCTGTGAACATTCTGCAGTTCTTTGTAATGTCTGTCTGTGTTGTTATAGATGTCTTAGATTTTGTGAAGACCTGTTGGTTTGTACCTGTTGCTGTGCTTGTCTTTATCCTTGTTAGTTTTCCTGTAGCCTGGCTCTGTTGAAATGAAGAACACTGGGACATGTGTTCTATACGGCATTTAAAAAACTCAGAGACGCAGTACTAAGGGGTTAGGGTTAGGTGTAGCAATAATTAACATAGCTCTAAACCCTATCCCTAACGACATGGGCGACTTATTTGGGTGGCTTCGAAGAACACGCCCAAGTATTCTTCATCTCAAACCGTTCTCTGTGATGTCTGTTTGTGTGTGTGTGTGTGTGTGTGTTGTCAAATACGGTGTTTACTAGTTTTCTTTTTTATCTACCATATTCACGGAGCTGTTGGTTATATCAGGACGCGTGTCCTCTATTGTAATATTTTCGTGTTTGTATTTTATGCTCTGCGCTGTATTATTTCTTTCGTAGGTATTTTTACATTTTAGTTATAGTTCATTTTGTTTTATTGTTCAGAAAAAATGGTGGTGTCTATACTGGTGAGCATTTAATTGGAGGTTTATTTATAGTCAATCCGTATTTATCTGGGGGGGGGGGGGGGGGGGGGGAAATGGGGGGGGGGCGGGGGAGGGGGAATCTACCGCTGTAGACTACCGACTAGCATCCTTATTTATTCTTTTTTTTTTATATTGTTAGCTTTTGTTTTTGAAATATAGTGTTTTATTAACTTTTGTATTTCTGGTGGGGTCTTAAGGCCTATAAGATTTTCTACTCTCATTTCTACCTTGTGGTTATTTTTATAGATGTCTTAGTTTTATGAAGAACTGCTTGTTTGTACCTGGTTCCGGGCTTGCCTTTTTACTGGAAACTGAAAATAAAATCTAGCGAACTCAGAGACACAGAACAGACAGCTTCGCAACTTCAAACGAGCAACTCCCAAAAAGCCAGAAAGAGAAGGATCGGACCTAGAATTCCGTATTTATAAGTGACAGATCGAAGTATTGGGGAAACTTAAAACCTTAAAAATTAAGCCCGCCTTCTAAGTTTGTATTAGTCTTCTTCATCACTACTTCGCTAATTAAAAAAAAAAAAAAATTTATGGTTTGAATTCTTTATCCTTTTTCACTTGTATTTCACGGCTTTTGTCTTGCTTTCCTCGAACATTTGTACATATTTAGTGGTTGTCGCCTGTGATAAAACAAGACAACCAAGTCGAAATAACATATTGAAGGGTTCGATTGGCAGAGTCGTCAGAGCGCTGTCCTCTCGTGGCAAAAGGGGTGGGTTCGATTTCACGATATCAACTCGCTGCAGTCTACCCAGCTGCAGGTCTACCTGGCTTTGCTGTTAAGGAAGGAAAAGGCAGCGAGGAAGGGAACTGATCTCGAAGCTGGACCCAGTATAGTGAAATCTCTAACACCTGACTCCCCTACGTCAGTATCGGCTATTTTGTTTATATACAGTGGCTATAAATTAGGATATACACATTTAAAAATAGGAAGTGGCTTTTCAGTCACATTGTAAATAAGGGGTTCTTAACCTTTTTTTGTGCCTTTGATTATCAGATGAAAGCTAAGGCCCCTTTGATTGTCTGATGAAAGCCAGGACCTACTTGATTGTCTGATGAAAGCTATGACCCCTTTGAATGTCTGATGAAAGCTAGGACCCCTTTCATTGTCTGATGAAAGCTATGACCCCTTTGATTGTCTGATGAAAGCTAGGACCTTTCGATTGTCTGATGAAAGCTAGGACCTCTTTGATAATCTGACGAAAGCTAGGACCTCTTTGATTGACTGATGAAAGCTATGACCCCTTTGATTGTCTGATGAAAGCTAGAACCTCCTTGGTTGTCTGATGAAAGCTAGGATCCCTTTGATTGTCTGATGAAAGCTATGACCCCTTTGATTGTCTGATGAAAGCTAGGACCCCTTTGATTGTCTGGTGAAAGCAAAGACCTCTTTGATTGTCTCATGAAAGCTATGACCCCTTTGATTGTCTGATGAAAGCAAAGACCCT
Source organism: Oreohelix idahoensis (assembly GCA_024509875.1). Taxonomy (NCBI): domain Eukaryota; kingdom Metazoa; phylum Mollusca; class Gastropoda; order Stylommatophora; family Oreohelicidae; genus Oreohelix; species Oreohelix idahoensis. The sequence goes on from JAMPIV010016353.1 coordinate 172,424, forward strand.
TTTGATTGTCTGGTGAAAGCAAAGACCTCTTTGATTGTCTCATGAAAGCTATGACCCCTTTGATTGTCTGATGAAAGCAAAGACCCTTTTGATTGTCTGATGAAAGCAAGAACCCCTTTAAATGTCCAGTGAATGTTTTTTTTTTTTTAATTGTCCAATGAAGGTTCTTGGGGGAAAAAAACGTTCGTAAAAGCGTAATTTAAAATTTTACATTTTAAATTAGATACACGCCGCGCCACCCCCCCAGAATCCATTCACGGACTCCCTAATAAGTCCATGAAACACAGGTTAAGAAATCCTGTTGTAGACACAACGTCCGTCCATTATATTTATGGCGCATGTCCAAATATAAACGACCGCATGGTCCGTTCGATGCAGATAAGGTGGCTAATCTGATCCCCTCTGTTACAGTTCTGGTGAAGATGTGCAGATGTCGGCAGATAAAAACATACAACAGTTAGAAAATATAACTTCTTTATTATGTTCTTCTCTCCCCCCCCTCCCCCTCCTTTTTTCTACTGCTTGTGCCGTGAAGCGTATACTGGTCGATGATCGGTTTCCGATTTAGCGCGCGTAACACTTCCAGGAGTGATGCATATTGTGTTCCTTTTAAAGGTCTGTCTACACTCCATCGATCTTCTCTTTAGGGCCGTCCTGCATTCCTACAGGATGACTTGAAAGGTCACTTCCTGTTTTTAAATGTTGCATATCCTCACTTGTATCTTTTGGATATACAACGAAACAAATGTAAAAAAAAAAAAAATGGAGCATTAACTACTAATTTATATTGTGTATGTGACTTGTCCATAGTTTGTTGAAGTTTTTTTTAGTGAAAAGCTTTTTTTACGGGATGTCGTAACCAGCCCCATGTCCAACCCTCCTTAGTCGCCTTTTACGTATGCATGGCAGGGAACAGTGTTACTATTCTTAGCGGGGCCCGGTAACACAGGGGTGTAATCAAGTCCAACACGAAAGTAAGAATCTTCACCTCAAATGTCAAGTCAGTCCTGTTGTATGGCTCTGAAACATGGAGAGTAACAAAAACAACAACCAAACAGCTACAGACTTTCATAAACGAGTGCTTGCGTAGAATAGAAGGATTGAAATGGTATGACGAAGTCACAAATGTGGAATTGATGGCTAGAACCAGACAAGTGCCAGTGGAACAAGAGTTGAGAAGAAGACGCTGGCGATGGAAAAGACACACATTGAGGAAACCTGTTGATAGCATTACAAGGCAGTCCTTGTTCTGGAATCCCCAGGGAAAGAGAGACAGAGGTAGACCAGGAAACACATGGAGAAGAGAACCTTGATACCGTACAAACGTGAAAATGATGAAGAAAACATGGAAAGAACTTGAGCGGAGGGCACGTGACAGGAGAGCTTGGTATGTGTTTGTTGAAGGTCTATGCTCCTTGGGGAGCTAAAGGGTATTGATTGACTGATTGAACTACTATTTGACAAAAAATAAGTTGCTAGCCAGAAAATTAAATGATACGAGGGACGGTCAAAAAGTAATGCCTCGTAATTTTTAATTTCATTCAATAGGCAAGAAAACAGATAAAATTCACATTGAAATGTAGCCCCAAGTCTGAACTTCAAAAATTTATTTCTCAATGTAGTCTCCATTATAACTCCGCCTATGCCGGTCCCAAGCCCGGATGAAAAAGGAGGAGGGCGGCCTGCATGGAGGCCGTAAGGAGGCAGCCCCTCCACCATGCAAAGGCACAACAGGCCAATCACCTGTTTGCTTTAAACCACGATTACAAGTAACACAAGAGAGAAAACCGGACTGATTCTAAAGGCGACGAACTGGAACGGACTACGGACTACGACTTATGGAACTTGGAACACAAGAAGTATAAATGGGAAGGAAGAGGAGCTGGTGGAGGAGATGAGGAAAGCAAAACTAGAAATCCTGGCTATAACGGAAACAAATAAAAAAGGACAAGGAGTCATGGATCTCAATGGCAACACGCTGCTCTACAGTGGTGTACCCATATCCGAAAGAGCTAAAGGGGGTGTGGGTTGCATTGTGGCCCAAAATCAAAAAGATAGTATCAATGGGTGGAACTTTGTCTCAGAGCGCATTATGGTTGTGAAACTAAAAGAAGGAGAAACCATAGTCAACCTGGTCATAGTGTATGGGCCAAATGAGGATGAGAGAGCAGAGGTCAAGGATGAATTCTTCGAGCTGCTTCAAAGGACAGTGGATGACTGCCTAGATGAAGTTATCATGCTCGGAGATTTTAATGCCAGAGTTGGAAATGACCATGCTAGATGGGGTGGAGTTATCGGAAGATATGGAGAAGATACTCTCAATGACAATGGAAAGCGACTCCTTAGATTCTGCAGTGAGCAGAATCTGATCATTACAAACACAAAGTTCCCCCATAAGCGCATACATGCATACACTAGATGTGAACCAACCAAGAATGAGAAGTCAGTGATCGACTATGCCATTGTTCGGAGAAGCTCATTCAAATATGTCCGAGATGCAAGAGTCTGGAGGGGGCCAGAGATTGGAAGCGATCACTACCTGCTAACAATCAAACGAACAACTGAAAGAGTTGCTCAGCCTAGGAACTGCTCAACATCACGCAAGAAACCAAGTAAACGAGCAGGAGAAATGAGCATTAGGACCTACAAGCTGAGAGAGCCAGAAATTAAGACCAGATATCAGGGGCTTATTGCTGCAGTGGTGAGCAACACAGAAGAACAACCTGATGACTTGGAAACCCTCTGGATTAAATTCAAGGATATCATAAAGACAGCTGCTGCAGAAGCATGTGGTGAAGTCCGACTTGGGAACCAGAGAAAGAGGACACCTTGGTGGACAGAGGAAGTCAAAGAGAAAATAAGAGAGAAGAAAATGGCATGGAAACAATACTTAGGAGCTAAAAACACAACAGGACAAATGGAAAAAATATAGAGAATATGTGACACTCAGAACAGAAGTAAAGAACAAAGTGCTAGCAGCAAAACAGAAGTCCTGGGAAGAATTTGGAGAAAAGCTAGAAAAAGATGCACAAGAAAACCAGAAATTGTTCTATAAGACCCTAAAGAACATGAGGAAGGAAAAACAATGCCCTCTCAAATTTATAAAGGACAAGCAAGGCAAATTGCTTACTGCCCGAAGGAAGTAATGGAAAGATGGAAAGAATATTTCTCAGAACTCCTTGATGGTGAGCAAGGTCAAACATCAGAAATGATAACCACTAGCACAGAAGAGGAAACCAATGGTGATGAAGATGACATAAAGATGGAAGAACTGAAGGCAGCACTGGAGAAAATCAAGATGGGCAAAGCAGCAGGGCATGATGGTATAACACCAGAAATGGTTAAGTACATGGGAGCATCAGGCGACCTGTTACTCTTAAGGGTCCTACAGGCAGCATGGTGCAACAAGACCATACTAAAGGATTGGGAGATCGCCATCATAACACCAATTTTCAAAAAGGGTGACAATCGACAGTGTGGAAACCATAGAGGCATATCTCTTCTCAGTGTCCCTGGAAAAATCTACTCTAGAATCCTAGAGCAGAGACTCCGACGCCTAGCTGAGCCACAGTTGGATGAGGTCCAGTGTGGATTCCGAGCAAACCGAAGTACTCAAGATCTAATCTTCACACTCAGACAGCTGAGTGAAAAGGCCCTTGAGTATAAGAGTGAGATCCATCTTTGTTTCATAGATCTGGAAAAGGCGTTTGACAGGGTCCCTTGGAGCAAACTATGGGACTGTTTGGCAAGGAAGAATATTCCAGCACCTCTGATTCATGCTATACAGAGCTTCTACAAGTCTTGCAGAAATTATGTGAGGACAGCAAACCATAAGTCAGAAGAGTTCAGGACCACCACTGGTGTAAGACAAGGTGATATCCTATCACCTTACCTCTTCATACTCCTTATGGACGATGTCATCAAGGCATGTAAGGAGAGAACAAGAAAGTATTCAGTGGGGTACTGGAAGATGAGACAGGTCTATATTTCAGAGCTGGCATTTGCTGATGATGTTGCCCTGATTGCTAAATCAGAGGCACATCTCCAATCCAACCTGCAAGTCTGGAAGGAAGAGCTGGAGAAGAGAGGGATGGTCATAAGCAGCTCTAAAAAACAAAATCCATGGTGATATCACGAGAAGAAAGAAGACATCAGATTAAGCTGGGAGAACAGGTCCTGGAGCAGGTCGACCACTTTAAATACCTCGGAGCTATTATAGACCGAAAGGGAGGCATCAAAGAAGAGTTGGCCACTCGAAAAGCAGCAGCTGGGAGACTTTTTTCAGGCCATAAATCGAAGATTCCTCAGCAAGAGAGAGGTTGGTAAGAAAACGAAGATGGCTGTGTACCGCTCCACCTATGTCCCAGTCTTGACATATGGATGCGAGTCATGGGCAATGACTACAACCCATAAAAGCCAGATCCAAACCTCAGAAATGAGGTATCTGAGGAAGGTGGTTGAAGTAACAAGAAGAGACATGGTACGCAACCAGACGATACGTCAAAGCCTAAAATGCCACCCCCTACAGACCCAAGTAGAACAGTCCCAACTAAGATGGTTTGGCCATGTCTGCAGAATGGGAGAAGATCGGCTACCACGACAAGCATGGGAAACAAAGAGCCAAGGATCCAGACCCCGAGCACGACCCAGAGTACGCTGGGAGGACAACATTAGACAATCTTTGAAGGACCGAGGACTAGAATGGAACCAGGCCAGGAGGAAGACAGCCGATAGAATAGTCTGGCGCTCTCTCTTCCAAACCTCTACACCTCACGGTAGAAGGGGAACGACTAAGTAAGTAAGTAAGTCTCCATTATTTGTTACAGTTTTTGTCCATCTTCTCACAAGGACATGTGTCCCGGCACGGTAAAAATTTGTGTCCTTTTTCCTAAACCACTGGCGTACGGCGCGTTTAAGGGTCTCGGTGTCCTCAAAGTGATGTCCGCGAAGATCTTCTTTCAGTGGTCCAAACAGATGGAAGTCAGAAGGTGCAAGATCGGGACTGTAAGGGGGATGTGGTAATAATGTCCAGCCAAATTCTGCAATCGCATCAATGGTGCGTTTAGCGGTGTGTGGCCTGGCATTATCGTGCAACAGTAGTGCAGTTCTCTGATCTTTTAATGGGTAAAGTCGCTGAAGACGACCTCTAAACTTCTTTAAAGTTTCAATGTAACGGTCTGCATTCACCGTGTTTCCCTGTTCCAAGAAGTCGAGAAGAATCACACCCTTCTCATCCCAAAACACGGAGGCCATAACTTTCCCTACAGATGGTGAACTTTTGACTTCTTTCTTGTCGGCGATGTTGTGTGATGCCATTCCATTGACTGCCTCTTGGATACTTTTGAATAACCCAGGTCTTTAATAATGTTCTGGACACTGCTTTAACTAATGGACAACATGGAAGAAAGTTCATCCAGTGTTACCCGAAGGTCACCACAAATGATGTCATCAACTCGATGAGTGTTGTGTGGAGTCACTGCGGTAGACGGACGGCCAGTCCGCTTTGCGTCAGCCATTGAGGATTGACCTACTTCAGCTTCGTCACAACGATGTACCTAACGTCGGACAGTGCTAACATCCACTGTTGAATCTCCATAAATATTCTTCAAACGTTCGTGGATATGCGAATTGGGGTCTCGCCTTCAGCATTGAGGAATTCTATGACATAACGTTGTTTTAACCGAACGTCTTTGGCAGCCATTTTTAAACTGTTACAGTGGTGCCACCTGTTACTGAAACAGGTTGGTAATGCTATACAGTGCAGAAGAGTGTTTGAGGAATCCTGCTAAATTTACAAATTGCACACCGATGCAGTATTTACATACATAAAAAATAGGAGGCATTACTTTTTGACCTTCACTCGTAAAATGGCCAGTAAATGACGTTACCAGAGTCTGTTGCTGCCCTCTATGAAATAATGTGTAGAACAAACTGAATCTTACGTTCAGGTGTGATATAGTTATTTTATCTAACAAAGTGGCCGTTAATTGTCTTTATTGTGACGTGTGTTTCATATAAATGAGTTTTCGTCGGAGTGGTTAAGAGGTATGGCGTCCGCCTCGAATTCTAGAGGTGCCGGGTTCGATTTATAGTTGAAGGATTATAATTTATGGACTTTTTTTTCCCTAATGATGTTTTTCTCTTCTCTCTCTCCCCACCCCTCCCCCAGTCTCCTGGGTAGTGAGATCGGATGGCTAGCCTTCGCGGATAAGGGCGAAAAAATAGGAGGTCCCTTGTGCAAGTTGCGCACGTTAATAATCCCACGGTAGTTGGAAATCGTAAAGAGTAGGCCATAAGGCTGCTGCCGTGGCAAAATTTAAAAAATTAGAAACCTACACACCACAAATGTATTTATAGAATGTGTGATTCCTATATACACACATTGGGATTCTCGCCGGTGCTACGGAGTTCGTGCATTGTGCTGAGATCCTCCTTGTGTGAGCTAAGGGAGAAGATCGGAGCTCTGATGGAGTTGTCCGTGTGCGATGAAGATAGTCCTTAAAACCAAAATCAAACCAAGCCAAATTAGTTGGATAGTGGGTGAAGAAATAACAATTTAGAAATATGAAATGACTTTTCAGTCATCTTGCAGTCATTCATGTTTGAGGTTTTTATTTTGATTGTACTGTTGGTTGATCAGAATCCATTCTCACTTGCGTGTACCAGCCAACTTCTGCTTTGTCCCTGTCGTGGAATATTCTAATCCACATATATAAATTATCAGGTAAATATAAAGCCTAACAAATACATTTAATAAAGAAAAGAAAAATGGTAAAAGAACAGTGCTGTCACAATGACTGTACTCGAAATCCCCCTTGTTTTCTGCTTCGTCTGCAAATTGTAACGCTTTCACGTTGATAGTAAAAGCCTACTATATTATTACCCGCTTTCTTCAATGAAACGTGTACTAAACTTGAGATACGCAGGCTGATCAATGACCTAGATTTAATATTTCATTCATTCCATACACGGCGTAACTAAAAGACAGATAAAGCAGGAGAGAGAGAGGGGCGAATGAAGGCAGGAAGCATGCAATACTAAACACGCGTCACGCGATACACAATTGCTGCCATCACGCGTGTAAGGCCACATGCACTAACTTTTTTTCAGACGGACAGTGATAAAAACACTAACCTTCCCAGAGTTAGGTTTTAAAAAACCTGGAAAACGCTTATTAGGAAAGATGACAATAGATGGGTTTACGTTTGAAAACATTACAGTACCCAGACAGCACATCTTCGAAACAGGAGGTAGAAGAAATTGCATATTTTGAACGCAGCCACTTAGCTCTTTTAAATTTGTATATTTGGGTTCCTTAGGGCTTGCTGACAAAGAATATGTAAAACGTTACGCAAATAGTCTAGGAATTACCAAATTATAACCAAAATAAAATAGTGGGGGTGCCTGACAGCATGAAATCATTTCTGCTCATAAAATTTTTTTTTATAACGTGTTTGAAAAAACATTACGTTACGGAAATAGCCTACCATGTTAACTCCAAATTGATTGGAGCGCAACAAATGTAAGACTAAACACGATTGGTCGGGCTATAAATACTATCTTGTGTTGTCAGGGGGAACGTGAAAAGGTGTACTTTTTTGAAAAGATGTGTAGACATGGTTTCATTGGGTAGAGCTGCGAATATACTCAATTCAGAGCGACTGTTCATTGCCACATCTTGTAATAAACCTACTAAGAAGCAGTGCGTTGAGCACCAGTGTATATTTTTTATAAAATAAAGCCTGGGACATCGGCAGATCGGAGTTGTGCTATATTCATTGCCAGTCAACGAAACTGTTTATTATTCCATGAATTGTGGTAAGCTTGAAATATTCAATATCTTTTAATGAAAATTGAATGTAAATTGATAATTTATGTCGGTATATATGTGTAGTTCAGTAGCAAACATGATGTAAAGCCTATAATGCTCCAGCCTGAACAGAAGGTGTCGGAGGAAAGTAAAACTGCATGGAATGGCCAAACAGTACACTGACACCTAGATGATTGACTAGAAAGAAATAATGCTGGAATTGCAGAGGCGTAGTAACCATTAGGGAGGGAAATACTGGTATAAAGTATTTCAGATGAAGCTGACAGTTGGCCTAACGCTCTGAACTCAATGTTTGTGATGTATTGTGCTCAGTGTAGAAAGAGAGTATAAATTAGTTATGACGTAGAAGGTACATCCTTCTTGTTTCAGGGACCGTGGTCTTAAAGTTATTGAGCAGCACCTGGTCAGAGCTTTGCTGAAGCCAGAGGTGGACAGCATACTCCTTGGTCCATATAGCAACCAGTGGGGTGGCTCCAGAACTCATTAAAGTAATCGAGCAGAGGAGTCTTTTACTGCAGTCATCACGCAAGATAAGAGAGTGTGGCCATGGAGCTCAACATTATGTACCCCCATCTTAAAATGACACTGTAAAATAAACTTAAGAGGGGAATTTAATTGTTTTAATGCCAGGAACTGAGAACATCTCCAATACTAGTTCCAACAAAGACAAACTATTGAAGTCATGATGACAATACCAACAGAGCTTGAACAAAACAAAACCAGTATTACCTCAGATTACTACTACACAACTGACACACATAGGATACTATTAATAACATATGTCACTACAAGATTCATATTAATAAATTCTGTACATATAACTTGTAATTAAAATTGATTGTGATTCCTGGTTCCCTTTGTATTTGAATCAGGACACATATACATTCATGACAGCACTGAATACATATTGTTATTTGAAAAGTTATCAGTGACTCCTTTAAGATATCCTTGTAGAGTGTTTTATGTATGTGAGTGTCACTGTGTTGTCAAGTGTGGTGGAATAAATTAAATTGTTTATCTGTCTGTTGTTGTTATGACTTACACTTCATCATACACATACCCTAGACATATAACGTAGTCATCACACTATTCCAGAATAATTCTGACTGAGGTATACATATGTGGCAGCAAGTAAGGTTATCTATAATACACTACTCTTATTAGATATAGATACCTTCACAGCTGATCTCAGTCAGTACACTAAGTCCCCTATAAATATTTATAACATCCCACTTCACCACATATATTGGGGTCTCGCTCTCGGGATTTTGAATCTTTACCTATTAAAAATATTGGGGGTAATTCACTTCAGGGAATAATAAGAATTAAAAGGTATCCTTGGGTGGAATTAAATAAGGTTGAGCTCTCGGTGCCTGTGTTGTCCATTAGATATATATTTAGAGATTGAATTGTTAGTTAGACATTGTATAAACTTACCTGATAGACAATGGCGGACCTAGCCAAATTTCGATCTGCTGCTGTTCAGACTGCAAAAGAGTTAGGATTAGATGGGCAAGTTATGGTTGCCTATGTCACTACTGAATGTGACAAATTTATTGAACGCGAAGAAAGAAGGTTTGAAGCCGAAAGAAAGTTAGAGGCTGAAAGGGAAATTAAGAAGTTACATTTTGAGGCTGAGGCTGAGACTAAGAGGTTGCAATTGAGAGCTGAGGCTAAAGAGGCTAAGAAATTGCTGCAGAAGAGAAGAGCTAAGAAATTAGAGCTGAGGCAGAAAGATTGAAGAAGAAAGAAGAAATTAGCTGCAGAAAGGGAAGAGAAAGAGAAAGAAGAAATTAGCTGCAAAGGAGAGAATTAGCTGCAGAGAGGGAAGCAGAAAAGAAGAAGAAGAGATTACAAAGGGAACATGAGTTACGACTAAGGGAGTTTGAGTTTCAAGGCCATGCTCCTGAAAATGGTGCCAGTCCCTTTGCCTCTGATGCCACTGCTAGCCAAGGAGCCTCAACCTCAGCTATGAATTTTCATTTAGATCATTTTGTTGAGAAAGACGATGATATAGAGAGCTATCTAAATAGGTATGAACTATTAGCTACCACGTATGGGTTAGAGAGAGAAAGGTGGAGCTTAAAGTTATCTCAAGGACTTCGTGGGGCAGCTTATGAAGTTTTTGCAAAAATGAGCAGAAGTGATCAGGAAAATTATGACATGCTAAAGCAGGCTCTTTTGTTAAGATATGAAAAGAATGCAGAATTTTATAGGAAAAAATTTTAGGAATGCTAAACTACTGTCAGGTGAAACCTATCACCAGTTCTCTGCACGAATAGAGACATACTTGGAGAAATGGACTTCTCTGGGGAAAACCCAAGATCTTAAGGAAATGGTCCTTATAGAGCAATTAAGAGAGTCCATGGCTCCAGACCTGAGAAAGTTTCTCATGGAACAAGGTGCAGAGAGGCTGGGTGAGTTGCTAAATGTTGCTGAAAGGTATCAAGCAGCTCAAGCAGAGGTAACAGGTAATAAAAAGAAACAAGTGGATAACTTTAGGGCACCACAGAACTTTAATAAATTTGATCCTAGGGATCAAAACAAAGGTAAGCACCAGTTTGATAGGCCACGGTATGAAAATAAAAATAAAACCCCACAATTCGATGAAAGGAAATATGATGAAAGAAAATCTTTCAACCAAGGAAAAAAGGTGGTGTAAAAATTGTAAGATGAACAATCATGACACTGACCATTGTAGAAGGAAACCTCCTCATTGTGCTGCTATGACATCGGGGAAAAAGGAAAGGTCAAACCTGAAGAACTACAGGAACCATACCACCCCCCAGTGTGTGAAGATGTCATCTGTAATGGTGTCACTATAAGGTGTTTATATGATACCGGTTTAGATTACGATTCCGTTGTGAGTTCTCACCTGGTGCAGGCCGATCAATACACCACAGAAACAGTGGAGATTCAAACTGCAACCAAGGATGTAGCTACCATGACACTTCCCGTCGCCCGAATAAAAGTGAAAACGCGATATGTGGAAGGAATCATAAAAGCAGCAGTGATAAATGAGCCAATCTACCCTCTGATATTGGGGTGTAGATATGTCTTCTTGGGGAATCCCAAGAGACCTGTGATATTGGCAACAGTGCAGACCAGATCACAGTCAAAAAAGGAGGAGGATAATCCAATAAATACTCACCCAGATGAGATGAGGAAGGCACAGGCTGGGGATAAAACCCTCAAGCCTTGTTTCAGGAAATTGTCAACTTATCATACAACTCCAGGCAAGGGAGATTTTTACATGAAAAACAAGTTGATGTATAGGAAGACTGGAGCTAGATCCAAAGGTCAGGGACAGCTGGTACTTCCTAAAAGATATAGGACAGACTTAATAAGGAGCCTACATGTGAAACCAGATGGGGACCATGAGAAGATAGGTACCATCATTCAAAAGGTGGCTCACAATTATTATTGGCCCAAAGCAAGATGGGACATTGAGAATTTTGTAGAAAGGTGTAGCATAGCACATGAGGGAACACCCACAAGTGGGAACATTGATCAGGACCTGGACACGCCACGGGGCAAAATTAGGCCTGATAATAAAAAAGAAAAATAGATTTGATAAAGTGGACCAAATGGAATGGGAAGCCCCTTTTCACGGACAAGCTTCACTTAACTGTTTTACAATGGCCACTATGCGGAGAGTGCAAAAAGATGTCTTACCCCAGGATAAGCCGAAAATCCCTCATTCGGACTTAAACAAACTGGAGGAAGAGGATGTAGAGAGGAAATCTCTCATCAAGAATTTTAAGTGGGGAGACAGCCCCAAGAGAAAAATTGGTAGCGGTCGTTTTGTGCATGATAATTCTGGGAAGAAAAATCATCACTATAGAGCTTCGAGTGGAAGAGACCATACCGGTGCATGGACAAATAGGTCCACACAATAAAAGGTCCACTCGAAGCTTTGTTAAGAACGTGGACTGATGAAAAGGCAGAGGAAAACATTACATCTTCATACCAATATGTGAATGAGCTGACCACTCGTTTAAAAACTGGCTGGAAACTTGCCAATGAAAATTTGAAACAAGCCAGGAAGAAACATGCTGCCTATTATAACAGGAAGGCGAAAGACAGAGATTTGGCTGTGGGAGAGAAGGTACTGCTTCCTTTGCCCGGGAGTCAGAATAAGTTACAAATTGGATGGCAGGGTCCATATACAGTTCTAGAGAAGGTGTCTAGAACAAATTATAAGATAGATAAGAAGGGGAAAGAAAAAATCTATCATGTGAATCTCCTGAAGAAATATTTGGAAAGAGAACATCAGGAAGAGACACACTTGTTGACCTTGTCTATCGCCATGGAGATGAAAAAGGAACCACTTTCATCATTTGAATATCCATTATACCCCTGTGAGACAGCAGCACAGGTGAAAATCAGTACACATTTAACAAAAACTCAGAAAGAGAGAGTGCAACAGGTTCTAAATAATCATGCAGAGGTGTTAACAGACCGACCAGGGCATACAAACCTATTGGAATATGATATGAAACTGATAGACCCCACACCTGTCTGTATGAAACCATATTCGATTCCGTTTGCTAAGGAGAAAGCTTTGAAGGAAGAGATAGACTATCTGTTGATGGAAGGAATTATTTCGCACAGTGAATCTTCGTATAGTTCCGGTGTTGTACTCTTAAGGAAGCCCTCTGGAGAACATAGACTCTGTATAGATTACAGGAGACTGAATGCTATTACAGAAGGACAGGTGGATCCATTGCCGGATACAAATCAGCTGTTTGCCAGACTAAATAAAGCTAAATATTTCTCAAAAGTGGATCTGAGTAAAGGATACTATCAGATTCCAGTAAAGCCTGAGGTTAGACCATACCTAGCTTTTAGTACCTCAGAAGGACACTATGAGTTTAATAGATTGCCATTTGGATTGAAGAATGCGCCTAGTGTCTTCTCTAGAATGATGAGAAAATTATTGGACCCTCTGAATAATCCATGTATAACAAATTTCATGGATGATATCCTGATAGCAACAGAAACATTTGAGGAACACATTGACTCTCTGAACATGCTGTTTAATCGACTTAGGGAGGCAAATTTAACAGCCAGACCAACCAAATGTTGCGTTGGATGTAAAGAATTGGAATTTTTGGGACACACAGTTTATCAGGGAAACATGACCCCTGACCCAAAGAATTTAGAGAAACTACAGAAAGCCCCGAGACCACAAACCAAGAAGGACGTGAGATCCTTTGTCTCATTATGTGGTTTCTACCAGAAGTATATCAAAAACTTTAATTCCATATGTGCACCGTTAACTGATTTGACACGTAAAGGACATCCAGATCGCATTACATGGACACCACAATGTGAAATGACTTACCAAGAATTGAAGGAAAAGCTCACAAGTAAACCCATTTTGAAATTACCTGACTTAAGTCAAGAATTCATAGTAAGGACGGATGCAAGTAATATTGGGTTAGGTGCAACTCTACTACAGAAATCAGATGCATTGGATGGGGAATTAAGCCCAGTGGCATATGCTAGCAGAAAATTGAATAAAGCTGAAATCAATTACTCAACTAGCGAAAAAGAATGTCTTGCAGTAATATGGGCAATAAAGAAATTCAGTATTTATCTGTATGGGAAGGCCTTTAAGTTGCAAACAGACCACAAACCTTTATCGTTTCTAGCACAGGCTAGGCATGAGAACTCCAGGTTACTCCGATGGTCTTTACTTTTGGCTCCATATAATTTTAGCATTGAGTATATATCTGGAAAAACAAATTTGGGAGCGGATTTTTTAAGCCGCCATTCATGTGATGAGAATTACCCTAAACCCCAGAAATAATAATAAATTTCTCTATGTGTATATAGAATAAAGGACTGACATATAATGTCTGTTTTAAGAGGGGAGATGTCGTGGAATATTCTAATCCACATATATAAATTATCAGGTAAATATAAAGCCTAACAAATACATTTAATAAAGAAAAGAAAAATGGTAAAAGAACAGTGCTGTCACAATGACTGTACTCGAAATCCCCCTTGTTTTCTGCTTCGTCTGCAAATTGTAACGCTTTCACGTTGATAGTAAAAGCCTACTATATTATTACCCGCTTTCTTCAATGAAACGTGTACTAAACTTGAGATACGCAGGCTGATCAATGACCTAGATTTAATATTTCATTCATTCCATACACGGCGTAACTAAAAGACAGATAAAGCAGGAGAGAGAGAGAGGGGCGAATGAAGGCAGGAAGCATGCAATACTAAACACGCGTCGCGCGATACACAATTGCTGCCATCACGCGTGTAAGGCCACATGCACTAACTTTTTTTCAGACGGACAGTGATAAAAACACTAACCTTCCCAGAGTTAGGTTTTAAAAAACCTGGAAAACGCTTATTAGGAAAGATGACAATAGATGGGTTTACGTTTGAAAACATTACAGTACCCAGACAGCACATCTTCGAAACAGGAGGTAGAAGAAATTGCATATTTTGAACGCAGCCACTTAGCTCTTTTAAATTTGTATATTTGGGTTCCTTAGGGCTTGCTGACAAAGAATATGTAAAACGTTACGCAAATAGTCTAGGAATTACCAAATTATAACCAAAATAAAATAGTGGGGGTGCCTGACAGCATGAAATCATTTCTGCTCATAAAATTTTTTTTTTATAACGTGTTTGAAAAAAAACCTTACGTTACGGAAATAGCCTACCATGTTAACTCCAAATTGATTGGAGCGCAACAAATATAAGACTAAACACGATTGGTCGGGCTATAAATACTATCTTGTGTTGTCAGGGGGAACGTGAAAAGGTGTACTTTTTTGAAAAGATGTGTAGACATGGTTTCATTGGGTAGAGCTGCGAATATACTCAATTCAGAGCGTCTGTTCATTGCCACATCTTGTAATAAACCTACTAAGAAGCAGTGCGTTGAGCACCAGTGTATATTTTTTATAAAATAAAGCCTGGGACATCGGCAGATGGGAGTTGTGCTATATTCATTGCCAGTCAACGAAACTGTTTATTATTCCATGAATTGTGGTAAGCTTGAAATATTCAATATCTTTTAATGAAAATTGAATGTAAATTGATAATTTATGTCGGTATATATGTGTAGTTCAGTAGCAAACATGATGTAAAGCCTATAATGCTCCAGCCTGAACAGAAGGTGTCGGAGGAAAGTAAAACTGCATGGAATGGCCAAACAGTACACTGACACCTAGATGATTGACTAGAAAGAAATAATGCTGGAATTGCAGAGGCGTAGTAACCATTAGGGAGGGAAATACTGGTATAAAGTATTTCAGATGAAGCTGACAGTTGGCCTAACGCTCTGAACTCAATGTTTGTGATGTATTGTGCTCAGTGTAGAAAGAGAGTATAAATTAGTTATGACGTAGAAGGTACATCCTTCTTGTTTCAGGGACCGTGGTCTTAAAGTTATTGAGCAGCACCTGGTCAGAGCTTTGCTGAAGCCAGAGGTGGACAGCATAACTCCTTGGTCCATATAGCAACCAGTGGGGTGGCTCCAGAACTCATTAAAGTAATCGAGCAGAGGAGTCTTTTACTGCAGTCATCACGCAAGATAAGAGAGTGTGGCCATGGAGCTCAACATTATGTACCCCCATCTTAAAATGACACTGTAAAATAAACTTAAGAGGGGAATTTAATTGTTTTAATGCCAGGAACTGAGAACATCTCCAATACTAGTTCCAACAAAGACAAACTATTGAAGTCATGATGACAAATACCAACAGAGCTTGAACAAAACAAAACCAGTATTACCTCAGATTACTACTACATAACTGGCACACATAGGATACTATTAATAACATATGTCACTACAAGATTCATATTAATAAATTCTGTACATATAACTTGTAATTAAAATTGATTGTGATTCCTGGTTCCCTTTGTATTTGAATCAGGACACATATACATTCATGACAGCACTGAATACATATTGTTATTTGAAAAGTTATCAGTGACTCCTTTAAGATATCCTTGTAGAGTGTTTTATGTATGTGAGTGTCACTGTGTTGTCAAGTGTGGTGGAATAAATTAAATTGTTTATCTGTCTGTTGTTGTTATGACTTACACTTCATCATACACATACCCTAGACATATAACGTAGTCATCACACTATTCCAGAATAATTCTGACTGAGGTATACATATGTGGCAGCAAGTAAGGTTATCTATAATACACTACTCTTATTAGATATAGATACCTTCACAGCTGATCTCAGTCAGTACACTAAGTCCCTTATGAATATTTATAACATCCCATTTCACCACAGTCCCTTATATCTTCGTTTCTTCTCAGACCTTTCGTGTTTTATTAGCGGTTTTTCTGAATATATTCTGATTCAGTTGTGAATCTAAGCATTATCGTCGGATAATTCTTCCTGGTAAGAAGCGAAATATATTCTTTTCTTTTATCTGACTTATTGCTTTAATCTGTTTATCAGAGAATCAGATTGATCACATATGCATAAGTAAGAAGTTTAGGTCATCATTGCATGATATAAAAGTATGTAGAGGAGCAGATGTGGTATCAGACCACCATCTTCTGTTGGCTAAATCAAAATTAAAACGGATGGCACGTGACAGGAGGACTTTGCATGTGTTTGTTGAAGGCCTATGCTCCTTGGGGAGCTAAATGGTATTGATTGATTGATTGCTTTGATCTCGTCGTTTGTGTTTCTGCCTTCTGTTTGTTTGTTTGTTTTCTCCTTCTTTTGATTACGTCATTGTGTCGTTTCCTTTCCACATAGGTCTGCCCTGCAGTGAACAAAGTCCATTGTACTTTCACTCTTTTGAATTTACATCTTGCGGTTAAAATGAATAATAGTGGGACATGCGCCCGATATCGCCCAAGTATCTATCTATCTATCTATCTATCTATCTATCCGGAGGCTAGTTAAGTCGTCTACATAAATACGGCCTTAAATAAGAATCCAGAGACGTAGTAATAAGGGAGGTAAGGGTTATGGTTAGGTTTGGGATACATAATCCTAAACCCGACCCTAAATCCTGGCCTTAACCCTAATCCTAACCCTCACGACGTTGGTGGCTTAATAGGCTGTCAGATCGATAGGCATTTGGATGAAATTTGACATACATCCAACCGTTGTTCTTTTAAACTCGCCTTGCTACTGTTAATGCTCCAGACAGGTTGTCCAGTTCGTTGCTTTTATGGTTATTTAGGCGGTTATTGCTGATAAGGAATCTGTGATGAATGTTATCTTGATTTCTGTCTGATCGCTTTTTACGGCATTCTGGGTACTTGCTTTGAATTCATCTGGGCACATCCGACTTTTATTTCATCTTTGCACATTCAGCTTTTTATTTACTCTTTGCATGTCCACACTCGTATGTTACAGGGGCCCGAAAGAGGAGCGAATAATATTCACCCTGTAACCTACCATGCACGTCCTAAGAGGCGCATTATGGAGGGTTGGGTATGGAACCGGCTGCCCCATCCTGTAGAAAATTTTCAGCCACAAAAAAAATAAAACTCGGTTATCCAAGACAGAAAAAAATTCCTCTGGTATAATAGGGGGACCGCAGAATTGATTACGTCATTAATTAGGCTGGAGCGTTCCTAGGTACACATCCGGTGTTGCGAGTGGAGAATCGCGCTAATGATCCCTGTCCACGAAGCACTATTTTTGTGGTGCCTAGTTGACGGGGAGGATAGTGCGATTCACTTCCGAGGTTAGGTGATGTTGCCGTTGGTAGTCCTAGGTTCGATTCTCCGGCGAGCCTATCACTTATGTTGTTTTTCTGTTGTCTAGTTTTCTACTTTTTTATTTCTCACGAGTGCCTGTAACATACCTTTATTTGTGTAATATTTATTTACATCCTCTGGTAAGAAGGCGCATGGCGCACGCAACACAGAGAAAACAGAAACGAATCTGTGTTGATGACGATAGGTAGTGATTGATTTGCATTTCGAGCTTTTTCTGTCCTCTATACACATCCGTAAAGCAAGGAACGCACGGAGAAGAGACACTACGACAGATTTGTGGGTGGAGAATATCTAGGTGATTCACATGACGAGAGACGGATGTGAATTAAAAGTCCACCGGCTTAACCACTCAAGTGAGCCAAGAACATTACATGATTGGCTGTATACGTCAGACAGCTTTCGCTATATAATTAGTGATGTTTATTGCTCAAATTAAACTTTCGCTTTCAGAGTTTTCATCTCCATTGCTCACATTAAACTTTCGCTTTCCTAGTTTTCCCTCATATCGCTTACATGAGACTTTCGCTTACCGAGGTTTTCCTGTACATTACTCACATTAAACTTTCGCTTTCACGGTTATCAATATTTTTCACTTCAGATTTTCGTTTCCAGGGTTGATACTTCATTATTTGTACTGAACTTTTTGAACTTCTCTGTAAAAATTGACATTTTTCCGTGATGAACACCGCAGTGTCTGTTGTTTAAAGATACTGACTATGTTATGTTTTCCGGGCATACAGGTGTGTAAACATTGGCTATGTAGTTAGTTTTTCTGCCAGGTATTTATTAACAGGTAGGAAATCGAAAAAAAAAAAAAAAAAAACCGACGGTGTAATCACTAGTTCGAACTTGAAGGTGCCAGATATCTCTGCTGCTCCCTTTTTCCATTACTGTATGGAAAGGGAGTTGCGAGAGATAGGGAGAGAGAGAGAGAGAGAGAGAGTAAGAGAGAATGAAAAGGAGGGAGATGAAGAATGCAAAATGCAGTGAACATACAAGTAAACAGAGTATGTGTATAGATGGAAACATCATTGACATGAGAATACAAAAACGCGTAAGGCGAACGGTAAAGTCACATGGTGGAAAAAGTATAAAGAACGGTGTTGAATTTCTTCGGTAATAGCGTCCGATTGGCTAAACGGTTAAAGTGCTGTCATTTCGCGGCACAGTTAACTTGTTCCGGGATCGAAACCTTGTAGTCTCTGTCGCAAGGTGATTTGGTTTTTTGTCAAATGACAAAGTTGAAAGGTTAAAAAGCGTAAAGGATCCCGTTACACGCCCATTGAGGCATATTGGGAATATGGTGTTTGGCCCATACTTTCTTGACCATCGGCACACTAGGGGTGATGTGGTCAGCATCACGCCGGCCGCCTTAACCTTCCCAGAGTTGCTCTGGTACCCAATCCATGAGGCTGGGTCGACCCCGGAGCCGTTTGCGGTCTAAAAAATCCCGCCTGAACTGGGAATCGAACCATGGACCACCGAACTAGGAAACCATTGCTCTAACCACTGTGCTACCGTGGCTCCGGACAAAGTAGAAGGTTGGATAAATTCCCTAGGCCCCCTATGGTAATGGCTCGTAAGAATGAAGACCTGCTTAGGACACTAATAGTGAACGAGAAAAGGTGAGTCCTCATTAAGAGTAAGAAGGTTTCAGCATGTATTCTGATCTCCAGCGACAGCTTCACTCTGGGGTCCCGAAAGATACATGAACTCCTACTTCCGGTTTAGCCAGAAGAAAACAATGATACACTTAAACACTCAAATCACAAAAGATATAAACAAGTGATAATCTGAGATGTAAATTTATTTACATATATGATTGTATATGACAACCGAAAATAAATAATGGTGAAAGTATAATTCATTCAACAAAAGTTAAAAAAAAATAATATGGGCTTAATTAATTAACAACTTATTTACTCTTAAACTTGAGACTGGACTGGTGACAAATATGAAGAAAAGTCTTCAATCCCACAAATAGGTGAACTACACTGGATAATGATGAATTGGCAAGTATACTGCTTGCTGACTAATAAAATAAAATACAACATGCTCGGACGACACAGTCTATGACACACTATCACCTTTATGTAACTACACTTGAAAAGGATATTGGACATCAAGACTATCTGGCCATTGATGGTTGGCTGGGCCAAGGACACTCTGTATAGTCATATAGTCTGTACTGGTGATGCAGCAATGTTGTCAACATGTGTTATACCCTTTCCATTATGTTATTGCGCATGTAAGGGGAAGTGGCAGCACGTAACATATGTCTGATTTAATAATGTGCTTGATTTTTGTCCTTTCTTGTCTCAAATGGTGCCTGAAGCGCTTTCTTCCTTTTCAGCCATGCTTCACCTTCAGGGAAGTACCTAGGTTTTATTTTTATATTTCTTTAAGTTCTTATGTCTCCTATCTAGCCTTTACTTTCTTTCTTTTCCTGACGAAGGCCTTGTGGCCGTAACGTAACTGACCACTTTCCCCAGCGCTTTATCACGTCCAGCTTTTGATCAGGTGTTATGGACCTTCTGGCACGTTTTCCTGCACTGTTAGTTGCACTATCACTGGGTGTACGCTTAGAGGTCAAACGTAATTTATTACTTTCACTAAAAATAGTGCGTGACAATTAAAACTACACAATTTAGCATCTGTTTATTGAATGTCCATGCAATACACACGTATACTGGCGCAATGAGGAAAAACAGGACGTATTTCGAGGTCTGTACAGCGAGATTGAAAACGCAGGAATCAACCTTCCCTTGGATGATGTCTCGCTGTCCCGTTGGCGCGCTGATAAGATACTGTAAAAATATCTAAATATCGGGTCACGTAACTTCTAGTTTGGCGCGTAAATAAAACAAAAGTGCCTTAAAATGTTTGCGCTTATGATCGAATGCGTGTAAACTAAACTCAGGTAAATAGAGAGCTACTTATATATATATGTATAATATCCTTCCTTAAAGGTTAGGGTAGTTCCATTGCAGATACTGCCTTTTAAGGGAGGGAAGTGTTATAGATTTCGCTAAACTATGGTCAGCAGCATTGAGAGGTGAGGTGGCCAGTTCCCTTCTTCGATGCCTTTTCCTTCCCTATCTCACGATGCAGAGTCAGGTACCCATTTACAGCTGGGTAGACTGGAGCGTGATGCCATCGTGTTTCGAACCCAGTGCCTTGGCCGCGAGAGACCGGCGCTCTAACCACTCTGTCAATCGGACGCTTTTCTTTTCTTTTGTTTATTTCATCCATTCACGTTTAGTATCCTCGTCATGTTAAAAAAAGGTTAAACTTGTGTTGACGTGGTTAAACCTGTGTTTTATTTGTGTTCCGTTTCGGTGATGTTGCCATAATTCTCTTGTGGTAGCTCAGCATTTTAGTCTGTTGCGTGCTGAGCCTTTAAAAAAAGAGTCCCACCTACTGGTATGCCGGTACGTATATCCTCTTGCAGCCCTTCCTGCTATCTGCTGACTTGAATAATACCAACTTAATTGCTGATCTCATTTGCTAATTTTAGCGCATGCGCTGTCCCCGTAACCCCGTTATGAGTAACCAAAAAATTGCGCGTGTTTTTGCCTTTTGCATACGGGCAAGTGGTAGATAACCCGAAAACTGTACGGTATAGGCAGGGTTAGCGAACTTGAGATTCTCGAGAGATTGGGGTGTGTATATACTTGCTTCTCCTGTTTTGTGTAGATTTAAAAAAAAAAAAAATTGCCTTACAGTCCTTGTGTAACTCATTTTGCTGAAGAAAGTGATGGGCGTGGAACAAAAAGAAAAAAAAAAGGAAAGGAGGGAGGGGAATAAGACAAATATTTCTTACTAACAACGCGTTATATTTACTCACTGTTTCACTCTTCCGCGATTGTAACGTTGTGATAATTATTGCATGCCAGTAAGTAACCCGTCACAGCATGGCGAGGAAATATTAATGTCATGTTC
This sequence comes from Oreohelix idahoensis, assembly GCA_024509875.1. Classification (NCBI taxonomy): domain Eukaryota; kingdom Metazoa; phylum Mollusca; class Gastropoda; order Stylommatophora; family Oreohelicidae; genus Oreohelix; species Oreohelix idahoensis. The sequence continues at coordinate 193,929 of JAMPIV010016353.1, forward strand.
TTTCAGCTGCATGTCCCGATGACGTCACTAATTCTTTGGTGATACTTTCATCACTGTTCATTCCATTTCAACAATGTGCATTCATTACTGACCCCTTCATCTCCCGAAGGAGCATAAACCTTCACCAAACTTACGTCAAGTTCTCCTTTCTCGTGCCAAGATTTCCAGATCTTTCCAGGTGTTATTCACTCCTTTTCAGTTCTGTGTCTTCAGTTCTGTGTCTTCAGTTCTGTGTCTTCAGTTCTGTGTCTTCAGTTCTGTGTCTTCATTTCTCTCTTCTTCGTGTGTTTTTTTTTTTTTTGGTCTTCGTTTTCCTGTCTTACCATGAGGGCTCCAGAACAAAGACTGTCATTTTATGTTATCAACAAATGCTACCAATGTGTATCGAGTCATACAAGCGTAGACTTTTCGAATACTTCACGAGTTCTGATTACATCCGCACCCCGTGTGATTATGTTTCTGTGTAAATATATAATATCAGATGTAGATTTTATGATGATATTTTTACTTTTCAACATATTTTATTTCATGGTAATAATTAGTTTATACTTTTCAACATATTTTAATAATTAGTTTGTACTTTTCAACATATTTTATTTCATGATTATAATTACATACTGTGAATATGTGATTATAATTACATACTGTGAATATGAGTATGCTATTATTTTACTTTTAAACCGTTGAATTCCTTTAAATTAATATGTAAAATGCATGTTAGAAAAAAAAATTGAATTCAGTATAAAAGGTGAGAGAGGAAAGGCATAATATCAGACGGGCCTGCGTGCTGAGTTCTCAACCCTGTGAAAATAAAGTTTGTTCGTTCGTCCCTAAGCATCATAAGCGTCTTTCTTCTCATCTCTTAGTTCCACAGGCACTTTGTCTGGTTCTTGTCATCAGTTCCACGTTGACGACCTTGTCATACCATTTCAATCCTTATTTTCTATGAGAGCACACATTTATGAAAGTCTTTTTTTTTTTTTTTTTCATCATGTTTCAGAGCCATACAATAGAACTGGCTTAACATTTGTATTGAACATTCTAATTTATATGTTGGACTTGACTTGTTTAGATTTTCATATAAATCTCAGTGCAATAAAGGATCATTTTGCCTTTTATATATTTTTTTTATATATTACTGTCTGTCACTCCGACATTGCTGCCAAAATATATGTATGACTTCACATCGTGTCGGGTGTTTCTTCAAGTATAATCTTGTTATAGTTTCCTACATTTATTGTTTATCTTTTCCCTATTCATTCTTTTTTTCAGACCCAACTGCTGTAACTTTTCATTATCTATTTTCATTTTGTTTTTCATCAGGTACAGGGGACATAAATTAATGATATGCGTCAAGCTATATTGTAATGTCCATTAATGTTACTCGCTGGCTTTCATGATTGGCAGCTGTACCCATTTTTTTTTTATAACCACCACCGTCTGTTTATGCATTGTATTATATAACCACCGATGTAGGTGTGTTTGCTGTGATGCATATAAAATAGATTGCACATTTGCCCCCCGAAAGCTATCTGATCTGCTATCAGACGACAATTACGATGTCTCATAATGTGAATAGCTCAGTCTAGAGAGATGAATGAATCTAGTCCCAACGGGGAAACGCATAAACATTTCCTAAACCAGTGGTCTTGTGTTGACTTAGTTGATATGATATTCATCAGCAGTCCGTTGACTTGCCCAGATTGCGTTGTAACACAGTACAGCTTGGTATTCAGAACAGTGAAGTGCATTACTTTGTATGTATTTTTTATATTTTTTTTTGGTGTGTGTTGTTTGTTTAAAAACTCATGAAGTTAACAGCCAGCCGTCATTTAGAAGCTCTCGGGTGTCTGTTTTTTTTTTTTTTTAAATAAAGTTTTACCTCGTTTTGGCGAGGCGCGTCCCGTTCAACCTAGTCGGTTATATTAGGGCGCATGTCCAAACATAAAAGACCATTAGGTCTGGGGTTAAGTTGGGTGTCTGTTGAAATTCAGTTTATGCTTGATCGAAGACTATACGCCCTATTTTTACATTTTGATTTCTTCACTTCTATCCAACTTCATATGAAACAAACATCAAAATAAAGAGGGTTAACTACGGAGTGACTAAGAGGTATGGCATCCGCCTCTAATTATAAAGGTGCCAGGTTCGCTCCAAGTACAGGGAAAATAATTGATGGACATTTTCCCCCTAGAACTAGTGGTTCCCAATGATGTCATACTTCCCTTGATCTCCTGGGTAGTGAGATCGGATGCCTAGCCTTCTCGGATAAGGGCGAAAAAAAAATTGGAGGTCCCTTGTGTAAGTTGGGCACGTTAAAAATATCTCAGCAGTTGGAAATCATAAAGAGTAGGCCATACGGCAGCTGTCCTGGCAAATTTAAAAATTAGAAAACCTACCCACCACAAAAAATATTTCTAGAATGTGTGATTCTTGTAATCACACACTGGGATCCTGGCCGGTGCTACGGAGGTCGTGCACTGTGATGAGATCCTCATTGTGTGATCTAAGGGAGGGGATCGGAGCACTAATGGAGTTGTCCTTGTGCTAGGAAGATTGTCCTTAAAACCAAACTAACTGCCATTTTTTTATTACATAAAATCCTGTGTCACGGTGACATTACCGTTCAACACTCGGTCAGCGTCTTAAATTAAATGTCACCCCACGTCATTCACTACAAGAGTAGTGCTTCTTAACCAATGCGAGACATACCTTCAGGGAATACGATAGATGCCAGATATTTTAAAAGGTGAATCATCATTAACAATAAGTAATACCTGTCGCGAGTATGGAAACAGTGAATGTCTGAGTTCAGACAGAATATGAATGAGTAATGTGAAAGTAGAGAGAAGTTAAATTCACTAATGAAAATGTGGAGAGAGGGAAGACTTCTGGGAAGAAGAGCAATAAAAATCAGATATCTGATTTCTAGGCCCCCAGCTTCCTTAAGGGAAGCGGCCTGTCCTGTAGGTATAAATCCGGGTAGGTAAGGTAATCCACCCTGGGAAAACAACACAACACTGTTCCTCCTAATTTTGTATATATTAAATTAAGGTAGAGATAAGCTCTCTCTCTGGAAACAGTTTCTAATAATCTGTGGCGGATGAAGGAGACGATACTAATGCAAATATAACTGCACCCTCTGCTAGATCAATATATCCGTGCAATAATGATCACTGCTGGCAAAACGAATATATTTGAGGGCCTCAAGGGATGCGCCTCTATTTGATGGATAAAGTTGACTTGAGCTTCAGGCAGGTGACTATTACTGGCAAGGTGACGATTATCTGCAAAATACGCCAGTCTACTCCGGGTTTACTGGCTGTCAATGGGTCTGACAGTATTGCCGACACAACTGGATGGCAAAGGTGGTAGCCTGTCTGGCTGGAGATATATATCCTGCTAGAGGCTGTGAGTATGTACTCCAAGGCGACAGGATGTAAATGGGTCTGACGATATTGCCCCGAAAACTGGATGGCCAAGGCAACGACCAGTATGCACTGGAGATATAGATCTGTATACTGCGATAGGCAGTGAGTAAGTAATCCACAAGGATCTTTTTGTAAGCTGAACAAATGACAGAACGATTGGTCTGCATGGGATCTATATATATGTGTAGCGATAAGTATAGCAGTAGATATACATTATGAGGTGACAAATACCAAACAAATGTCAGATGTATTCCTTGACGATGCAAGGTACCCACATAAGAGAACACAATAACAGGCTGCGACCACGCTCTGCAAAAATGCAAACAAGTCAAACATTTCATTAACAACTGTACTGCCCTGTCCCTATTGTTTACAAACAAATTACACGTTCCATTCTTTCACTAGATCAAGACACGACATACCTTCTCTCACTCGTTCTCACTTGCTGTACTTAGCCTAGCGCTTAAATCAATAACACAGGTAAATCCAGCTATTACTTCGCGGGCCCGCTGTCTGCGCGCGCGAGTCCTAGCTGACGCCGCTTCCACACATACGCACCATGACTCATACTTTAGACAAAACAAGGTTAGTTATCCAAAACACGAAATGATAAATAAAAGTGCCCATTGGATAATTTATCCAATTGGGACTATACTGGAAGTGTTATACAATCAACGTTGTGCTGATACTCACTAGTATAAAAAAAATAATAGAACAAATTCTTTACCGAATTAATTATACACATGTTGAAATGGAAAAACAACTGGGAAAACATTCGGCTCACTCTTCTGTCTTCGAAAAATCTTTGCGTAACTCTTAGCGAATTTTAAATTGGTAGCACGCTTCATAGAAAAAGATCAGAAACTCCCGGTCACACAAAAATACTTTACTTTAAGAATTATATATATACTAAAGAGGAAATAAAGTAACACGTGATCCCGACTCTATATGATTAAACTAGAACCACAAGAAATTAACTTTTAAAAAAATGGTGTGCTTACCAAGCAAAGAATCGAAGTCCACACTGCAACTGTTATTAGCTTTCAACTGAATAACAATTCACTAGGCGGCAAGGATCCGCTTAGAGACAAATGGTACTGAGTGATAGAGGCAAAGCTCTTAAATAGCAAGAAAAATCTATAGATGTTCGGCGAGCGGTTTTCCCAGCCCGCTCGAGATGAAACACAACCAAACTTAAGACCAAACAGGAAATCTTCCCGTCGAGAGACGGGAAATCGACGTAATATTAGCAACGCTTTGCCTTTCTACCAGCGTCTAGAGTTTGAGATACAAGGCGAAAGCGGCAAAAAATAAAAGGCAAAGGATTCCCCCGTGCTCACGGGTACTCTGTAACTCAAAGAAAACTTAAACTTGCCGCTCACCAAGAATCGCTAAATAAAAGACCTTTGGCAGAAAGGCCGCTATTCTACGTGCGAAGGTGTGGACTTAGCCTGGCCCATGCAAGATTGACGGGACTAACGACATAATTAGAGCTATTAGAGCTATGAGTCAGAAATGTGGGCGTAGAGAAGAAATAGAAACCAAAAACAGGGCAGACTACTCAGACCAAAGTGTCAGACTTTTCAATCAAATCATGACAGCACACATACATCAAATATATTTGTACAAAATAGAACACTGACAACGTTAATTCAAAACTGAAACTCAGTCATATTTTGCAAATAAAATTTTCTCATGACATACTTTTATCGCTTTCTGATTTTTTGCTTATTTTGTGAGCTAGAAGATAATGGTGTGCGATGCTGCAAAAGGGTGCAAGGATTCTTAAGATGCTTTAAAAGAGGTGCGAGGCTTTTTAAGATGCTGGAGATGGGTACAGGACCTCTAAACGGTTAAGAAACACTGCCCTAGAATATCATCATCATATCATTTCCCATATAACTCCTTACGGAGCATGAAGCTGCACCTCTTACAGGAAAGCTGCACCAAAGCATTCATGCGCCTTTTTTGCAGCGATGGGCTGCTTAACAATTTCTTTTACATAATAAGGTTACCAACCCCTGCAGAACCTCATTTAAGTCGCCTGAGGTAACAGTATACGGGCTTTCTTTATCCCCTTGTAGGCATCCGAGAACTACCCGCCATGTGAGTAATTTAATGTTGCGTTCAAGCTTTCTTTCAGTGCATGTCAGCACAGTATACATACAGGTTCACGACACTTCTAGAAAGCACGTATTCACGCTTATCTTACCCTGTATCATCGCTGGACACCCACGCTGAATTTCCCTCAATCCTGAGCCCTACCCGTCTGTCCTCTGTTGCACATTTTTACGGAGCAGACGTGATTGTTGTGTTTAAAACAAACGCATATGGCTTTTCTTCTATGCTTATGAACATCCCTTTTTTTTTTTTTTTTTTAAATCTGCCGCTCTTTGTTGCAGACATTGAACGATTTCTCAATTTTCCGATCGCGCTTTCTGACATTCACTGTCCGTGAATGCTGGGATATGAGCGTAATGGGATTTTGTTGTTTGGCGAATGCTGAGATGAACGACAGTTGGAAACTGGTTACTCACGCTGCTTGAAATGGCCTGGGCAGCAAGATTGGACCTTTGTTTGTAGTGATTAACGCATTTGAAGCTGCGGAATGGTAATCGACAGTTAATACTGGAAAAGACTAGGCGCGAAAGAACAAACAACGACAAGACTGATAATAACTGTCTCGTTCGGGAATAATGGTAGGAAAATTGGCTTGTTCGGGAATGATATTAGGACAGGGATTGAAAATATGTTCGCCAATCGACACATGTGGCGAATTGGCTACAGAAATGTGGCGAAGTAAATATTAGACCTGGCTTGATACTATACGAAAATATCTTGGAAAACATTAATCTTGTAAAAAATATTTTACGCTGAATAAGCTCATACCGATATCTCTCTCTCTCTCTCTCTCTCTCTCTCTCTCTCTCTCTCTCTCTCTCTCTCTCTCTCTCTCTCTCTCACACCCTTTTCCGTACTGAAAAGTCAGAGGGGTTCTTCCATATTCGTATGCTATTACAGGCCTACAAAATTAAGATATTCAGCCAAGTTTTGACCATTTGGTCAGATAGAAAGATTACAAGGTGTCACATTGACTCTTTAAACCATTGAGCTTTCTTGCTTTGCGTTTGACTCAGTAACCACAAGAATAATGCTTGCAAACATTCATTTAATAGAATTTTCCCCTTCAGTCAATGTGATTGAGAACCTGTTAAGATGTGGCAAATGAATCATGAAATGGGGCAAGAATCTTATAAGTATATTTCCGGTGCATGCTGGTGTCTTTCGGGAAACTTCATTAACCTTTTTGGTTTTTAAAGTTAGGAATGAGATATGTGGATTCTTCTTTAAAACCACATCTATGTAGCCTCTAGTGCCCATGTTTGGTTATTAGCTGCTCATCATTCACTAACTCAGAAACAGTATAGTACCCATTTAAAGCTGGGCAGACTATAACGTGACGTTACCAGGTTTTGTACCTAGCAACTTTACCATGAGAAGCAAGCGCCCTAACCACTGTGTGACGGTATTTCCTCCCCTACTTTGCAGTAGTGGTCCATCAGTGGCCAAAACCCAAGAGTATCTAATATGGGCTTCAAAGGTGTCTACCTTCACACAAGATTACTCTTGGCAGATATGTAGATAGAACATTACTGACGCTTCTACACACAAAGGGAGTCTTCACAAGATATTCAGATAAGCGAAAACAATGCTGCTTTGGCTGAGCACGTTAATTCTAGAATCTGCCGACCGCTTTTGTGAAGAATTTAGCAATGATTAATCTTAGCTCGTTAAGCCCCCACCTCTGATTTACTCAGTGGAATTCTTATTATTCTGGTATAGCTCTGTTTATAGTGTGTGTAGTAATTTGACTGAGACAAACATGCAGTAACTTTAATATGGTTAAATCGAAGATAAATTTGTAAAAAATTACAAATAACAAAATTTAATAATCACTTATGTTTTAACAGTTTGAAAATAATTGAATAGTTTAGAAGAAATGTTTCATCATTGATTGGTAATAGAGATCATGAAAAAGAGTTCACTTTGGCAGCGTATATTTTTCACTTATCTGCCAATAGTAGTTTCTGCTCCCGCTGTTGGCTTCTCTTTACACTGCTCTCGCTCGTCGCTGGTCAAGGTTGTAGGGTGTAGTTCGTTTCCCAGAAATGTCAAGGAGAGTCTACAGAGTTGGTTCCTCGTCTTAAAGCTTAGGCCACTGTTCCCTTCTTGTTCCAGAGATAGTACTTTCTGCTGGTACCACCAATAACTATGGTAAAGAATAGAAACGAAACGCTCTCCTGAGTATTGCGTTTTCCAACCCATGGTTATGGGTCCCTATCTTCCCATTCCACCATCCCATTTAACTTAGAATTTACCCTCGATGAGAATTAAATTTAATCCCTCGGGATAAAACTTTCTTTACATTTAAATTGGATAGCTTTAGCTTTACATTACATTTAAATGCAAAGGTTAATAATACAGATAGAGCATGTTTACATTTACATCTCCACTGATTTGAAAAGTTTAAAACTTTCTTACTTCCATTACTTTTAAAATGAATATTTTCACATAGGCATTTAGACTGGTTTGAAACTGTAAGTATTTTACTTAGAATGTACAACATATGGAACCTGGGACTACTTTATGCTTTGAGTTCTCTTTACGAAACTAGCAATAAAGCAATTACCAGCCCGTGCAGTGGTGGTTCATGAATCATCATTCTATACGCTGAGGTTGCCAGCCTCAATTGACTGGAACATCCATTAGCGATTTTCACATATTAAAATTCACATGGCAGTATACGTATATATGTTAGTTCACATGTTAGTAATGAAATATAGAATGTAAAATCACAACTTACGCCAATCCTGGCTCACAGACCTTTTGCTCACATGAATAAAAGACTTGAATCGGCCTCTTACACGCGTCTGGGGTGTCGTTAATTTAATGTTCCTTCTCTGACTTTGTGTGTTTCCTTCAGTTTCCTCAGACAGCGGCTTTCCTTATTAAAATGATAGAGATTTCTTGGGCTGTTTTTGTAAGTCCTGATAAATACTCAAATAAAAGGGATAAAATGGAATTCTGAATTCTAGGCTTCACTCTGGCAAGGTCTGGTGTTTTGGCAAGCGATCTTCACAGTAGTTTTGACTGACTGAAGCGTCAGGTTATAATCACTGCCTTCCCACGCATTCGTCGTTACGAAGCTCAGATCATCAGCCAATCTGATTTGAATATTTTGCATGACTCAGCTAATGAAAAATTTCAAACATTACTTTTCTGAAAATGGGCTGTAAACATCCGATTGCCCTGTGTACCAACTCACGAACACGTCGTTAACCTCATACGACAACGTGTGTCAGATGTAACAAATTATTACATTCGCTAAAGTAATGTCTTATCTGTTGCTTGAGCACACGCAAAATCCGTCTCTTTACAACCTTGGCGTAGACGCACCCGTGCCTTATCAGTTATTAAGCAGATTGCGCTGGGGGATGCACGTGTTAATCTGTGTACTGATATCGGCCGCGCCTGCGATTAACCAACTTGGTTGTCGATAATGTTCTCTCAGCCGCTCTTGCAAATGTTTAGTATTATCATCCACCAGGAGTGTCAGATAAACAGACAAGATACAGTATACTGAAAGTAGCGAAAGAGTGTAGATACAAAATATGTGTTCCAGTGGACAGAAAAAGAAAAGGGTGCGACTCGGAAAAATCTCAATAAAATCAAAACAAAATGTACCGATTACTACAATAGTGAAACAGAGATTAGGAAGAAGAAGGGGTCGCCCCAATCCATTATGTGACACACTGCCACTCGATCATCCTCATTTTCCCTTTGCGTTCCTTCCGGAGCATGGAGCTATCCATGTAGCTGGTCCCCTTGCAGGAAGCCTGCACCTGACAGTCACGTGCTCTGGCAGCGATGATTTATGTGGCATTTTGTTTTACATGATAAGGTTGCCAGCCTCTTGCACAACCACATATAAGTTGCCTTGTACGACATGCCTGAGTGAACAGTAGTCCTAGTTGTTCTTTGTCTCATCACAGACGCCTAGGAACTAAACGGGGCAAGGGTAATATACAGAATGGATAATACCAGGAGTGAATTTGGAAGATGCAGCCAAAGGGGAGTTGGTTCAATTCCTAGTGCAGGTGGAAAAATAAACACGATGCTTCCCTTAATAAATAAGGGGAATTAAATCACAGCTTGTATTATTAAAGGGAAATGACTTCGGACAATATTGTGGTTATACCACATGCCCCACTTGAGAAACTACATGTGTAGCACGGATGTGTTCTGTTTGTTAGATTCTGCCTGTGTTGTTCAGTGTTGGTAATACTTGGTAACAGTTCCTGCTGGTGATAAGGATGCCGGCCGGAGGATATTTTTGTTTGGTAGGTGAAGTTTGTTTCCCTTGATCGCGTTTTGCATGTTTATTGTGCTTGTTATGTATTATGGTTAAGACAATAAAAAAAAAAAGAGCCCGTTGCAGCACATTTTTTATCAGTGGGAATAATCGGACAGAGCTCCAGTCTTCGTATTCTCTTTATGCAATGATCTACAGTGTTTCTCGAGTTCTTGTAACTGCTTACCCTAGGAGTCAGTTTTGCTGAGTCATCACTGCTCAGTATGCTTGTAACTGCTTACCCTAGGAGTCAGTTTTGCTGAGTCATTTACTACTCAGTATTCTTGTAACTGCTTACCCTTGGAGTTAGTGTTGCCGAGTCTTTACTATTCAGCATTCTTGTAACTGCTTACCATAGGAGTCAGTTTTTTGAGTCATTACTGTTCAGGATATTCGTTTTAAAGGTTTCCTCTCACGTTACTCTATTGAAGCTAGTAGATAATTCACGAAAATAAGTAAATAGTAAGAACTCGTAAGAAGTAGAATGGTAGGCAACAGAAAAAATTTGAAAGGCTCACCAGGGAATGGAACCTGGGACCGTCCAAACGGCGTCATGGCCTCGCTGTCATGGTGAATACTGAAATGACAGACGGCCAAGTAGGCGCCAGCTTAATTCCATTGTCCATGTATAGTTTTTTTTCGTTCATCCTCTGTTTTTCTAACCATGGAGGATCCATAACAAACTCAAACATAGACATACAAGTGCGCGCACACACGCATATATATATATATGTATGCTGATGGAGAGGTGTCCGTGTGCAATGAAGATGGTATTTAAAACCAAAACAAACCAACTGCAGAACTTGTAAAGGAAAGCACAAGTTTTTGGGATGCACTGTTATATTGTTACCAAATCCACTAGAAAATCTTTAATTTGATTGTTGTTGCCGACGCTACAAATAGCAACTAAGCTAGAACAATGTTCATAATTATTGTGTACAACGACACCAAGTTATGTGATCCTGTTCACAATTTTGTGTACTACGTCACTAAGTTCAGTGGTCCTGTTCACAATTTTGTGTACTACGTCACTAAGTTCAGTGGTCCTGTTCACAATTTTGTGTACTACGTTACTAAGTTCAGTGGTTCTGTTCACAATTTTGTGTACTACATCACTAAGTTCAGTGATCCTGTCACAGCTGTAATCTTGTAAAAAGTCTACGATTTTTAATTATGCTTTAGCTGTTGTATGGCGGGCCCTAGACAGGTCACCCGAGGTTCCTTCAAAGTTTGGTCGTTTGAAATGTACCACAATAGAAGGTCTGCAACATTTCAGCTCACTACGTCGTTGAAACCTAGTGCTCAGATTTGAAACATCAAAAAAAAAAAAAAAAACACTCATATCATATTAAAGAAAAGTGTTTAAAAATAACAGTTTGTTCTCCGTAACCAGACGCCACACACAAGTTCTTATTTTTAAAGTGGCTTACACCACGACAGCTGCTCACGTTTGCGCGACATGAGCGTCGCGGTACGCTTCGTGGAGCGGGTCCCACAGCAAAAACCGGGCACACATGCACGCGGCTCTCGAACGAGGCGTCCAACGCTAGTGTATCCAGCTGTGATGTGCCGGCGGCCGTGGTTGCTGTAGCCCTCTATGTATTCAGTTGATCTGAGTGCGGCAGGGCCAAGTGTTGGACACGGGAGACGTTGATTGTGTGTGTGTGAAGGCCGGGAAACGTGTTGTACGCGAAAGAGTAACGTTATTACGTGATCGCTGCTCAAGATGCGTGAGTACTTCTTTTCCTGCTCCTTAGTCTTCCTCATTTTCGTCTTGGTTTATTCTTCTTTTCCTTCTGCTCAGCCTGATCCATCATCACCACCAGCTGCCACAACGAAGGTTAGGCTGTAATGGATCTCCAACGTCTTCTGTCTCTAGTCTTTACGGTGCACTCTGATAGAGTCTTTCCTGTCCATCTCTTGATGTTATCTTCTCACTTATAGCGCTGTCTTCCTCTTGCACGTTTGTCTGATCCACGTGATTCTAAATCTTCCTCTTTATCTTCGTGGTTTATTCTTCTTTTCTTTCTGCTTCTCCACAGCCACACTCTTCTTAATCTTCCTCGTATTTCTCTTTTTCGATTTCGCCTTCACAACTTTCTCATCAATCTTATTTATTTTCTCCATGGCTTATCCTTCTTCATTTCTTTCTGCTTCGGCACCACTACATTCTTCTCACTCTTCATCATTTTCTTCTTGGTTTATTCTTCTGTTATTTCTGCATCGCCTCCAACACCCTCTCCTCATTCTTCTTTCTTCTTGGCCTTTTCTTCCTACTTCGCCTCCACCACTTTCTCCTCAATCTTCTCTTTTTCTCCATGATTTGTTCGTCTTTCTTCCTTGCTACTATCACCATATTTGTCTACGTCTTCCTCATATTCTTCTTGGGTTATTCTTCGTTTTTCTCTCCTTCGTCTCCACTTTTTTCTACTCTTATTTATTTGATGCTTGGTTTTTTTCTTCTTTTCTTTCTCCTTCGTCTCCACATTCTGATCACCCTTCCTCATTTCCTTCTCTATTCTCCTTTTCTGTCTGCTTCACTTACACCATATAGTCCTCATCTTCTTCATGATCATCTTCATTTATTCGTCTTTATTTGCTTCTTGGTTTATTCTCTTTTTTCTGTGCCCCTCGGCCTCAACCACATATTGCTCATTCTTCTTCGCGTTTTTCTCTTTGTCTCCTATATTTCATTTTTCTCCTTCAACTTCTCTACATTCTCTTCATCGATGTTCACCCATCATTTTTTTTTTCTTTTTCTATTCGTCTGTCACCCGTCTTACTCTTGTCTTCCTTGCTAACATTCTTAATAGCTCGTAATTTTCACCTTTTATGTCTTTAAGTTGCCGGTGCTGACCAGCATGCCTCACAACAACTGTCGGCCGCTATATACTCGTGTGTGTGTGTATATATGTTTTGCCCTCCCTTTTAGCCTAGTTACAGGGTCCATCGGTTATATTAGGGCGCATGTCTAGTTATAAAAGACCTTGTTGTCTGAAATATCTTGTCAAGATATGCAGATTATTTTCTCTCTTTCCCAATGGCTACTGGCTGTGACTACCGGCAAAAGCGTTCCCATGGCACGGAGTCTGTGACCGTACAGCTAGGAGGTTAAAGTTGAGTCGTCAATCTTTTTGGACATAAAAAAAAATAAAATAAAATAAAAATGAATAAATCATCATCACCATTCAATTCCCCGTGAAGCACAAGCCCTCAACAACAACAACAACAACAACAACAACAAACGTGCCACACCCTCCTGTCCTGTACCATTGTGGCGAGATTGGAATGTTCGAAAATTAGAAGGTAGTTCCCAGAAATGGATAAGAGAGCTGATGAACTAGTGATAGGGATGGCACAGGACCAGCCAGGTAGTTAACTGTACAGTTCTAGATGGTAGATGTAGAAGAGATCTGTGACATAAGCCACCTTCATCGCTAGACCTATCCTTTGCTTCAGGGGGTGTTATATAAATATGTGAGTGCAGTTTGTATTTATTCCCTACCAGTTTGAAATTATAGTTATTTCTTCGACCACACAATAAAATTATAACTGGAAATTTGAATAACTCAATAACTGCAGTTATAAACAAATCAATGCACATTATTTATTAATGATGTATAGTAAAAAAAAATTATTAGCACCTTGGTATATCAATATCTTACAAAATTTTACAACGGTCGTTGAAACATCTAGACATTTTTTTTTCTCTAACCAGCGGCACTCGAGCTTTCCAGCTCTTTTGGCCCAATGACATGTCATTGCGAGGCTGAGGGGTCAGTGGACTTTCCTTCCAACCCGGTCAGGAGCTTCGCTCTTTCCCGTCCACACGGGATTTATGTGCAGGAGCCGTTCAGGTTATTCAGTCAAATTTCCGGTCGTAAACATTCCTTCAAACGCTGACGCCCGGGTTTGAACCATGAAAACCTGGTCGCCAGTACAACGCCGTAGCCATTACACCAGCGCGGCTCCCTATCTAGACATTGAAGACGCTATTCTTATGCCTGGAACAGTGTTGATCAACTGTTTTTTTTTTTTTTTCTATAACCAGCGGCACTCGAGCTTTTCCAGCTCTTTCGGCCCAATGACATGTCATTGCGAGGCTGGGGGGTCAGTGGACTTTCCTTCCAACCCGGTCAGGAGCTTCGCTCCTTCCCATCCACACGGGATTTATGTGCAGGAGCCGTTCAGAATATTCAGTCAAATTTCCGGTCGTAAACATTTCTTCAAACGCCGACGGCCGGGTTTGAACCATGAACACCTGGTCGCCAGTACAACGTTGTAGCCATTACACCAGCGCGGCTCCCGATCAACTGTTAAACAGTTCGCATTTTCCAAAAAACTGTCACGTTATTCACCACCAGTTGAACCCTCAAAACAGTAGTTTTTTTTTTTTTTTTTTTTGCTCGAGGAGAAATCTCAGGTTAGTATGTCTAACCTGAGACTGGTTTTTACGTGAGTATCCCTTTTTTTCTTGTACAGAGACAGGTGTCCCTCGCCATTGAGGTAGATACTCGCCGATTTCGGAGGTATTAGAGCTGGGTCGGCTCAGGAGCCGCCAGTCCCTGGTCGACGACACTCCTTCAAATGTACTCGCCAGGGCTCGAGTTAATCCAGTCCAAATCCCGGTCGACGAAAAATCTTCAAATGGTCTCGCCCGGGTTTGATCCTGGGTCACCCGGTCGCCAGCGCAGTTTGGTAACCACTACACCAGCGCGGCTCCCAGTAGTACTTCGAAGTACTGTGGCTCTTAGAAGCTTCGATCTACAAATGGTCACAGTAACGGTCAGTTGTGGCTTCTTCTGAGTTATCTTGTTGTGTTATGGGTTAAGACTTTCAATATATAAGAGCCAGCACTCTAAATATCTTCTCAGCTGTTAGATCTTGAAGTGATTTCGGGAAGTAAGGAACTGTGTCTGAGACGGGCTTACATACCCAGTCTAGATCTAACCCCTGTAAACGGTCGTGGGATTTCAATGCTTTTATGTGAATTTACAGACACAATCCTAATTTCCTCTTCAAATACCAAAGATAATGATTTCCCACTGCCATAATTACATGTATTTGTTGTTGCTGTTCAAATCTCACAAGAAATATCATGATCGGGTCATTAACCATCAAGTTAAATCAGAATTTCTGTTGTGCAATTCATAATTTATCATAAAGACACTAGTTTACGTGGCCATTCCAGAATGTCTTTGCCCATGTTTTGACAGCCATCTGTTCATGTCTTTTCTATGTCTTCTTTAACCCTTTCGTATCTGTTTCCAGTTCTGTTCCTCATGTGATTTTGTTTGTTTGTTTGTTTAATTTTCCCTCTGTTTCTTTTACCCGGGCAATTCCAGAACAGGGACTGTCATGTAATGCTGTCATCTGGTATTTATGTTCTATCCAACGCCGACGTTTTCACCTCACCTCCTTTCAAGCGCCTTTGTCCGTTTCTTGTCATCAGTTCCACATTAGTGATCTTGTCTTAGCACCTCATCTCTTCTTTTCTGCGCATGCGCCAATTTATGAATGTTTTATTGAAATATTAACATACTAAGTCCAAACTTTTTTTTTTTAATGAGGTGGGTTGACCAGTTCCCTCCCTCGCTGCCTTCATCATCATCATCATCATCATCAGTTGCCATCTCCACAACGAAGGTTGGCTGTAATGGATCTCCAACGTCTTCTGTCTCTTGTCTTGGTGTTGCACTCTGATAGACTCTTTCCTGTCCATCTCTTGATGTTATCTTCCCACTTATAGCGTTGTCTTCCCCTTGCACGTTTGCCTTCAACTCTCCCTTCTGTTATGGTCTTCTGCAAGGTGTTATGCCTTTTTATGTGGCCAAAGTATTTTAACTGCCGAACTTTGACCTCCCTCATTAGTTCTCTTTTCATACCTAGATTTTCTAGGACCTCCTTATTTGTTTTCATCTCTTTCCATGAGATACGCCCCATTCTTCTATATATCCACATTTCAAGAGCCTCAATTCTTTCTTCCAAATGCTTATTCATCGTCCATGTTTCTGCACCATACAGAAATGCAGAATATATATAACACTTTATGATTCTCAGTTTTAATTTGTGAGATAACTATTTGGATGTCAGTATATGTTTCATGTTGTTGAATGTAGCTTTGGCCATTCCTATTCTCTTCTTGATTTCTGTTTCACATCTGCCATCTTCTGTTATTATATGACCAAGATATACGTAGCTCTTGACTTGTTCCAGGATTTTCCCATTTACGCTTATCTTTAATGTGGGTTTATCGTCTGTTTTGCTAATTATCATAGTTTTTGTTTTCTCAATATTAATGTCGAGTCCATATTCATGACTTATACTGTTCACTTGCTTCACTAGTTCTTGTAACTCCTGTTCGCTTTCAGCTAACAACACGGTATCATCTGCATATCTAAGGTTGTTTATTGACCTTCCACTGATGTTCAGTCCTGGTATTTCCTGTATCTGTTTGAAAATTTTTTCGGTGTATAAATTAAATAGGCAAGGGGACAGCACACAACCTTGTCTGACACCTCTTTTTATGTCTATGTATGGTGAATAATTCCTTCCAGATCTTACTGTGGCAGTTTGCTCCCAATAAAGGTTACTGAGTATTCTTATATCTTTTCCATCAATACCTATGTCTTTGAGGCATTCAATTATTTTCTCATGATGGACTCTGTCAAAAGCCTTCTTATAGTCAATGAAGCACATATACATACTTTTTTGGACCTCTGTATATTTTTTCTGCTAATATTCTAAGGCAAAATATTGCCTCTCTTGTTCCACTGTTCCGTCTAAAACCAAACTGTTCTTCTTGGATTTCGCTGTCTACTTTACTTTTTATTCTTTCCTGTATGATTTTGAGCAGTATCTTAATTGCATGACTCATCAGGCTGATTGTTCTGAAGTCTGAACATTCTGTTGCATTTGGTTTTTTTGGGCAATGTTATAAAAAACTGATGTCTTCATGTCGTGTGGTATATATCCTGTATTGTATATATCGTTGCATATTTCTGTGATTGTATCTATACCAAAGCTCTCCAGAGCTTCTATCATTTCAATTTTTATGTTATCCATGCCTGCTGATTTTCCTTTTTGTATCATATGAATGGCATTCTCTACTTCTGATCTGAGAATGTTTGGGCCTTCGTTAGAATCTGGTGATGGTTTTTTACCTCTGTTGTCCTCGAATAGTTCTTTTACGTATTCTGCCCATCTGTTTGATATGTCTTTCTCATCAAGTAATATTACACCATTTTTGTTCTTGATACAGCTTCCTCCTTGTGCAAACCGCGACCGATTTGATAATTTCTTTATTTCTTCATGCATATCTCTTGTCATGTGCTTTGCTTCCAAGTCTTCTATTTCCTTGCATTTTGTTTCTATCCACCGTTCTTTTGCTTCTCTACACATAGTACGTATGTCATTGTCTATTGTTTTATATTCTGGAGTGTTTTTTGCTTTCTTTCTTTCTGCCATTTTATTCAAGATGTCATCTGTCATCCAAATTTGATTTTTCTTAGACTCCTTTTTAGGTAAATTTGCATTTGCTGATTGTATGCTTGTTTTTAAGCATTCCCATTTTGCGGTTGCTTTTTCTTCTGGGTTTTCTCTTCTATACTGCTCCATGCTTTCTGTCAATAACTGTTTATATTTATTTTTGACATCGATTAAATACTTCTGTTTTATATCTGGTTGTTTCAGCGCTGATATTTCTATCTGGGGTTCCTCCTGTCTTCTGTTTCCTGCTCTTTTCAGCTTTATATTTACTTTGATGACGACTGGATTGTGATCTGAATTTATGTCGGCGCCAGGATGTGTCTTTACATTTGTGACACTGTTCTTAAATCTATGTTTTATCATGATATAGTCGATTTAATTTCGTGTTACATCTCCTGGGCTTTTCCATGTGTATAATTTCCTTGGGTGGTGTTCAAAAAAGCTGCCTTCACCTACCCTCAACTCTGTGCATGGAGGCATATGTGGGGTCATCATCATATGACCACCAGCTAGGCACAATGGTCAGTATACATATGTGGAAGTGAACCTCTGTCTGTGAGGCTAATTACAGCCTCATTGACTTTTGAAATCATCCACACACTTCCAGGGGTTCCCCCTGTGGTGAAACATGTTGAGAACCCAGTATTGCACTCTAAATTTGGAGAAGTCACTTAGCCTCAGACGCGATTCTTTGGCATTGACCTAGTTGATTGCATGCAGGAGGATCTTACTATGGATCCAGTGATAGGCAGGGGGAGCTGAGAAGTGGCTGTGTGCAGGATGTGGCAGTTCCTTGGGAGAGCCCAGAACGAGGGCACAGTATTTTAACTCTGCATAGTTGGAGAACCCCCTTGGATGTCGGAGAATGCACAGTAGGCTACGCGCTTTTTACTCCTAGCTTAAGACCAGATGTGACGATCCTTGAAACGCAAGCCAAGCTGGAGAAACTGCAGCTCACGACTTCAACTCAGCACTTTTCGGAATGGCAGAAAAAGCCACAGGAAAAGCCTAGATCTACAGTGTAGATACTACCGAGGAGTCTTCAACTTGTTATTGGCGGCAAAAGAGCGAGAAACTGAGCAGCCCTAGTTAAACAACAACAACAACCATAACAACCCCTAACTCGAGAGTAGAGTCAGGTACCCCTTTGCAGCCGGGTAGGCCGGAGCGTGACGTGACCAGATCTCGAATGCGGAACACTGTAAATGTACCGGGAGAGAGAGGCGCTCTGACCGCCTACCCTACACCAGCCTTACAGCCCTGGTCCAGGAGAAGAGGTTTTACCATTCTTCTTTTGAAATCTCTTTGAAATGAATTACTCTACATCGTTGCTGCGTAGAATAGAAGGACGGAAACGGTATTGAAAGAACCAGACAAGTGTGTTAAAGCTGCTATCTTGGCCATCAATTGTTAAAGTCAGTTTTAGTGAAAAGGGTTCTTCCTTGTAATGAGGATTCTTATTAATCATTCTGTGCCAGGTGCAACAAGACATGGAAAGACGGACGTGGCGATAGATAGGACACACATTGAGGAAACCTGTTGATAGCATTACCAGGCAGTCCTTGTTCTGGAACCCACAGGGTAAAAGAGGTTAAGGAAGACCAAGGAACACACGGAGAAGAGAACTGGAGGTCTCAGACATAAAGGGGATGAAGCAAACATTTAAAGACCTTGAACTGGGGTGGCACGAGACAGGAATATTTGACATTAGTTTGTTGAGGGCGTGTGCTCCTAGGGGAGCTGAAGGGGGATAAGGATGACTCTGAAGCAGTGGTTATCAACGTAGGCCATATGGTCGTCCCCCCCCCCCCCCATGCCATATTTCTAGGAGGCCACAGTAAGATGGTAAAGTACCGTTTTCCCAACTAACAGCGACTATGAGGGGGCCATGTTGCTCAGAACGGGGGGGGGTAGGGGGGGGGGGGGGGGGGGGGGGGGGCGGGGTGGGGGGGGGGGGATTTCCGTGAGCACGGTGAAAAAAAAAAAAAATGGGTTAAGAACCCCTGTTCTAAAGCATGAACGAATATGTTGCTTCTTTTGTCTGGTGGACTCAGTTGATCGTCTAGTCTCGTGCAAAGTCTTGTCATAATTCTTGTAACTTCCCTTATCTTGCTTAGATAAAAACTATCATATTTCCTTTCAAATAATTAGCTATATCCCTTTATCGCTCGTGCCCTTGCTGTCACTCTTTCTTATCCCACCATGCGATCCTATCTCCGTTTCTTTCGGAACTTTTTTTTGCTGTTGTGGGTAAAAAAAAAATTTGACATCGTGTCATTTAGTTATCGTCCCTCATTTCTACCTTTTTTTCGCTGCAATATACATTCTCTCTCTCTCTCTCTCTCTCTCTCTCTCTCTCTCTCTCTCTCTCTCTCTATCTCCTCCCTATCCACTTTTTTTTCTCCCTCTCTCTCTCTCTCTCTCTCTCTCTCTCTCTCTCTCTCTCTCTCTCTCTCTCTCTCTCTCTCTCTCTGTCTGTCTGTCTGTCTGTCTGTCTGTCTGTCTGTCTGTCTGTCTGTCTGTCTGTCTGTCTGTCTGTCTGTCTGTCTGTCTGTCTGTCTGTCTGTCTGTCTGTCTGTCTGTCTGTCTGTCTACAGTACGCTAAATCGCTAGTCATTCAATAGCAGACTGTTCGAATATTTCACGATTCTTATTATATGCCACCCTAATCTGATTATGTTTCTGATCATTATCTAATTTACTGTATGGAGGTATTTTGAATTTTGTTTGTTTGTACTTTTGTTTTTTCATTACTTCTTTGATGTTAAAAAAAACATAATTAAATTTGATTATGATTGAATATTATAAATATATGCTATTATTTTACTTTTATAATGTTGCATGCCTAAATAATGCTCACAGTACATGTGCGAATGAAAGGAGACAGTATGCAAGATGAGAGAGAGAGAGAGAGAGAGAGAGAGAGAGAGAGAGAGAGAGAGAGAGAGAGAGAGAGAGAGAGAGAGTAGGGCAGAATGTTAGACGGGCCTACGTGCCCAATTCTTAACTCTTTGAAAATAAAGTTCGTTCGTCCCCTCTCTCTCTCTCTCTAATTTCCCCCCTCCCCACTCACACTTTCACTTTCCATCGTGCCGACTCTCAACTTGACATATCTGTTGTAATAAGCACTTGGGTAGACAGACGAAAGTAATTGGCTCTATTTGTGTTTATGTGAACGCGCTATCACTCCCGTCACTGAGTGTCGTGCTTATCTTACCACCCTCCTGGTCTTAAGAGACAAGAAGACTATCTTGTTTCCCCTCCAACAATCAGTCCTCAACTGTCTTCATGGCTCAGACAATCGCCCTGGATATGACAGCCCGATTGGATGTCAAAGTTGCTGCCATTTTGGCCGTGGGGCGCCGGTTTGTCATGTGAGAATAAATTGATTCAATATGGAAGACGAGAGAAACGAAGGGCAGAATGTTAGACGGGTCTGCGGGACCGAAGACGCATCAAAAGTGAGGAATGCAGTAAGCGACCCATAGCTTGACTGCTTGCGTCAGGGTCAGCGAACCAGAGCTGACCAAGACCCTACTCCCATCTCCAGGTGGTGGTCCTGGAAACAGGCTGCATCACTGCAGTCTGGCTGAGAGAGTAGGGATCGAAGAGGGAAGGCTAACCCGGTCCCAAAAATGCCATGCCGAAAACGGATGTGTCGGACCGAAAGGTGCAGATATCGCAGCTTTGCTGTAAACGGACACGACACTTTTTATACTATGGAAATTCCGGACTAGACCTGTCCCGCCTGCATTTATGATCGCGGTGTCCCCCGGGACCAAAGGAACGTTTTCCGCATTCCGAATGAAAACTGTTGAACTTCATGAGATAATAACGCGATCTTTTCATAGTAAGGTTTATCATCCGCACTACCCCCCTCCCCCTCGCGGCCTGCTTAAAATATATATATATATATGGTAGATCTCAATGTTACTAAAGTAGATCCCAAAAGCTCATGAATTGCCAACCCCTGCTGTACTGGAATATTAAGTAAGATTCGTGAAGAAAATTGCAGACCAGATTTAGATATTTATAACTTAAAAAACAAAAAAAGTCATGTCACATTTTAGTTCTGGTGTTTTCTTATTCAAGATTTACATTGCGTGCTAATAGTGCCACAGTTAAGAGAAAAGCAACAAACGACAAACAGAGATGTTATCTCTTGCCCTCTCCGGCGGCCCCTTTCGCTCAGGGCGGTCGCCTCGGTCGCCCTGTCGTAAGGCCGAGTGTGCGTGTGTGTTGGAAGATAAGCTCACCATCATAGGGGCAGACGATGGTACGTGGTTGGTCATGTCCCCAGAAGGAGACCTCGACACCATCACAAGAACTGCCATGAGGGTTTATGTGCAATGATTTTGTTATTTTATTTTGTTTCTGGGAATGAAAAAAAAATGTATTTGTGTAAGTTACAGCTGTTGCTCCGTGCTTTGACACTTGTTTCGTGTGTATCTAATGGCTTCAAATGAGGATATACAAATGTTAAAGTACGATGTTACTTATTAATCAGCCTTCTAGTTCGATAGCAGAACTACTTCATCACTTTGTGGCACCAAGAAGACAACATGTGATTGAGGATGCTATCCAGATTGCTTCTGTAATTAGAACAAAGAAGACAGTTACATTGCCACCTAACTCAGTCTACTTCCTGGTCGGAAGAAATAAAGCCGTCCCTATGCTACAAACGGGAGCCGCGGTAGCGCAGTGGTTAGTGCACTGGCGTCCTAGCTCGGTGGTCCATGGTTCAATCCTCAGTTGAGGTGGGATTTTTTTTAGACTGCAAACTCTAGGAAGGTTAAGGCGGCCGGCCTGATGCTGACCCCATCACCCCTAGTGATCACCATATTCACAATATGCCTCAATGGAAGTGTAACGGGATCCTTTACCTTTTTTTTTTCTTTTACCCATTCTACAAACATGATTTGTAACCAATGGTCGACCATACCTAAGATACGTATTGTATTTTTGACGATAACATACGTATTATACGCGTACGGCAAAACTTCCGTACTTTGAAACACGTTGCAGATGATCATTTTTTCTGTAAATCTGAACGTTTTAACACATGTTCGTCTAGTAATTCAATATGTAGTTTAAATAAAACATTTATGTATGATATTTACCATTAAAATGTCAGCAAAACTCTTGTTACATAAAAACAAAAAAAACTAGTTTTTTTTTTACACATTATGTGCCAAAGAATTAATTTCACGCTATACCCATGGAAAGCGCGCGCTGCATATTAATTTCACATATAATAACGTATTATACGCGTTTTTTTTTTGGCCATAAAATACGTACAATACGCGTATTATATACGGTCGAACATTGTTTCTGACTCCTAGTGTATTCTGTTTCTTTTAAGGTTTGCTGGTTTACCCTGACCCTTTCTGGCGGTTGGTCACAGGACCGGCTATCGATATTGTGATCATTCTTATAATGTTAGTCGAAAGTAAAAATCATGTACATCCTGCTTTGGAAACTGTGAGCTCGATTCTCTTTCACTTTCTCTCTCTTTCTCTCTCCCTCTCTCTTGTCTCCCATTTCGCTCTGTCTTTCTCTGTGTGTGTGTGTGTCTCTCTCTCTCTCTCTCTCTCTCTCTCTCTCTCTCTCTCTCTCTCTCTCTCTCTCTCTCTCGCTCTACAGAAATAAAGAAAGAAAGAAACCCGAGGCTTGTTGGTAATAAATAATTAACGTAAATAAGTCAGTGGTAAGCACTCATTAAGAAAAAGAAAAGGAAAGAGGCAGGACATTAGAGAGCAGAAAAATAACATAATTAAAAGGCATTCTTGGGATCCGAACCAGGGAACATCGGAATAGGCGCATAGCCTCGCTGCGAGATTGAACCGTGACATGACATATGGCCAGCTGAGTACCCCTGTCACAAACTTGAGGAAGATAGAAAGACGGAGAAAGAGAGATAGGAGAGAATATAATGATAGCAGACAGCTGAGTTTTAATCGTTTAGGGGGGGGGGGGGGGGGCTCAGTCGTTGCACGCAAAAACTCAAGTCGATGATTCTAGATCGAGATCAGCGCGGCGCCAGAGATTAGCATAGGTTCCCATTTACGAGCACGAATGTCTGGGTGTAATCATAGAGAGAAGCCAGATGTGTGCTGGAAGGGGCGGGGGGGGGGGGGGGGGGTGGGGGGGGGGGGGCGTGGGGCGGTGGGGGGGGTGGTGGTGGGGGCGGGGAACATGCAGAAGAGATAGTTTCATAAGCGTCTTCGTGTTTTGTCATGGGTCCGTCATCCAACCGTGTGTGCTCGTGATCCAACTGCTAACTTTATGATAGACGTAGATGTGGTTATATGAGAGCGACAAGAGAAGCCTGAGACTGACCGCCAACTTTATGAGAGAAGCTCACGTGGTTATATGAGAGCAGTTTACATGATTATATGAGAGCAGTTCACATGATTATATGAGAGCGGTTTACATGATTATATGAGAGCAGTTTGCATGAATATATGAGAGCAATTCACATGATTATATGAGAGCAGTTTACATGATTATATGAGGGCAGTTCACATGATTATATGAGGGCAGTTCACATGATTATATGAGGGCAGTTTACATGATTATATGAGAGCAGTTCACATGATGATTAAATGAGAGCGGTTCACGTGATTAAATGAGAGCAGTTCACGTGATTATGTGAGAGCAGTTTACATGATTATATGAGAGCAGTTTACATGATTATGTGAGAGCAGTTTACATGATTATATGAGAGCGATAAGAGAAGCTTGAGACATACCTCCAACTTGTTGAGAGAAGTGCATGTGGGTTATATGAGGGCGACGAGAGAAGCCTAAGACAGATCACCAACTTTATGAAAGTAGTAGCTGTGGTTATATGAGAGTCACGAGAGAAGCCTGTGACAAATCGGAAACCTGGCGAGAGAAGTGCATGTGGTTGTATGAGAGCGATGAGAGAAGCTTGAGACAGACCGACAACTTTATGAAAGAAATAGCTGTGCTTATAGGAAAGCGATGAGAGATGCCGGAGACAGACCACCAACTTTATGAGGGAAGTATATGTGGTTCTGTGAGAGCGAACAGCTAAGAAGATCGAAAGAGACAGTTTGTCGCAACGTTCCACGTGTATCATGTCTGTAGTTTTTAGCGAAACTGGGCCTCACCTGTGTTTGCACGTTATTTTTTTTTTTAACTCACGCAAACGTCTTTACCTCACCCAAGCACATTCTTCTTCACACCCCCTCCTTCCCTACGCAACCCACCCCCCCCCCCCTCCTGTTTAGTCTGTCTTAAATGAGAAGGATCAGTTGTAACCAGTAATGACAAAATATGAGCTGCAAGCCTGTAACAGTAGTGTGCGATCGATATTTAACGGTTACCTGGGGTAGGAGAGAGTAGGGAGGTTCATACGGCCTTGACACAGACGGACAGGTGGTGGAACAATTAGTCCAATGCAAGGATTCTTAACCTGTGCTCCACAGACCCCGAGAATGGCTGCCAGGTCCGCGCGCATAACTTAAAATTAAAAAAAAAGTAAAATTTTTAATATTAGCAATTATTTACATGTGTGCGTTGGGGATACGGCACACATTGTGGAACACCCGTTGATAGCATCACAAGGCAGTCCTAGTTCTGGAATCCGCAGGGTAAGAGGGGTAGAGGGAGAAGAAGGAATACGTAGAGAAGAGAACTGGAGACAGGCATAAAGGGGATGAGGATGACATAGAAAGACTTTGAACTGTTGGCACGTGACAGGACGACCTGGCATAAGTTTGTTAAAGGCTTATGCTCCTGGGGATCTGAAGGGTGATGAATGTGTAGGTTAGTTAGTTGCTTATCCTTTACAGGACGTGGCAATCAACTCCAGCTTTTATTGGCTGTTTTGTGATTTTTCTAGGCAATTTTTTTCATTCAGTAGTTTGCCATTGCTTTCTGAACGGTACGGCGCTTATACCATTGTTAAAAATCCACACAAAGCGATCTGCTACCAAACCGCCTGCAGCAGGTTCGAACCTGGTATATTTGGATTATGAAACTGCGTTCATATCCATTAGGCCACAGATGCATTTATATGCATTTTTTTCTGCTAAGCGGTCCGTAGCCTTCATCGGACAATCAAAGGGGTCCGTACCCATCATCGGACATTCAAAGGGGTCCGTAGCCTTCATCGGACAATCAAAGCGGTCCGTAACCTTCACCGGGCAATCAAAGGGGCCCGTAACCTTCACCGGGCAATCAAAGGGGCCCATAACCTTCACTGGGCAATCAAAGGGGTCCGTAACCTTCACCGGGCAATCAAAGGGGCCCATAACCTTCACCAGACAATCAAAGGGGTCTGTAACCTTCGCCGGGCAATCAAAGGGGCCCATAACCTTCACCGGGCAAACAAAGGGCCCGTAACCTTCGCAGGGCAATCAAAGGGGCCTGTAACCTTCACCGGGCAATCAAAGGGGCCCGTAACCTTCACAGGACAATCAAAGGGGCCTGTAACCTTCACCGGGCAATCAAAGGGGCCCGTAACCTTCACCAGGTAATCAAAGGGGCCCGTAACCTTCACCGGACAATCTAAGAGGTCTGTGGCACATAAAAAGTTGAGAAACCTTGGTCTAATGTTATGGATTGTAGACAATTGTTAGTTCAGCTTTTCTCAGCTTTTATTCAGCTTTGACCCTTTGACAAATACGGCAACATGCATACGCTGTCTTACCTACGTACATGTTACACTATCCTGGAAATATATTATACTGTAAGAGGAAAAAAAAAGGCGCAATGAAATAGCTGAAGGACACATATCTTTGGTTGTAAAAAAAAAAAAGGCGTGCTGGCTGCAAACATATCGAACATAGACGAAATAAATCAGTAATCAAAAAGTATAATGTTTGTTTACTGATCATCATCCATAATTCGCTTGGATGTGACATGATTAGCTCAGTGTGCATCACCACCATCATCATCATCATCATCATCATCATGAAGCCGGCACAAATCGTTCACATGCTCCGCCGTGGTTGTTTCTGTAGCAATTAGTTTTACATTATGAGGTTGCCAACCTTCATTAGTCGCCTTGTATGATATCCCCGAGGGAGCTGTAGTCCCATTCTATCTTTGTCTCATAGGAAACCCCCAGAAACTACACGAGGCTAACGCTGTAAGGGGTGTCCCACAAGTGTGGCGTCATGGCGCTACAAGAGCATCTGAAATGCTTGGTGCAGGCTTCCTACAGAGGGACCCGCTGCTCTGTAAGGAGCGCAAAAGAAAATGATGTTAGGAGCACCAAGGCACTGCTCGCAGACCTTCTAGGGACCCTGGTTTGAGAAACACTGGCTTGTGTGTATGTGGGGAGGAGGAGTGGTATATTGTTTCATTGCATAGAACTTGTAGTAATCGAATATTTTAATGACCTTGCGTGAATCTGTCCGAGATATCGGTTTGGGTTGTATACATTATTATAATACTCATTGAACAAACAAATATGAAGTGGTAAGAGAAATGACACATGCTGTAATTTCTGTGACTGCTACAAAATTACGCAAATCGCTAATTACTTATGTGTGGCCACTACTCGCTTCCATACAATAATGTTGGTTCGTTGTAACATATCAGAGCCCTTTTTCAAACAAACATGAAGTGGTAAGAGAAATGACACGTGTTGTAATTTCTGTGAGTGCTACAAAATTACGTAAATCGCTAATTATTTATATGTGGCCATTACTCACTTCCATACACTAATATTGGTTCGACGTAACATAGCAGAGCCCTTTTTTCTTGTATTCGGTGACAGCGATTTATTGCAAAGCATGTTCCTCAGTTTAAGGAATGCTATTTTTTTTTTTTTTTTGGTTTAAATTATACATGGTGTGTTAATCATTGTACCTCAACATCGACACCCGCTTGCACCAGATAATTAAAATTAGATGAAAGAATTTTTATTTACTCATTCATAAATAAGAATTTTCAACTGAAATGTCAAAACAATCCTATTGTGTGGCTCTGAAACATGGTTAAAAAAGGGTAGTCCCATAGCAGATACTGCCGTAGTGGAGAAGTGTTAGAGACTTCGATATACTAGGTCCAGCATTGAGAGGTGGGGTGACCAGTTCCCTAACTCAAGAGCAAAGTCAGGTACCCACGCACAGCTGGGTAGACTGAGGCGTGTCGAAACCGTGAATTGAACCAGGCACCTTTGATACGAGAGACCCTCGCTCTAACCACTATGTCAATCCGACGCTCCTGAAACATGGACCAGACGAGATCACCAATGTGGAACTGATGGAAGTAACCAGACAAGATCACCATTGTGGCACTGATGGAAGGAACCAGACAAGATCACCATTGTGGCACTGATGGAAGGAACCAGACAAGATCACCATTGTGGCACTGATGGAAGGAACCAGACAAGATCACCATTGTGGCACTGATGGAAGGAACCAGACAAGATCGCCAATGTGGAACTGATAGAAAGGTCCAGACAAGATCACCAATGTGGAACTGATAGAAAGGTCCAGACAAGATCACCAATGTGGAACTGATGGAAGGAACCAGACAAGATCACCAATGTGGAACTGATAGAAAGGTCCAGATAAGATCACCAATGTGGAACTGATAGAAAGGTCCAGACAAGATCACCAATGTGGAACTGATGGAAGGAACCAGACGAGATCACAAATGTGGAACTGATGGAAGGAACCAGACGAGTTCACAAATGTGGAACTGATAGAAAGGTCCAGACAAGATCACCAATGTGGAACTGATGGAAGGAACCAGACGAGATCACAAATGTGGAACTGAAAGAAAGGTCCAGACAAGATCACCATTGTGGCACTGATGGAAGGAACCAGACAAGATCACCAATGTGGAACTGATGGAAGGAACCAGACGAGATCACCAATGTGGAACTGATGGAAGGAACCAGACGAGTTCACAAATGTGGAACTGATAGAAAGGTCCAGACAAGATCACCAATGTGAAACTGATGGAAGGAACCAGACGAGATCACAAATGTGGAACTGAAAGAAAGGTCCAGACAAGATCACAAATGTGGAACTGATAGACAGAACCAGACAAGATCACCAATGTGGAACTGATGGAAGGAACCAGACGAGATCACAAATGTGGCACTGATGGAAGGAACCAGATGAGTTCACAAATGTGGAACTGATAGAAAGGTCCAAACAGGATCACAAATGTGGAACTGATAGACAGAACCAGACAAGATCACCAATGTGGAACTGATGGAAGGAAACAGACGAGATCACCAATGTGGAACTGATGGAAGGAACCAGACAAGATCACCAATGTGGAACTGATGGAAGGAACCAGACAAGATCACCAATGTGGAACTGATGGAAGGAACCAGACGAGATCACCAATGTGGAACTGAAAGAAAGAACCAGACGAGATCACCTATGTGGAACTGAAAGAAAGAACCAGACAAGATCACCAATGTGGAACTGAAAGAAAAAAACCAGACAAGATCACCAATGTGGAACTGAAGGAAAGAACCAGACGAGATCACCAATGTGGAACTGAAAGAAAGAACCAGACGAGATCACCAATGTGGAACTGAAAGAAAGAACCAGACAAGATCACCAATGTGGAACTCATGGAAAGATCCAGAAAAATCAAAGTGTAACAGGCCATAAGAGAAGGATGTTGGCTTTCGATAGGACATACAGTGATGAAACCAGCTGAAAGCATTACAGGGTGAGTCGTGTTCTGGAATCCCCAAAAGTAAACGAAATAGAGGGGCATTAAGAACCTCGTGGAGAAGTAAATTAGAGACATATATGAAAACAATAAATTGAAGGGATGTCACAGGACTGGATTTCTTGACATTTTTTTATATAAATGGGAGTGTTTCCTCGTTTTGACGAGGCGCACCCCGTTCAACTTAGACACAAGATCCGTCGGTTATATTATGGCGCACGTCCAAATATAAAAGACCTTGTGGTCTGGTAAATGAATTAGTTGGAGTCTGTGAATCAGACTTCATCCAAAATGAAGCGGAATAGTGAGGTTGAGGATGATGATGATAGTAATGAACATAGCTAAGTAAATAATACACGTGAAGACGAGTCGATTTTTGCAGTTAGTTCACGTTTTAATTGGAGAGGGGTGTAAGGGTGTATGTAAATATGAATATAATGATGTTTTCATAACCCTCCCGCTTCCTCGTTTTTTAAATGGGAAAAAAAAATATCTTACAGCAGACGAGGAAACAGTGTCGGCGTTTGATGAAGACACACATTGAGGAAACTAATTGATAGCATTATAAGACAGGTCCTTGTTCAGGAATACACAGGGTAAAAATAGATGACAGCAGGGACATTAAAAAAAAACCAAGCACACAGCGAGGAGAACTGGAGACTAAATTAAAAAAGGACGAAGAATACGTGGACAGAGTTCGAATCCATGGCGTAGGTGGAAATAGGTGGCCATTGTCAGATATGATTGAAGTGGAATCCAAAAGTCGAAGTACATGAGAGGATCCAGTCATAACATGGCGGCTAGCTTGGTTAAAAGGTAAAGTTGTCCCACAGCACAAACTGCCGTACGAGAGTGAAGTGTTAGAGACATCACTGCACTAGGTCCGTCATCGAGAGGTGGGGTGACCAGTTATCTTCCTTAGTGCCTTTTCCCTACTTGGTTATGGGGTGAGAATCCATCCGCGCGATCTGACAGCAAGCAGGATTACTGGCTCAGAACCGAGCCTAGTAGAAAGCCCCTGTTTCATGTTTTGTGCACGTGTGATACAGCGGTATCTCTTGTACATATTATATGGTCTAGCATATCTGAAATACGCCGTTTTGGGATAAGAGTTGGAGTGCAACAGGGATGCCTCTTGTCGCAATTTTTCTTCTTATTGGCTATATATTGGGTTACGAAACAGCTTCAGCCAATAGGATTGGAATGCAGTGGACTCACTAAACAGCTAGTCGGTCCAGATTTTGCCGACGACCTGGCTGTTCTGTCCCGTAACAGATGCAAGACAAATTGAAAATACTTGATGAGAGGCCACATCAGGTAAAAGGTCAAAGGTAATCCCGTAGAGGATACTGCCGTAGGGGAGTGAAGTGTAAGAGACCAACGTACTAGGTCCAGTTTCGAGGGGTGGGGGTGAGCAGTTCCCTTTCTCGCTGTCTTTGCCTTCCCTTAGATTGAAGTACTGTACCAATTTACAGCTGCGTATACTGGAGCGTGACGCCATAGTGTTTCGAGCCCCGTACCTTTTCCCCGAGATGCCAGCGCTCTAACCACTCTGCCAATCGGACGATATCACGTTCAAGTGGGTCTGAAAATGCCCAGGGAGAAGATAAAAATAATGAAAGTAAAAGCAAGAAACGATAACAAGATTGCATTTGAAGAAACACCCCCACAAGATGTAGAATCATACATATATCATGGCAGCAATATAGACACAGTTGGATTGACAGTGATGTCAAAATAGAAAAACAAAAGGCGAGAGAAACTTTCATTACTGGAGAAAAACACGTGGAGATCAAGAGAAATCAAGTCCAATACAAAAATCAGAATCTTCAACTCAGATTTCAAGTCAGCCCTATCGTAGTTCGGTGGTC
The DNA here is from genome assembly GCA_024509875.1 of Oreohelix idahoensis. Classification (NCBI taxonomy): domain Eukaryota; kingdom Metazoa; phylum Mollusca; class Gastropoda; order Stylommatophora; family Oreohelicidae; genus Oreohelix; species Oreohelix idahoensis. The sequence goes on from JAMPIV010016353.1 coordinate 224,809, forward strand.
CTTGGTTCGATCCCCAGTTGAGATGGGATTTTTTAGAACCGCAAACAACTCCGGAGTCGACCTAGCCTCATGGACTTGGTACCAGAGCAACTCTAGCAAGGTTAAGACGGCCGGCGTGATGCTGACCACATCACCCCTAGTGTGCCGATGGTCAAGAAAATATAGGCCAAACACCATATTCCCAATATGCCTCAATGGGCGTGTAACGGGATCCTTTACTTTTTTTTTTTTTTTAACTTATTCTATAAACATGATTTCTAACCAATGTTCGACCATACCTAAGATACGTATTGTATTTTTCTCGATAACGTACGTATTATACGCGTCTCTCTTGTAACCCTAGTGTGCCGATGGTCAAGAAAATATGGGCCTAACACCATATTCCCAATATGCCTCATTGGGCGTGTAACGGAATCCTTTCCTTTTCTTCGTATGGCTCTGAAAACAGAGGGGGGAAAAAACAACAGCAACCAGAAAATAGTTACAGACATTCATACGGTAAATTTCCGGTGTTATGTCTTGCGGCTCGCACTAATGACCCGTCATCGAAGCATCATTTATTGGTGATGCCTAGATGGCAGGGAGGATAGTGTGATTCGCTTGCATAGCTAGGCGGGGTTGTCGCACGGAAGGTCCTGGGTTCGAGTCCTGGGTAAGCCACTCACGTCTGTTGTTTTTCTGTTGTCTAGTGTTCTACTTCTTTATTTCTTACGAGAGCCTGAAAACATACCTTTATGTTTGTCTAATATTTATTTACAGACATTCATAAATAGGTGCTTGTGTAGAATAGAAGGGTTGAAGTGGTTTGACCAGATCCACCGTCGGGGGCACGCGTACCACACTTTGGAAAACCTCCTTAAAATGAACACTTTCTATTAGATGATATTGTTGTGATGTGCTAGAAAAGTGACGCAGTGCTAAGGCAGGGCACAGTAGTGTGAGGAAATGTCTTTTTTTAAAGCTTTGATTATAGTCTTAAAAAAATAAAAATAAATATTGCCTCGTTTTGGCGAGGCGCGCTCCGTTCAACCTAGACACAGGGTCCGTCGGTTATATAAGGGCGCATGTCCAAAAATAAAAGACTTTTTGGTCTGGAGGAATTTTTGATTAAAGTTAGGTTAAGACATGTATTAAGAAAGTATACAACTCATTCTTTGACATAGTTCAGGATGCCCTGAAATGGCACAGTATGACATCAAGAGAAATCAAGTCCATCACAAAAATCAGTATCCTCAACTGATTTCAAGTCAGTCCTATTGTATGGCTGTATAAAACGGAGGGGGAAAAAAACAACAAGAAGCAAAAAATAGTAACAGACATTCATAAACTTTGATTATCAAATGAAGGTTATGGCCATGTCTGCAGAATGGGAGAAGATCGGCTACCACGACAAGTATGGGAAACAAAGAGCCAGGGATCCAGACCCCCAGGACGACCCAGAGTCCGCTGGGAGGACAACATTAGACAATCTTTGAAGGACCGAGGACTAGAATGGAACCAGGCCAGGAGGAAAGACAGCCGATATGAAAGTCTGGTGCTCTCTCTTCCAAACCTCTACACCTCACGGTAGAAGGGGAACGACTAAGTAAGTAAGTAATGAAGGTTATTGACCCCTTTGATAGCCCGGTGACGGCTATAGACCCCTTCGTAAAGTAAATGTATAGAATCGCATAATTAAAACTGTTACCTACAAATAAGACATTTTATTATCAAAGAAAGTCGTCTAGCGAACATGTCGTCATACTCAGATATAGAAACAATCTGTATAAAGAATATATTTAAAATGTACGATAATTCCCCAAATAGAAATGTTGATGAAATAAAATAAAATAATATATTTTTTAGGTTATATACACGGCCCACAAAGAATCCATTCCTGGACCACAGGGGTAAGAAAACCTGGCCTACGGAGAAATAGTAGGAGGAGAGAAGGCCCAGGAGAACATGGAGAAGAAACAATAGAGAGCAAATATAAATCCTGAAAGCCTTGCATAAACGTGAGTGGCTGACTGTCGTGAGAAATTCTAATCCACATACATAAATTAAAAGTAAATGTAAAGCCTAACAAATAAATTCTATAAAAGGAAGAAGAATGGTAAAGAACAGTGCTGTCACAATGACAGTACTCGAAATCCCCTTTGTTTTATGCTTCGTCTGCAAATTGTAACGTTTCCACGTTAAATATAAGCCACTGCATAATACAAGCGTTTCCACAACACATTAAAACGGGTATTGCATTTCTAAGAAAAAACATTGAGAGGCACACTGCGTATGACCTAAATTAATTACACTACGAATGGACAGATGGATGTAGGATGGAAAGAAGGGAGGGCTGAAAATCAGGAACGCATGCAACACTAAACACGCGTCTCGCTATTAATGCCACCCCCAACAAGCGTAACGCGATATACAATTACTACTATCACGCGTGTAAGGCCACATGCACTAACTTTTTTTCAGACGGACAGTGATAAAAACACTACCCTTCCCAGAGTTAGGTTTTAAAAAACCTGGAAAACGCTTATTAGGAAAGATGACATTAGATGGATTTACGTTTGAAAACATGACAGTACCCAGACACCACATGGGGATTGAAGTGAACAGGAGGTGGTAGAAAATGCACATTTTGAACGCAGCCACCTAGCTCCCTTAGATTGAGATATTTGGATTCCTTAGGGCTTGCTGACACAGAATATGTTAAGTGTTACGCAAATAGTCCAGGAATTAATAAATTATAGGCAAAAGAAAATAATGAGGGTGTCAGACAACCTAAAAACTCGGAGTCGCTCAGTGGCAGAATTTTAAACCACCATTGTACGGAAATAGGCCACAAGTTACATTTGAATTGATTGGATGGAATGATATGTAAGGCTAAACACGATTAGTCGGACTATAAATGCTATCTTTTGTTGTCAAGGGAGACGGAAGTAAGAGTACTTTTTTTCAAACGATTGGGTAGAGATGGCCTGATTGGTTAGGTCTGTTAATATAGTTAATTGATAGCGTTAGTTCGAGACCACTAGTTCAAATAAGCTTGATAAAGCAACAGTGCGTTGAAGCCAGCTCATATTTTTGCTAAATAAAAGCCTGGAACATAAGCAGATGGGAAATTGTCCCAGTATTTGTGCCTACATTCAGTGCTAGTCAACGTATCTGTGTTTATTTCCTTGAATTTTGGGACTGTGGTCCTAGTTATTGAAGCCGCACCTGGTCTGAGCGTTTGCTGAATCCAGAGGCTACAACATACTCTTGGGTCCCTATAGTAACCAGTGAGGTGTCTTCAGAAACAGTGAATAGTCGAGCAGAGGAGTCCTTGCCTGCCGCCATCACGAAAGTTAAGCCCACTGTGGCCAAAAGAGCTCAACACTATGTACCCCTCGTAAATGACACTAACTTAATTAAAGAGGGGCAATTAATTGTTTTAATGTTCGGAACTGAGACCATCTCCAATACTAGTTCCAAACATACACAAGCACATGCAGTCATGATGTCTAATAAGAATCTATCTTGAAGAACAAAACCAGTATTACCTCATATTACCACATCACAACTCACACACATAGAATACTAATATTGTATGTCAATGCAAAGACCACATTTATATCTGTGTACATAATATTTGAAATTACATGTTATTATATTGCCTGGTTCACTGTGTAGTTGAATCAGGATCACTATTGTAGAGAAAATCAATACATATGTACATATCTGAAATTTATCATTGAATCTTTTAAGATAGTCTTCTAGAGTGTTGACTGTTTGTGAGTGTCACAGTATTGTCAAGTGTGGTGGAATAATTAAATTGTTTATCTGTTGTTGTTGTGGTGACTTACACTTCATCATTTGCATAACCCTAGACATATAACGTTGCCAACACAATATTCCAGAATAATTCTGACTGAGATATAAATATGTGGCAGTAAGTAAGGTTATCTGTAAAACACTACACATATTAGATACAGATACCTTCACAGCTGATCTCAGTCAGTACACTAAGTCCCTATAAATATTTATATCATCCCACTTTACCACATATATTGGGGTCCGGTCCGGGATATTGAATCCTTTACTAGTATAAATATTGGGGGTAATTCACTTCAGGGAATATAAAAAGTTAAAAGGTATCCTTGGGTGGAATTAAATAAGGTTGAGCTCTTGGTGCCTGTTTTGTCCATTGGATATATAATTACAGATTATATTGTTTAGTTAGATATTTTATTTAATTACCTGATATAAAATGGCGGACCTGGCCAAATTTCGATCTGCGGCTGTACAGACTGCAAAAGAGTTGGGATTAGATGGGCAAGTTATGATTACCTATGTCACTACTGAATGTGACAAATTTATTGAACGCGAAGAAAGAAGGTTTGAGGCCGAAAGAAGGTTAGAGGCTGAAAAAGAAATTAAGAGGTTGCAGATTGAGGCTGACAAAGAGGCTAAAGCATTGGAGGCTGATAGGGAGATTAAGAGGCTCCAAGTAGAAGAACAAAAGGCAGAAAGGGAAGAGAAGAGATTAGCTGCAGAAAGGGAAGAGAAGAGATTAGCTGCAGAAAGGGAAGAGAAGAGATTAGCTGCAGAAAGGGAAGAGAAGAGATTAGCTGCAGAAAGGGAAGCAGAAAAGGAGGAGAAGAGATTACAAAGGGAACATGAGCTACGACTAAGGGAGTTTGAGTTTCAGGGCCATGCTCCTGAAAATGGTGCCAGTCCCTTTGCCTCTGATGCTACTGCTACTCAGGGAGCCTCAACCTCAGCTATGAACTTTCATTTAGATCATTTTGTTGAGAAAGACGATGATATTGAGAGCTATATAAATAGATACGAATTATTAGCTACCACATATGGGTTAGAGAGAGAAAGGTGGAGCTTAAAGTTATCTCAAGGACTTCGTGGGGCAGCTTATGAAGTTTTTGCCAAAATGCACAGAGATGATCAGGAAAATTATGACATGCTAAAGCAGGCTCTTTTGTTAAGATATGAGAAGAACGCAGAATTTTACAGAAAAAAATTTAGGAATGCTAAACTACTGTCAGGTGAAACCTATCACCAGTTCTCTGCACGGATAGAGACATACTTGGAGAAATGGACTTCTCTGGGGAAAACCCAAGATCTTAAGGAAATGATCCTTATAGAACAATTAAGAGAGTCCATGGCTCCAGACCTGAGAAAGTTTCTCATGGAACAAGGTGCAGAGAGACTGGGTGAGTTGCTAAATGTTGCAGAAAGGTATCAAGCGGCCCAAGCAGAAGTATCAGGTAATAAAAAGAAACAGGTGGATAATTTTAGGGCACCACAGAACTTTAATAAATTTGATCATAGGGATCAAAACAAAGGTAAGCACCAATTTGATAGGCCACGGTATGAAAATAAAAATAAAAACCCACAATTCGATGAAAGGAAATATGATGAAAGAAAATCCTTCAACCAAGGGAAAAGGTGGTGTAAGAATTGTAAGATGAACAATCATGACACTGACCATTGTAGAAGGAAACCTCCTCATTGTGCTGCTATGACATCGGGGAAAAAGGAAAAAAAGGTCAAACCTGCAGAACTACAGGAACCATACCACCCCCCAGTGTGTGAAGATGTCATCTGTAATGGTGTCACTATAAGATGTTTATATGATACCGGTTTAGATTACGATTCCGTTGTGAGTTCTCACCTGGTGCAGGCGGATCAATACACCACAGAAACAGTGGAGATTCAAACTGCAACCAAGGATGTAGCTACCATGACACTTCCCGTCGCCCGGATAAAGGTGAAAACGCGATATGTGGAAGGAATCATAAAAGCAGCAGTGATAAATGAGCCAATCTACCCTCTGATATTGGGGTGTAGATATGTCTTCTTGGGGAATCCCAAGAGACCTGTGATATTGGCAACAGTGCAGACCAGATCACAGTCTAAAAAGGAGGAGGAAAATCCAATAAATACTCATCCAGATGAGATGAGGAAGGCACAGGCGGAGGACAAAACACTCAAGCCGTGTTTCAAGAAGTTGCCCAAATCACATACACCTCCAGGCAAGGGAGAATTCTATATGAAGAACAAACTGATTTATAGGAAGGCTGGATCTGAATCCAATGGTCACGGACAGCTGGTCCTTCCCACTTCATATAGGACTAAAGTGTTGGAACTAGGGCACGCGATTCCCTTCAGTGGTCATATGGGGATCAGCGCAACAGGACAGCGAATAGCTTGTCACTATTTCTGGCCAGGAATAACTGAAGATATCAAACGATATGTAAAATCCTGTCCAGAGTGCCAACGAGTAGCACCTAAGCATTGGACTGCACCAGCAACTCTGGGAGAAATGCCCATAGTGGGAACACCCTTTGAGAGAGTTGCCGTGGATCTTGTGGGACCTCTCACTCGAACTAAGAGAAGGAACAGCTACATTCTGACTCTGGTGGACACTTGTTCTATGTGGGGAGAGGCGGTAGCCCTGTCATCGATTGATTCTAAACATGTGGCAGAGGCATTACTCAAAATTTTCACAAGGTTAGGCTTTCCCAATCAAATCTTGACTGATAATGGCTCTCAGTTCAAGGGGAAACTAACTGAAGAAGTTTTCAGGATCTTCCAGGCCAAACACTACCATTGTAGTGTGTATCATCCCCAAGGGAACGGCCAAGTGGAAAGATTTAACGGCACGTTGATGTCGATCCTGAGAAAGTTGGCACACGAAAAACCAGATACATGGGATCAGTACCTTCACGCCGCCCTCTTTGCTTATCGGGAGGTACCCCATAGTTCAACCGGTATGGCCCCGGCAACATTATTGTTTGGAAGGCCAATAAAAGGTCCACTTGAAGCACTGTTAAGAACGTGGACGGATGAAAAAGCAGAGGAAAATATTACATCCTCATACCAATATGTAAATGAGCTGACCACTCGTTTAAAAAACTGGCTGGAAACTTGCCAATGAAAATTTGAAACAAGCCAGGAAGAAACATGCTGCTTATTATAACAGGAAGGCAAAAGACAGAGATTTGGCTGTGGGAGAGAAGGTACTGCTTCTTTTACCCGGAAATCAGAATAAGTTACAAATTGGATGGCAAGGTCCATATACAGTTCTAGAGAAGGTGTCTAGAACCAATTATAAGATAGATAAGAAGGGGAAAGAAAAAATCTATCATGTGAATCTCCTGAAGAAATATTTGGAAAGAGAACATCAGGAAGAGACACACTTGCTAACCTTGTCCATTGCAATGGAGATGAAGAAGGAACCACTTTCATCATTTGAATATCCATTACACCCCTGTGAGACAGCGGCACAGGTGAAAATCAGTACGCATTTAACGAAAAATCAGAAGGAGAGAGAGTGCAACAGGTTCTAGATAATCATACAGAGGTGTTAACAGATCGACCGGGGCATACAAACTTATTGGAATATGATATGAAACTGATAGACCCCACACCTGTCTGTATGAAGCCTTATTCGATTCCTTTTGCTAAGGAGAAAGCTTTGAAGGAAGAGATAGACTATTTGTTGAAGGAAGGAATTATTTCACACAGTGAATCTTCGTATAGTTCCAGTGTTGTACTTTTAAGGAAACCCTCTGGAGAACATAGACTCTGTATAGATTACAGGAGACTGAATGCTATTACAGAAGGACAGGTGGATCCATTGCCGGATACAAATCAGTTGTTTGCCAGGCTAAATAAAGCTAAGTATTTCTCAAAAGTGGATTTGAGTAAAGGATACTATCAAATTCCAGTAAAGCCTGAGGTTAGACCATATCTAGCTTTTAGTACCTCAGAAGGACACTATGAGTTTAACAGATTGCCATTTGGATTGAAGAATGCACCTAGTGTCTTCTCTAGAATGATGAGAAAATTATTGGACCCTCTGAATAACCCATGCATTACAAATTTCATGGATGATATCCTTATAGCAACAGAAACCTTTGAGGAACACATTGACTCTCTGAACATGCTGTTTAATCGACTTAGGGAAGCGAATTTAACAGCCCGACCAACCAAATGTTGCGTTGGATGTAAAGAATTGGAATTCCTGGGACACACAGTTTATCAGGGAAATATGACCCCTGACCCAAAGAATTTGGAGAAACTAAAGAAAGCCCCGAGACCACAAACCAAGAAAGACGTGAGATCCTTTGTCTCATTATGTGGTTTCTACCAAAAGTATATCAAAAACTTTAATTCCATATGTGCACCGTTAACTGATTTGACACGTAAAGGAAACCCAGATCGAATTACATGGACACCACAATGTGAAATGGCTTACCAAGAATTGAAGGAAAAAGCTCACAAGTAAACCTATTTTGAAACTACCTGACTTAAGTCAGGAATTTGTAGTAAGAACGGATGCCAGTAATATTGGGTTAGGTGCAACTCTGCTACAGAAATCAGATGCATTGGATGGGGAATTAAGCCCAGTGGCATATGCTAGCAGAAAGTTGAATAAAGCTGAAACCAACTACTCAACTAGCGAAAAAGAATGTCTTGCAGTAATATGGGCGATAAAGAAATTCAATATTTATCTGTATGGGAAGGCATTTAAGTTGCAAACGGATCACAAACCCTTGTCGTTTCTAGCACAAGCTAGGCATGAGAACACTAGATTACTCCGTTGGTCATTATTGCTACAGCCATTTGAGTTTAGCATAGAGTATATAAGTGGAAAAACAAATCTGGGAGCGGATTTTTTTAAGCCGCCATCCGTGTGATGAGAATCACCGTAAGCCCCAGAAATAATAATAAATTTCTCTATGTGTATATAGAATTATAGACTGACATATAACGTCTGTTTTAAGAGGGGAGGATTTGTCGTGAGAAATTCTAATCCACATATATAAATTAAAAGTAAATGTAAAGCCTAACAAATAAATTCTATAAAAGGAAGAAGAATGGTAAAGAACAGTGCTGTCACAATGACAGTACTCGAAATCCCCTTTGTTTTATGCTTCGTCTGCAAATTGTAACGTTTCCACGTTAAATATAAGCCACTGCATAATACAAGCGTTTCCACAACACATTAAAACGGGTATTGCATTTCTAAGAAAAAACATTGAGAGGCACACTGCGTATGACCTAAATTAATTACACTACGAATGGACAGATGGATGTAGGATGGAAAGAAGGGAGGGCTGAAAATCAGGAACGCATGCAACACTAAACACGCGTCTCGCTATTAATGCCACCCCCAACAAGCGTAACGCGATATACAATTACTACTATCACGCGTGTAAGGCCACATGCACTAACTTTTTTTCAGACGGACAGTGATAAAAACACTACCCTTCCCAGAGTTAGGTTTTAAAAAACCTGGAAAACGCTTATTAGGAAAGATGACATTAGATGGATTTACGTTTGAAAACATGACAGTACCCAGACACCACATGGGGATTGAAGTGAACAGGAGGTGGTAGAAAATGCACATTTTGAACGCAGCCACCTAGCTCCCTTAGATTGAGATATTTGGATTCCTTAGGGCTTGCTGACACAGAATATGTTAAGTGTTACGCAAATAGTCCAGGAATTAATAAATTATAGGCAAAAGAAAATAATGAGGGTGTCAGACAACCTAAAAACTCGGAGTCGCTCAGTGGCAGAATTTTAAACCACCATTGTACGGAAATAGGCCACAAGTTACATTTGAATTGATTGGATGGAATGATATGTAAGGCTAAACACGATTAGTCGGACTATAAATGCTATCTTTTGTTGTCAAGGGAGACGGAAGTAAGAGTACTTTTTTTCAAACGATTGGGTAGAGATGGCCTGATTGGTTAGGTCTGTTAATATAGTTAATTGATAGCGTTAGTTCGAGACCACTAGTTCAAATAAGCTTGATAAAGCAACAGTGCGTTGAAGCCAGCTCATATTTTTGCTAAATAAAAGCCTGGAACATAAGCAGATGGGAATTTGTGCCAGTATTTGTGCCTACATTCAGTGCTAGTCAACGTATCTGTGTTTATTTCCTTGAATTTTGGGACTGTGGTCCTAGTTATTGAAGCCGCACCTGGTCTGAGCGTTTGCTGAATCCAGAGGCTACAACATACTCTTGGGTCCCTATAGTAACCAGTGAGGTGTCTTCAGAAACAGTGAATAGTCGAGCAGAGGAGTCCTTGCCTGCCGCCATCACGAAAGTTAAGCCCACTGTGGCCAAAAGAGCTCAACACTATGTACCCCTCGTAAATGACACTAACTTAATTAAAGAGGGGCAATTAATTGTTTTAATGTTCGGAACTGAGACCATCTCCAATACTAGTTCCAAACATACACAAGCACATGCAGTCATGATGTCTAATAAGAATCTATCTTGAAGAACAAAACCAGTATTACCTCATATTACCACATCACAACTCACACACATAGAATACTAATATTGTATGTCAATGCAAAGACCACATTTATATCTGTGTACATAATATTTGAAATTACATGTTATTATATTGCCTGGTTCACTGTGTAGTTGAATCAGGATCACTATTGTAGAGAAAATCAATACATATGTACATATCTGAAATTTATCATTGAATCTTTTAAGATAGTCTTCTAGAGTGTTGACTGTTTGTGAGTGTCACAGTATTGTCAAGTGTGGTGGAATAATTAAATTGTTTATCTGTTGTTGTTGTTGTGTTGACTTACACTTCATCATTTGCATAACCCTAGACATATAACGTTGCCAACACAATATTCCAGAATAATTCTGACTGAGATATAAATATGTGGCAGTAAGTAAGGTTATCTGTAAAACACTACACATATTAGATACAGATACCTTCACAGCTGATCTCAGTCAGTACACTAAGTCCCTATAAATATTTATATCATCCCACTTTACCACACTGACAGACATCTAGTTAAATTGAGACATGTTTGTCTGTGCCCTGCTAAAGGAGTTAATAAAGGGGGGAAAAAACGAAACTCAGTAATATTTTTTTTATTCATTGTTTTTTTTTTTTATGAGATGAAAAAGAATTTTTCAAGTCTATAATGAAGCGTGGTTTTTTTTTTTTTTAAACTAAAAAATAAAGCGTGCTTTTTAAAACATTAGTAAAGCGTACTGTAAAAAAAAAAATAAAGCATGTTTTTTTAAATAAAAAATAAAGCGTGCTTTAAAAAAAAAAAAAAAAGTGACAGCGTAAAGTCCAGAACACAAAGGTTAATAATAAAGCAACAGAACAAATTGACAGCGATGACTTCGAAAGATCTCTCACTTGCTTATTCACTCGCTCACTCTCACTCACACTCACCCACTCACTCGCACACACACACAGGCGGAAGTGAAACCGATACAGATGGAACGAAGAAAATACACTTAACATAAGAATTAACAGACAATGGAAAACGTTACAACAAAACAAACTTCATCCAGTGGATCTTATTCACGTCTTTCAGCTTAGAGTCAATAATTTTATTGTACCATATACGGGAGAATATGAAGGCCAATAATGAGAAAGTCTGTTACGGGACTGCTGGGGGAGCGTGAGTCATGAAATAAATGTGCGATAAACGTCAGTCACTGTGTTTTATTGTCTGTAGGGAGGATGAGGGTGAGTAGTAATGAGGAGGTCTGTAACAGCTTACAAATGGTAAAAGTTGGTTTTAGTTTGGTTTTTTTTTCTTTTCAGGACGGCTTACTGTTTTGTTGAGTACCTTATACGGAAATTAAAAAGAAAAGTGGGGACTTGTTTGTTTTTATTAATTGCACAAAATGTTTACAGTCTTGGCCTTTTAGGGGTCATATGAGAGAGAGAGAGAGAGGGAGAGAGAATGAACGAACTTTATTTTCAAAGGGTCAAGAATTGGTCACGCAGGCCCGTCTGACACAGAGAGAGAGAGAGAGAGAGCAAACGAACGAACTTAATTTTTAAAGGGTTAAGAATTGAGATGGCAGGCCCTCAGAGAGAGAGAGAGAGAGAGAGAGAGAGAGAGAGAGAGAGAGAGAGAGAACGAACGAACGAACGAACTTTATTTTCGAAGGGTAAAGAATTGGGCGCGCAGGCCCGTCTAACATTCTGCCCTTCCACTCTCGTTAATCTTGCATACTATATCAGAGAGAGAGAGAGAGAGAGAGAGAGAGAGAGAGAGAGAGAGAGAGAGAACGAGTACTCTGTTGCATGTGTAGTGGCGTCACTAATTCTTCCTATGGTCGCTCATTTCTTTCCAAACCATTTCAACTGTATTGGATCATTGTAAGCAAGTTTATCATGACTTCTGGTTAATGCTGGAGGCAACATAAAACAATTTAAAGGCATGTATGCTCTTTATAAACTAATAAAAAATAAAATATTTTAAACACACGCTTTTAATGCACTAAAAAGCCAAAAATAATTTTTCAAGGAGTTTATAGCTTGCAGTAAAAAAAATGTAACATTAAATTGACAAAAAGCTTGGGGCGCTTAAGCGCTTATCATATATTTTATCCATAAGTGTCTAATGAAGTATAAAGCAGAAGTTAATTTCATGCAGAATGAGCGCCCCACGCTTTTTGTTTGTCAAATTGTTTTCGTTGATATTTATTTCTTGTCCTGTAATTTTACTCGTGTGTTTAGTGTTACTTTTTCCTGGTGTTGTGTTCTTTGTTTCTTTAAATTTAATTTGAATTTTTCTCATATATTTGTCTACGCGTTTGAAGTCTCCCTTTTCTCTGTGTCGTAACCCAATGGTGGGACTACCGTCGGCGGGGGGTGGGTGTCAGCGTCTAGATTTTTATATACATCCTTTAAATGTCGTTTGTTCCTGTGTTTATCATAGCATGTCCCAGTTTCCGGAGACAACAGTGAACGGGAGTCAAGAAGACATGGAAAGATCTTGAGCGATTGGCAAAGGACAGGAGAACTTGGCACAGATGAAGGCCTATAGTCCGCGGGGAGCTAAGAAAAAATGATTAAGATAATAATGAAGAAATAATTTAACTATTGATTCGGACTTGCAGCATATTTATTATAGTTGTTGAGTCCATTAAATAAGGAGGGACCCACATACTTTGTGCCCCCGTACCCCCCAGTGCGCTGTAGTTACGTCACTGCCTTTACTTATCTATAATTCATATCTTTGTCTCCTGTTTATGACTGTCGCTGACGAAGGGTAAAACCCGAAACGGTCCAGTGTTTTAAGTGTATCGATCTGTTATACAGGTGACTAAATATTTAAAAAAAAAAAAAAAAAAAAATTGAAATTTGTTTGGCTTTAGAAATGCACATACACAAATAAAAGGAACGCGGACGGAAACACAAGATTTTTTTTTTTTAAATGTTGAAAAGAATATCCCATTCAACCTCTGATGGGTTTTAACTATGGTATAAAGTGTAGCTAATTCAAGATAATAATTTTGTTTTCCGATATCTGAATATGGCATCATTTAGCGCCCCCCCCCCCCCCGTCCCCCCGTCACTTTCCAAATCAGTCCAACTAGAGTAAATCAAAAGTGACGTGGATATGCGTATGTGTGTGTGTGTGTCTCCTTCTCGGTCTCGAAATGGCAGTGTCTCACACCTGTCATGATGTTAACAAGGGGGAGGAGGTTGGGAAAGTCTGGGATTACACCCAATTCAATATTCATCGGGAGCCGCGGTAGCATAGTGGTTAGTGCACTGGCTTCCTAGCGCAGTGGTCTATGGTTCGATCCCCAGATGAGGTGGGATTTTTTTTAGGCCACAAACGGCTCCTGGGTCGACCGAGCCCCAAATGGGTACCAGAGCAACTCTGGGAAAGTTAAGGCGGCCGGCGTGATGCTGACCACATCACCCCTACTGTGCCGACGATCAAGAAAATATGGGCCTAACACCATATTCCCAATATGCCTCAATGGGCGTGTAACGGGATCCTTTACCCCTTTCAATATGCATCAGTCGTCACTAGTAAGCATTGCGAGAATCTCACGAGGCCCTCACTTTCCAGCCTAATCCTGACCAATCCTTTTATATATGAGTGTTTGCCCTTGTTATATACAGTTTTACTATATTGTGTAGTTTTCTAGGTCTGTCGATTCTCAACACCTGTTTCTACAGTTAGTTATGGGTGAATTGCATGCCTGTACGTAATCTAATATTTATATTCGCAGATAGGAAAAGTATGGGATGGTGTGTGGAGATATAACTAGCTTTTGCCTTAGTTAAAATGCACAGCCCGGCCCGCATACTTTAGCGACGCATCTCTGCTCAGTTATTTTAAAAATTAGCCACATTAATGTACACTTTATACCGGTGTTAAATACATTTTAAATACCAGAACATCGATTTACTAATACATGCACGCATTCCAAATGAAAAGGTGAAAGTACGAATTAAGTCATCACCATCATCTTCACCACCATCACCACCATCATCATCTTCATCATCATCATCACCACTACCATCATTATCACCACCACCACCATCATCTTCATGATCACCACCATCATCTTCACCATCATCATCACCACCACCACCACATCATCATCATCATCGCCACCATCACCACCATCGTCATCACCACCACATCATCATCACCACCACCGTCATCACCATCATCATCATCACCACCACCACCACATCATCATCATCGCCACCATCACCACCATCGTCATCACCACCATCATTATCACCACCACCATCATTATCACCACCACCACCACCATCATCATCACCATCACCACCATCGTCATCATCACCACCACCACCATCATCATCACCACCATCGTCATCATCACCACCACCACCACATCATCAATCATCACCACCACTACCACCACCGTCATCATCATCAGCATCACCTTTCATCTCTCCAATGAACATAGGTTTTAACAAACTTATACCAAATCTTCCTGCCCCGTGCCAGCAGCTCAAAGTATTTCTATGTTCTCTTCCTGACTTTGATTTCTGTTTCCAGTTCTCTTAGAAAATGCGCAAAGGAAAATGTTGATGATAATAATGAATAACAACACACGTTATGTTTCTAGACGGCCATTGTCGTTGACATATTATATAAGGTTAAGAAGGAGTTCAACAAACTAGCATACTTTTAAGTAACACTACTGAACATCAGCAACTAAGGTGCCCAGCATATGACGAAGCACACGTGGCCTTCACCAGTACTACGTGTATTACCAGGACCCGAAAGAGGCTCAAAGAATAACAACAGTGTGATCTAGCATGCCTGCCGTAAAAGGCGACTAAGGAGGATTTGTATGGCATGGGGCGGGTTTCCCCATCATGTAGAAATTGAACAAAAAACTTCAACAAACACATGGACAGGTCAACTAAAGATGAAATGGATGCTTGCGTAGAAGAGAAGGATTAAAGTTGTATGACAAGATCACTGATGTGGAACTGATGACAAGGTCACTAATGTGGAACTGGTGACAAAATCACTAATGTGGAACTGGTGACAAGATCACTAATGTGGAACTGGTGACAAGATCACTAATGTGGAACTGATGACACGATCACTAATGTTTTTTTTTTAAAAATAAAGTTTTGCCTCGTTTTGGCGAGGCGCGTCCCGTTCAACCTAGTCGGTTATATTAGGGCGCATGTCCAAATATAAAAGACCCTTAGGTCTGAGGTTATAATGTGGAACTGATGACAAGGTCACTAATGTGGAACTGGTGACAAGATCACTAATGTGGAACTGGTGACAAGATCACTAATGTGGAACTGGTGACAAGATCACTAATGTGGAACTGGTGACAAGAACTAGACAAGTGCCAGTGAAACAAGAGATGAGAAGAAGACGATGGAGATGGATAGGACACACACTGAGGAAACCTGTTTATAGCATTACTAGGCCAGTCCTTGTTCTGGAATCCCCAGGGTAAGAGAGGTAGAGGGAAACCAAAAAACACAAGGAGAAGAGAACTGGTGACAGACATGAAGGGGATGAAGAAGTCATGGACGAACCTTGAGCAGATGACACGTGACAGAACGACTTGGCATAAATTTGTTGAAGGCTTATGCTTCTTGGGGAGCTATTGTTATTGTTGAGCAGAATCGACACCATTGCACTCCGGGCAAACCAATAGATACTTAGTCTCCATCAGCAAATGTCGAAATGAATGCTAACTGTACCCGTAGCGCGCTAGTTGTATGCATCCTCCCATACATCCATCCCTGCTAGTCTTACATTAGATGCCAAATTCCAGCAGTCTTTGCCTTGTTGTGTTCAGAACCCAGCTTGAGGAGTTGAAAGGTGATAGAAGTAGGACCCTTTCTGAACAAACTCAATGGGGATGTCAGTAAGCTCAAGCTGACCATTGCTTTCTTTAAACATATTCAAGGTAACGTCTGAAAATGTACGAAGCACTAAGCTACTAACTAGGTCTTAACTTAATGTGTCAAAACCACTTCGCATTCTTTTCCAGTGACGACAGCTGTACGAACGGCCGCGCGGTTGATATCATCTGCTGTAAAAAAATAAACCACCTGCCTAGCTAGATCACTGTGGCTCTGGTATTTAAAATACTGACTGTGCCAGTATCATTAACGTATATACATTAATTCTGGCCTAAAAGTCGCATTAGTAAGTGATGAGATATGTGGAACGCTCGAAAAATATACGTTGGTATTTCAGTTAGCAAATTATCTTGGAAATGGGCACGTGTTTTAGGGGAGTTTTTCACGCGTGTGGAATATGTTCTCATGTTTGCAGAAGTGATTCACGATTGTAGCATGCTTTCACATTTGTGGAGCTTCTCTCTAAAGTATATGTTTTTGCAGTCTTTCATGTATTTGTTTATGTTTCCCTTAGCCTTCCATAAAATTGTACAAGTCTGTCATGGCTTTGCAGCAGTATATCACGATTTTAGCACACTTTCACATCTCTGGAACGGCTTGCTACAGTAATATATATAACTGTTTTTAGCAGTTTTTCATATATTTGTAGCAAACGTTCCGTTGTTTCTGCTTGTCATAAAATTGTACTATCGTTTCACATGTCTGCAACAGTATTTCATGAGTTTAACATCCTTCACATGTGTGTAGCTGCTTGTTGCAATATATTTTTTAGCAGTAAGTCAATCTCAGTTTGCTTTTATTGATACATTTAAATAGTTTACTTCTGCAGTTTCGCTGTTACCATGCCTGCACATTATGGTATATTAAATTGTATAGTTTTTGTTATTGTTGTTGTGTGATTTGATTATGATAGCATTTCTCAGCCTTTGAGTTCCGCAATTCATCCTCAGGGGTTCCACGAGAAATTGTGGAATCAATAAGTAAAAATTTTTGAATACCGCGAAAAATTCCAAATTTCATTCTTTTTTTTTTTAAGGGTTACAATTAGTTGTATGTGTCCATGTTTGTTTCATATTGTATCAATAGATTTCATATGCATGTAATAATTTAAACATTTGTCTGATCAATAATACTATTCTTATTTATTTATAATTATAAACAGAGAAGATTTCCGTCTCTGTAATCAATCTGTACCCTTTAGCTTCCAGTGGAGCATAAGCCTTCAACAAACTCATGCCAAGTCTTCCTGTCATGTGACATCCGCTCAGATTCTTTCCATGTTTTCCTCATCATTTTCACTTCCGTCTCCAGTTCTCTTCTCCATGTGTTTTTTGGTCTACCTCTGCCTCTCTTTCCCTGTGGATTCCAGAACAAGGACTGCCTTGTAATGCTATCAACAGGTCTCAATGTGTGTCTCATCAGTCTCTGTAGTAGTAATAGCAATAATTTAGCAGTCGTAGAATTGCGTCATAAGGGTTCCTGTTGTTGTGGAAAGTTATTTTAAAGGGTTCTTTCTTGGTTAAAAAGGTTGAGAAACATCAGATTGTGGTAGAAGATGTTACATGTGTGGACATATGTGTTATTAAATTTAAAAAAACAAACACAAAACATAAGAAATTGTTTATTGAATAAACAAAAATCTGTAAAGGTAGATCAACATTAATTTCATGACTTCCGGAAAGTTTTAGACTTACTCGTATGCCACTAAGATTTGTTTGAGTAAATAATGCATGGGTTACAATACATTAGAAATACAAAATAACAAATCATCCAATCTTTGTATGTCGCCAAAACAATTATGGATGAAATAAATAATTTGTCCATGTTTGTCTTTTCATCCATTCATTTTGTATCAGT
Source organism: Oreohelix idahoensis (assembly GCA_024509875.1). Lineage (NCBI taxonomy): Eukaryota > Metazoa > Mollusca > Gastropoda > Stylommatophora > Oreohelicidae > Oreohelix > Oreohelix idahoensis. The sequence continues at coordinate 242,850 of JAMPIV010016353.1, forward strand.
TCTTTTCTCCGTGTATCTTTTTAGAGCATGTTACTTTAGTTTTTTTTTTTAGATTGATGACTCTGTCTGATGAATCAGCGCAGTGGAGCTGAATGTCGTGAAGACGATGCAGTTTGAGCCCTCCACAATTGTGTATGATGCCTGTCGTATAATCAGGGAGAGAATACCGGATGAGAACCCTGGCAACCGTAAGAAAGTTTTAGTTCCTTGATAATTGTGTAAGCAATATCACTATGTGTGTAGCTATCAGATGGGTTCTAACATTTACACCACCCTGCCAGGACCCCATGGATCTTATAACAAGACTGCAATTGAAAATCAAACAGAAAAGGCAGCTTTGGAGCCGACCAACATATTTTGATTACTCCGGAAAGTTTAGAAGCCCAACTCCGACTACAGTTTTTTTTAATTGTGATATGCATTAATATGTATAAAAAATAGTAGATGATGTTTGAGTAAATTGAAAAAAAAAAAAAAAAAATTCAAATTCGTAGACTAAATTTTAAACTTTTTCATTCATCCATACAGAAATATGGTGTGACGCAAATGCTTGAACAAACCATCCACATCTGTACCCAAATGGCTGCTTCCAAAAAAGCATAAGCCTTCAAATAAAAAATCATGCCAAGTTTCTTCCTGTCATGTGACATCCATTTCAGACTTTCTTTCCATGTTTTCCTCCGTGTATCATTTTCACTTTCCGTCTCCAGTTAAATTTTCTTCTCCATGTGTTTTTTGGTCTACCTCATGAATCAACCTCTCAGATATTTCAAAAAATTTGACTAAAAAACCTGCTTGGATTGGGCAGATACAGAGGACTGCCTTGTAATGCTATCAAGGCAAAACAGGTCTCAATGTGTGTTCTCTTTCAGCATCTCTGTAGTAGTCAACATAGCAATAATTTAGCCAGTACCTAGAATATGCGTCCATAAGGGTTCCTGTTGTTGAAGAATCACGCAGTGGAAAGCTGAATTTTAAAGGGTGGTTCTTTCTTGGTTAAAAAGGTTGAGAGGTTTCAGCAGATGAAAACATCAGATTGTGTATAATAATTAATAATTTCTATAACTTTGTAGAAGATGTTACATGTGTGGACATATGTGTTATTAAATTTAAAAAAAAACAAACAAACATGGGTTGGTGTGGTAAGAAATGTGTGGTTGAGGAAAGACTAACTTCTATCCCCCACTCTGAAGAGACAAAGAAAGAACTGGAACACAGATCCTGAACCTCAGGTGAATATAAACAAAGAGGGACTGACGTAAAAAAACTGTTCCCACAAATTGCCACAAAAGGCTGTGGAGGCTTCGGTCGAAACCAACCATACAGTGGTTTTCCCACTCCCGAACTAAAAGGAAAAGTTTATGAAGATGATCACCAGTCTTAACACTCCTTGCCTTTCAACATAAGTCGATTAAAAAGGTTATAACAAACTACAGTCGCTAGGGAAATTTGGAGCCGCAGTACTAGTGGATATGTGGCATGAAAATTATGCGTGTCCAGCTACAAGAGTGGTCCATGGTCAATCCCCAGTTTATATGGATTAGTAAAACATTAATTTTATATGTATAAAAATACGTATTTGGTTGAGTAAAGCCTGAAAAAAATCTATGCATGGCATTCGTAGCGACACTGAGACAAATTTTAAAATTTTTCATTCATCATACAATATAGAAATACAAAATAGCGGTCTTTGTAAACTATATAATTAATAAGTAATACAGTGTTTTGCTTTCGGTGTCACAAAAACATTCAATGAGAAGATGTGGAATCAATCCTGCTCCCAATGTCATGTTTCAATTCTTGCTGAAAATAATTTATTTAAATGCGTATATCACTATCAGCCTCATTTCAAATCTGTACGTTTATCTCTACAAATCGGCTTCTCCAAATATTTGTGAATAAATGATGAATTTTTGGGAAAAATAATTTGCTCCATTTCATTTTTACATTTAAAATTAATAAAATGTTCAAAATAATTCTATGTTATACTTCTCATCCATTTCATTTCTTCCTGGACCCAGTTCTGTTTTCTTCCGTAAATATCTTCTGTTGAAAACTTTGGATTTCTAGAAAAATAAATTTTCGGCTGATCTGTTTTTTTTCTTTTTCAGGCCGGATATTTTACCGTCTTCTTCGGTTAAGAAAGCAACTTTAGGGACCAGATCAGATCAAAAAAGAAATCATAATGGAACACTGAATCGTCGATTGCTTGGAAGCCAAATGCAGTTTGTTCGACCGAAAAATGTTGAAAAATACCTGCAGGGTTGGTTACGAAAATCGCCGAAGCATGCGGCCTGGAGTTACCTATTCATATAATATGGCTGTGAGCATCGAATGTAGCACGCTACTTTAGTTAGGAAAAAGCATGAAATATCTTTTCACTTTTAAAACCAGAAATTGTTGGTGTTGAATCCAAAATTGTGTATCTAAATGAAAGGCATAGGTTTCGAAACTTCGCATTTGATAATCTACCTCAGAATGCTTCCAAGCTAGTGGGGTCCGATCCCAGTTCCCCCAAACCAAATCCGTTGGACAAAACCTGATCAGAAAGTGATAGTTTATCTATAGCTTTAGAAACTAAGAGACTCGGGCACAGCAGAGATGAGTATCTGAACCATGAGTTGCTTGTGATTGTCCGTAGCTGTGTTTCACGTTAATTAACCCAATCATTGACTCTGTCCCTGAAGATCAGCGCAGTGGACAAGCGGCTGAATGTTCGCGACTCAAAGAATGAATCTTTTAGCGCCCATATGATATCAGTTTGATTTGCCCTCCACAATTCAATACTTTGAGAGATGGATGAGCTTTGTCACCTGACATTGTCGTATGCAAATAGTAAAGGACTAAGAGAATGACCATAAGTCAACGAATGAGAACATCCTCGGCAGTGGCAAGTAAAGACAACCGGTCTAAGAAAGTTTATTTCCTAAATTATAATGTTTACAGTTTTTGTTCTTATTTCATCATATAACCAGCCTACTTCTGTCATATGAAAGAAAAATGACAATAGGCTAACTGAGTCGGCAAAAAAAAAGTATGCTTATTGACGAATTGACCTCAAATGTGTAGACCTAAATTGCAGACTTAAATTCTCACGGGTTGCATTTATGTTGAAAAGGGTATACTAAATGTCAGCAGGCCTGGATTTCTTGTCTTGACCTACTGTGAATACACTCCCCCGACTTTTGTACGGGAAGAAACCCATATGCAAGACCCCAGGTTTGGCCAATCATCTCTTGCAGCTCGTGGAGTACGAGTGTCTTGTTACCTTTACGTAAAGAAAGTAATACACGAGAATCCTGTATCATCCTTCATTTTGATAAATGGCACCGTGTCATATAAAGTGGGGCAACTCATATGAGAATTTTTGATCCAGAAATGGGAGCTGGCAAACGACAGCAACCATTCTAATTATCTTAAGGTCCGCAATAGAAAAGTTCCCGCAAATTGCCAAAGATAAAACCACTGATGCGTACCTCAGATTAGCAGTTATTGCAGCTAATGCTTTTTGCCCTCTTATGAAGGCTTCCGGCAAATGGGGACCAATCGATCGTCGATACAGAACCTCTTTTCATTAGGAGGTAAGAGCTGGGCAAAAATCACAAATCTGTGACTATTGCATATTGTTAAGCTGCATAGAGAACTAGAATTCTTGTTATGGCTGTAACATGTCCCTCTGAAGTCCCATGTAATTTTTATCCAGTTCCAGTTTTCCAGATTCTTCAACTATCTTGACTCTTTCCCTTCAACCATACTTTGTGCGAAGTCAACCGATGGAACAACGTGTAAGTATTAACAAGAGTGAATCGCCGTAAAATGGGAAGTCACACATAATTATCGAAGGACGTCTTTTTTATTGAGTTGGACCATCTTGCCGCATTAAAATTTGGATGCTTCAACGCATGGTACCACAGTGGCGGTGCGCAGTTCACCTTATATGTTTTTAGGACGAAAAGATCAGGGACTGCAAAGAAATTCAATTGCCTGTCTTAGACATAACCATCGTAATAAAAGTATAAGACGGTTATGAATTCAGAGAAATTCAAACTCAGTTTTGTAACAAATGATGTATCCGGACCTGTAAATTTCTTTAAACAACTGTAGTTGTGCTTTGTCAGGCACCAGCTTACCATACTCAACAAAAAAACATCACCTCAATCTTGCGTATTTCTAGAGATCCCGACCTGATAGAGAAAAACGGTTTGCAGATTTAAAAACAGCGCATTAAAATTGACCAGAAAAACATAGAAATGTTAGAGAAAGAAAAAAAAAATTTTTTTTTGTTAGTCAGTGTAATTAGACACTTTCTGGTGGACTGCAAAAAATATGACTAGCAGACAGGGCCGGATTAAGGCCAACTGATGCCCTAAGCATAGCCCCCTCATGGTGCACCCCCCACTTCCATTGCTTAACTGACAAGACATTAAGACTCAATAAATGCCGAAGAGACTGAAAATTCAATTTTCTTCCTGACACTGAAATTCATGCAGAAAAACGTTGGTAAGACAGGCAAACATACTGAACTCTAGGTCTATGTCTGACACTTTCAGTCACTCACCATACCAAAGAAAACGGTGTTTTTTTTTTTTTTTAACAATTCGGATTAAAGTCGAATACGGCAGATATTGAAAATTACCAAAAATTTGACTAAAGACGACTGTGGCAGTGAAAGAGATGAGAGTTAAGGGCATGATAGCTAGAGAGAAAATTCTGTGGTGCCCCCTCCCCCTCCCTACCCTTCCCTTGATGCCCTAAGCATGTGCTTATTTTGCTTAATGGTTAATCCAGCCCTGCCAGCAGAGGCAAAACATTAAGACATACTGCAATAACCACAAGATAGAAATGAGTGTAGAAAATCTCATAGGCATTAAGACCCCACCAGAAATACAAAAGTTAATAAAACACTATATTACAAAAACAAAAGCTAACATATTATTAAAAAAAAATAAATAAGGATGCGAGCCAGTAGTCTACAGTGGTGGATTTCCCCCTAGATAAATACGGATTGACTATAAATAATCCTCCAGTCAACAATAAATGCTTACCAGTATAAACAAAATCATTTTTTTTTACAATAAAACAATATGAACTATAACTAAAAAGTAAAAAATTACAGATTAGAGAAATAGTATAGTATAAAGCATTAAATAAATACAAACAAGAAAATATCATAATAAATAAAACGCGTCTTGATATAACTAACCAGCAGCTCCATGTATATGGTTGAAAGGTGCATGCTACAAAGAAAAGTAGTAAACACCTTAATTTAAAAAAATAACCATAAAACTATCCCTGGTGATAACAAAAGTGGTAATATTGATGACCGAGAGTGTGCTATGTTGATAGTTTGTGGTAGTGATCATTTTCTGGGTTCTTTTGATGATTACAGTATACACAGATGAATCCAAGGGAGAAGATTGATGATGTAGTGGTAATGGGTATATATGGATATGTTGATGATAGTAGTGTTAATATTGGTGATGGAAGGGATTATTTTGATGATGGGGATTTTGTCAGTGATAGGTTTGAAGTTATGTTGTGAAAACAGTGTTATTGTTGAACAGAATCGACATCATTGCACCCCAGGCAAACCTATAGGTGCTCAATCTCCCTCAGTATATGTCGAAGAGCATGAATGCTAACTGTTCCTGTAGCTGGCTGGTTGTATACATGATAGATGCATCCTCTCATACGTCCATCTCTGATAGCCTTATGTTTGATGCCAAATTCCTAGTCTTAACCTTGATTATTCATCTATTGCAGTGTCATCCTCTAACAGGCAATCGTTAATTTTTCTCAGTATTTCTCCCTTATCCATGTCCATTGTCCCCACTGTGTGTGCTCTTGATGCTATTCGGTCAACTCTCTCATTACCGCAAATCCCTGCATGACCAAGACAGTAGATCCACACCAGCTCCTGCAGACTCGAAGCTTCTATGAATGTTTTCCATTCATGCCGTAGCCAACCATTTTGAAATTTTCGAAGCATGGACTGAGAGTCTGACACAATGACTGCCTTTGTCACTGAAGTGTTAATATTGCTGACAGACATGATTATATTGGTGATGGTGGTGGTAGTGGTAATGTGTATATGTTTATCTTGATGACAATAGTGTTAATATTGCTGATAGGATTGATTATATTGTTGATGATGGTGGCGGTGATAGTTAGGCGGTAATGTTATTGCTAATGGTTGTGATTAAAATTATGTTAAAGCTGTGCTGATGATACATGATCATGTACGGATGTTTTGAGCCCGTATGAACACGTGGTTAACATAAATAATTTTTTTGCCCCAGCTTCTGAGTATGGCCTGTTTCTTGCTGATGAGGACCCAAAGAAGGGCGTTTGGCTGGAACAAGGCAGAAGTCTGGAATATTACTTACTGAGAAATGGGGTATGCTGTCAAATGTTGAGAAGTAGTGTTCACTGTTAATTATTGTGCAGTAAAGTATGTTGTTACTGTCTGAGAAATAGGGTACATCATTGCTATCTGAGAAATGGAGTTGCTATCACTCTATAAGAAATGGGGTTTGGCATTAATGTTGAGAAAATAGAGTATGAAATAACTAATAATAACTAATTGAGAAATGGGTTTTGCCATTACTTTTGAGAAATGGAATATTATATAACTGATAGAGTTTTCCATTACTTTTTGAGAAATGGTGTATGGTATAACTAGTAGAAAAATGGGTTTCGCCATTACTGTTGAGAAATGGAGTGTGATATGGCCCCTTGAGATATGGGGTTTGCCATTACTGTTGAAAAATGGAGTGTGATAAAATGCACTGAGAAGTGAGGTTTTCCATTACTTTTTGAGAAATGGAGAATAGTATAACTAGTTGAAAAAATGGGTTTTGTCATTACTGTTGAGAAATGGAGTGTGATATAGCCCATTGAGATATGGAGTTTGCCATCACTGTTGAGAAATGGAATATTATATAACTCATTGAGAAATGGGGTTTTCCATTACTTTTTGAGAAATGGAGTATAATATAACTAGTTGAAAAATGGGTTTCGCCATTACTGTTGAGAAATAGAGTGATGTAGGATCCCGTTACACCCCATTGAGGCATATTGGGAATATGGTGTTAGGCACATATTTTCTTGACCATCGGCACACTAGGGGTGATGTGGTCAGCATCACCACGGCCGCCTTAACCTTCCCAGAGTTGCTCTGGTACCCAGTTGGGGCTGGGTTGGCCCAGGAGCCGTTTGCGGCCTAAAAAGATCCCACCTCATCTGGGGATCGAACCATAGACCACTGAGCTAGAAAGCCAGTGCACTAACCACTATGCTACCGTGGCTCCCATGTGATGTAGCCCATTGAGATATGGGGTTTGCCATTACTGTTGAGAAATGGAATGTTATGAAACTCATTGAGAAATGGGGTTTACCATTACTTTTTTAGAAATGGAGTGTGGCATAAGTCATTGAGAAATGAGGTTTGCCATATTACTGTTGAGAAACAGAGTTTGATATAACTTGATGTAACATGGGGTGTGCTATAGTCCTGTTGAGAATTGGGGTATGGTATTACTAATCATTGAGAAATAAGTATGCTGCTACTGTTGACAAATATGGAATGCTATTGTCTGATTGAGAGTATGTTATTTATTAAAATATCCACGTGGGTTTGTTTATTAAGAAATGGTATCTGCTATTGGTTATTGAGATATAAGGTAGAAGAGAAGAAAGATGTTATTATTTATTTTGAAAGTAAAACTTGCCAGCATGTTCATTTAACTTTAAACACTGCTCCTTATTTTCTGTGAATTCCATGTTCATCGACTTCATGCTACAAATGCCAAACATGGCCAGAGGAATGAAACATTATAAAAAAAAGGAAGGAAGTAATTTGATCCCAAGAGAAGCTGCAGATGTCACAATAAAAGAGAGAAGAAGAAATTAAGACATCAATGAGTGAGTGACAGAGAACGTGACATAGATACAAAATATAATGGTTTGGATATTTTGTTCAGAATGTAGCCTGGTCAGCCAGTGTAGCATGCTCTCAGTAGCAGAATATCTTCAAAAGAAGGGGATGTCCAAAAGGAAGACAAGATAAGTGGCTTGGAAAAAATCACTGTCAGACCCTAACCAAAGGAACATATCACCTGACTTTCTTTAAGTTCACAAGTTGGGGGACAAAATTAAAGTGAAATAAATGACTAAAAACATTGGCTTTTCCTGATAAATTGAAGTGACGTTCATTCATTATAATTGTATAGCTCCCCAAGGAGCATAGGCCTTCAACAAACTTATTCTAAGTTCTCCTGCCTGTTACGAACCATCGTCTGAAGGTCTGTCCATGTCTTCCACTCCTTTTTTGTTTATGTCTCCAGTTCTCTTCTCTATGCTTTTTTTGTGTTTGGATCTACCTCAGATCCTCTTACTGTGGGAATTTCAGAACAAGGACTGACTGGTTATGCTATCAGCAGGTTTCTTCTATGTGTGTGTTCTATCCACCACCATCTTCTTCTTCTCATCTCTTGTTCCACTGGCACTTGTCTGGTTCTTGTCACCATTTCCACATTGATGATCTTGTCATACCACTTCAGTCCTTCTGTTCTATGCAAGCACCTTTTATGAAAGTCTGTAATTTCTTGGTTGTTGTGACATGCTTGCAATTATAACTATATAATTCTCTAAGAACGTCCGTCCCATCCCACACAAACTTTTTTGTTTTGCAGTCTGGAAATTATATAAAAGTTGTGCTCTTCTGGCCTTTGCACTAAACTGCCCAACATTTTATATAGCGCTCATCTTCTTTCACACCAAATTTGCAAGTATATTTTAAATAATAAATAGAAAACTTATAGAAAAGTGTCAAAAATATACAATATACTTTAATATTATTATTTTTTTGGCTATTTGATTGTTTCCCTTTGACAGAGGATAAATTACATCCCTTGAAAAAAATTAACTTCATTCAGAATTAATAAAATGAGTTCTCCAGTTTTCTAAATGTGCTGCAAATGCTGAAAGGTTAAGACATTAGCTTTAGTTCTTTCCCCATCATTATTTTGACAGGTATATTTACTAATTCAAAGAGATGTGTATATTTAGTAATTGTTATTTGTTTAAATTGCATGATAGGATTTGCTGGAGTATAAGAGAAAAAACAGAATCTTGAAAGTGCGTACTCTGGATGGAGTTTTGAAGACGTTGCAGGTGGATGACTCCCACACTGTTGGTTCTCTTATGATTACAATCTGCACTAGAATGGGTGAGTACACGAGCTGGGTGTCTTCATAATGGAGTGAAGTGAGATTATTAAAAGTCCAGTACTGTAGTCTGACAGATGTTAATGAATCTGTTAGAAGATGCTGATTGTTCTTGCATACTGTATGTTGCTTCTGGCCAGTGTCAAGATGTCACTGAGACCTTCCATCTACCTCAAAGAATGGGTGTGTTTTAGGAAGAGATCAGTGGGAGCCACACAGGCTGCATGGAATGCCAAAGAATGACATTGGAGTTTCTACACCAGCAGGTCTCATATAATTCCTGGTGGTCTCTGAAGACACAAAGAAATAATAGGACTGAAATAAGAACCAGATTAGTCTTTCAGTTATATAATATGATGTAGAACAGGTCCTCAACCTTCTATCCAAAATTCAAAAAGCTCTGAAAACTGAGTTTATTTGTGTGGAGTATCACTCATGTGCATGATGTACCCCAAGCATCAGCTGTGTAGACAAGGTACTTATAATTTGTTATAGATGGGCCATAGTAATATAGTAACTCAGACATACTGTATAGTTGCATTTTATTTTGTCTATGTCATCACATTGTGATGACGGTGGGTTGGTAAATGCGTCAAATATTTATTAAATACTGGTTTTAGAGAACTACATTTGAGCATCTGATTGACAGAGTGGTTAGAGCGCTGGTCTCTCGCGGCAAAGGTGTCGTGTTCAAATCAAGGTACTGACATGCTCCAGTGTACCCAGCTGTAAATGGGTACCCGGCTCTTCTCTATTGAGTTATGGAAGGAAAAGGCAGTGAGGAAGGGAATGGGTCACCCCACCTGTCACTAACACTTTGCTCCACTACAGCAGTATCTGCTATGGGAGTACCTTTCTTACATTTGTAACTCTTCTAAAATGTAAAATGTTCGATGTTAAAAAGTAGTCTTATTAATCTTAAAACAATAAATAACAGAGATTTTTTTTTAGTATGAACAAGTAGTTTAGAAATATTAATGTGTTTGCTTATGAGGTAGTGCCACAGACACCGCCAGGGTGTGACTGAAATGTACATTACGTGCATAGCTCTACCGTTCTGAAATCTGAAAAATTCTGAATTCCAAAATAAATCTGGCCTCAAGGGTTTCAGAAAAGGGGGTTGAGGTCCTTAATGGTGGTAATATAAATGCATTGTAATAGATTGAAAATAACAATGTGATATGACAAAATGTAATGCAGTGCATGAGTATGAGTATCAACATTTTGTATACTACCTTCTTTTCTTCACTTATGCAGTGACTACCTCCAGTATTCAGTGCAGTCTGTATAATGCCAGCTTAATTCTTCTCTTTAATATCAGCTGTGATGTTACATATGGGAGTGACATGGGAGAGAATCATGGACAATTACTAAAGAACTAGGGAAGGCACTAGAGGCCAGTGATATGTGATTTTACAGAAGAATGTTAAAAATATCATCAACAGCCAAAAAGAGTAATGAGAATGTCCTGAAAGAGGCCAATGCGCAAAGGAAACTTATTTCACAAGTTAGAAAGAAGCAATCCACTTTTTTTGGGCATATTATGAGAAGAGGAAAGCTGGAATATATCGTAACAACAGGTAAGATTGAAAGAAAAAGAGAAGACAAGAGGAAGACAAAGAGAGTAAATACTGGACAGTTTGACATCATGGCATGGAAGGGGGTCAACAACAGAATTGATAAATTGTACTGGAGCCAGGAAGTTGTGGAGAGACATGATCTCCTATGCCATTAGGCATGGTACTTGATGAAGAAGAAGTTTTTTTCTTCTTCTTCTTTGTTCGTCCTGAAAAGGACGTTGGTTGCGTTGTGTCTGTTTACAGCAAAGCTGCGATATTTGTGCCTTTCGGCCGACACATCCGACTTCAGCACAGCATTTTTTGGGACCGGGTTAGCCTTCCCTCTTTGATCCCTACTCACTCAGCCAGACTGCAGTGATGCAGTCTGTTTCCAGGACCACCACTTGGAGGTGGAGTAGGGGCTTGGTCAGCTCTGGTTCCCTGACGCAAGCAGTCTAGCTATGGGTTGCTAACAGCATTCCTCACTGTTGACGCGTCTTAGGTCCCAGAAGAAGAAGTGATGTTATACTGTGTGATCTCTAAGTAATTTGTGATTTTTAATTGTGTGTGCATTGATATGTGTAATCTGAATTAATGTTTCTCTTAAATGCTGATTGTGACATTACACCGTCTGATCTTTAAGTACTTTGTGAAGTTTTTGTGTGTGTGTTTTCTGTATAATCCAATTTAATTTTTCTCTTTAGTTTCACTTGTGACATTACAATATGTTATCTCTAAGTACTTTGTGCGATTTGTGTGTATGTATGTGTGTGTGTCTCTGTATAATTCAACGTACATGTTCTATTTAATGTCAATTGTGATATTACACTGTGTGGTCTCAAAGTACTTTGTGATTTGTGTGTGTGTTTTGTATAATCCAACTTGCGTCTTCTCTTTAATGTCAGATGTGATGTTATATTGTGTGATCACATATACAGTACTTTGTGATTTTTGTTTTGTTTTGTTTTTGTTGGTTTTCTTTATTATCCAACTGAACTCTTCTCTTTAATGTTAGTTGTGATGTTACACTATGTGATCTCTAAGTACTTTGTGATTTGTGTGTGTTTGTGCATGTGTGTTTTGTATACTCCAACATATTTCTTCTCTTTATTGTCAGTTGTGATGTAACACTGTGTGATCTCTAAGTACTTTGTGATATTTAATTTTGTAAATATGATATGTGTAATTAACTCGACCATCCATCATCATCATTCCATGTGGACCTTAAGACCTTCAAGCAGGTCATGCTATCCTGTGCCATCCATTCTAGATTTTTTTGCTTATCTCTTTTACCCTTTTTAAAACTGCCTCCAATTTTCTTCTTCTGATGTTTTTAGGTCTCTCTCTATTTCTTTTGCTCAAGGGATTTCAGAATAAGGACTGCCTTGTAGTCTTATCAGCTGGTTTCTTCAGTGTATATCCTGTTCAACGCCAATGCCTTTTTCTTCACCTGCTGTTTCACTTTTAATTCCACATTGGGGGTCATGAACTGCCTTTTTATTCCTACTATTTAGCACATGTGCAGGAGATTTACAAGTCTTTATAAGGGAAGCAGCAGTTTGTAAGAACTTTGTCATTGTTATTTTATGGAGAGGACTTGTTTGTCTGTACATTTTAACTTTCTCTTTTTTTTTCTGTAACTCTGAACTTGCCCGTTGTAGTTCCTGGGAAGTGCTGGTCTCTAGCGGCAAAGGTGCTGGGTTCGAATCATGGTACCAACATGTTCCAGTCTACCCAGCTGTAAATGGGTACCTGACTCTGCTCTTTGAGTTGGGGGAGGAAAAGGCTGCGCGGAAGGGAACTGATCACCCCACCTCTCGATGCTGGACCAAGTATGGTAAAGTCTGTAACACTTCACTCCCCCTACGGCAGTTTCTGTCTGATATGGGGCTACCTTTGACCTATTTAAGTTCCTGGGTGTCTCGGAGAAGACCAAGAAAGAATAGGACAGCTGCTACCTCAGGCGTGTCACAAGAGGTTGTACTCAGGGCTGGCAACTCTCATCATTTAAAACCAATGTCTAGAAACCACCCCCTGCTGCAAGAGCACATGATTGCTGTGATGAGGGCTTCCTGCAATGGGAGACCAGCTGCAGTGGTTGTGTCATGTTCCATAAACAGGGGGGAAATTAGAAGAAGGAGAACTTAGAAGTTTATTTTATTTTTAATATCAAGGAGATGAGGCATTTCTAAGTACCGTGCCCATTTTGTTTCAATCACAGGCATCACGAATCATGAGGAGTATTCCTTAGTTAGAGACCTGCCAGATGATGAGAGAGAAAAGACCTTGACCCTCAAGAGGGATAAATCCATTGCCAAGGACCAGAAAAGGCTGGAAGAGATGAAGAAAAAGTTGCACACGGATGATGAGTGTGAGTACTTTGTTTGGTAGTACTTTTTTTTGGGTAGTACTTTGTTTGGTAGTAATTTGGTTGTACTTTGTTTGGTAGCGTATATTATTTATTCACTTGTTTGGTACTACTTTGGTAGTACTTTGTTTGGTAGTACTTTGTTTGATAGTACTTTGGTAGTAATTTGGTTTTACTTTGTTTAGTAGTACATATTATTTATTTACTTGTTTGGTACTACTTTGGTAGTACTTTGCTTGGCAGTACTTTGTTTGGCAGTACTTTGTTTGGTAGTACTTCATTTGGTGGTACTCTGTTTGGTAGTAATTTGGTTGTACTTTGTTTGGTAGTATACATTATTTATTTACTTGTTTGGTACTGCTTTGGTTGTACTTTGCCTGGCAGTACTTTGTTTGGTAGTGTATATTATTTATTTACTTATTTGGTACTACTTTGGTAGTACTTTTTTGGTAGTACTTTGTTTGGTAGTGCTTTTTTTGGCAATACCTTGTTTTGTAGTACTTTGTTTGGTAGTATTTTGTTTAGTAGTATTTTGTTTGGCAGAGACTTTGTTTGGTAGTACTTTGTTTTGTAGTATTTTGTTATGGTAGTACTTAGTTTGGTAGTACTTTGTTTGGCGGAGACTTGTTTGGAAGTACTTTGTTTAGAAGTGATTTATTTTGCTGAGGGGGAGCTGAGAGGTAGTTCTATGTAGGACGTGACAATTCCTTGGGAGAGCCCAGAACCAGAGCACAGTATTTTAGCTCTGCATATTTGGAGAGCCCCCTTGGATGGCGGGGAATGCACAGTATGCCACATGCTTCTTACTCCTAGCTTGGGACCAGAAATGATGACCCTTTAAATGCAAGCCAAGTTGGAGAAACTGGAGCTCATAACTTCAACTCAACATGTTTCAGAATGGCAGAAAAGCCACAGGAAAAAGCCTAGTTCTGCAGTGTAGATAATACCCAGTACTCTTACACTTGGCTTTTGCTGCAAAAGAACAAAAAGCTCAACAGCTCTAGTTATTAAACAACAACAGAGAGTTAAAATTGCTGTACATTTTGAGGTCATATCTCATGCTGGGCTCCAATGTTTATGTGACGTAACATTTTAAGCAATTAAATATCAGTTAGTTGTCTTTATTTTGTCGTTTGTTTCATATAAAATTGTTTGATAGGAGGGAAGAATGTTTCATATAAAATTGTTTGATAGGAGGGAAGAATGTTTCGTATAAAATTGTTTGATAGGAGTGAAGAATATTTCGTATAAAAATTGTTTGAAAGGAGTGAAGAATATTTCGTATAAAAATTGTTTCATTGGAGTGAAGAATGTTTTGTATAAAAATTGTTTGATAGGAGTGAAGAATGTTTCGTATAAAATTGTTTGATAGGAGTAAAGAATGTTTCATATAAAAATTGTTTGATAGGAGTGAAGAATGTTTCGTATAAAATTGTTTGATAGGAGTGAAGAATGCTTCGTATAAAATTGTTTGATAGGAGTGAAGAATGTTTCGTATAAAATTGTTTGATAGGAGGGAAGAATGTTTCATCTAAAATTGTTTGATAGGAGGGAAGAAATACAAATGTAAAAACAGGGAGTAACTGTTAAGTCACTGTGTATGTTCAGGGTGGCTTGCAAGAATTCATGTTTATGTCCACAGTAAACTGGCTAGACCACTCAAAAACTCTGAGAGAGCAAGATATTGACCCCAATGAGGTGTTGCTGTTGAGAAGGAAGTACTTCTACTCTGACCAGAACGTGGATGCAAGAGACCCTGTGCAGTTAAACTTACTTTATGTCCAGGTAGGTGAGGGTTTAACAGGATTGGGGATGCATGGAGGCATATCTAGAGTCATCTTTATATGAACATCAGCTATGCACAATGCTACAATATAGATATGTGGAAGTGAACCTCTGTCTGTGAGGCTAATTACTCCCTCATTAACTTTTGAAATCATCCACACACTTCCAGGCATTCCCCCTGTGGTGAAATTTGTTTAGAACCCAGCATTGCACACTAAGCTTGGAGAAGTCACTTGAGCCCCAGACGTGATTCTTTGACCTGGTTGACTGCAAGGAGGAGGATCTCTCTATGGACCCAGTGATAGGCAGGTAAGCTGAGAAGTGGCTCTGTGCAGGATGTGACAATTGCTTTAGCAGAGCCCAGAACCAAAGCACTGTATTTTAGCTCTGCATAGTTGGAGAGCCCCCTTGGATGGCAGGGAATGCACAGTATGCCACACACTTCTTACTCCTAGCTTGGGACCAGATACGATGATCCTTTAAATTCAAGCCAAGCTGGAAAAACTGGATCTCATATGACTTCAACTCTGCACGTTTCAGAATGGCAGAAAAGCCACAGAAGTCTTGAACTTGGTTTTGGCTCCAAAAGAGCGAGAAGCACAGTAGCCCTAGTTAAACAACAACAGGATTGGGGGGAACTGACAGGGATGTCAAGGGGTTGAATTCAGGGAGTGGAAGGGGCTTTCATTGCATTGGCAGATGTTAAGAACTGGGGGAAATCAGTTCAAGCATGAAAGTTGGAGTCTTTAGCACTGGTGTTGGGGTGGTCCTGTTGTGTAGCTCTGGGTTATGGGGAGCAGCAGGGGTGGCAATCATCAAGTTGCATACTTTTATGGGTGGGTGCTTACTCGGATTAGAAGAATTGAGGTGCACTGATGGGATCATCAGAGTGGAGCTGATGGAGGGGGCTAGACAGATGCCCGTGGAGTGGGAGGCGAGGAGAAGATGCTGGTTTTGGATGGGACATGCATTGAGAAAACCAGGTGACACTGTTACAAGGCAGTCTCTATTCTTGAATCCCCAGGGTTAGAGAGGTAGAAAGGGACTCAATGACAAATGGAGAGGAGAGTAGGAGTCAGACATGGATTGATTAAAAAAGACTTATAATGGATGGCACAGGACTGATGGACTTGACATAAAGTTGTTGAAGGTTTGTGCTCCAAGAGAGCTGAAGTGTAACAAATGAAGGTGGGAGTATTTTATAAGTACTTGTTCTTCTGCACTGTAAGTTTCTGTGCCGTTAGTGCAGTCTTTACTTTTGCTCTCTTTTCTCAGTAGATAATAAACATAACTGGGCATGTGTAGCAGGCTCTCTTGAGAGATAAAGAAGTAGAAAACAAGACAACAGAAAAGTAAAGGAAGTGATAGGTTTACCAGGGAATCTAACTCAGGGCCATCTGAATGGTGCCATCGCCTTGCTGTGGGAGTGAATCCTTACGAACCACCCTGAAAAGTCAGCACCACAAATCTAGTGCTTCATGGACATTGATCACTGTCATAACCATTCCATGCAGCAAGAATATAGGACCGGGAAACAACCCAGGCTAGTTGTAGATGCAATCACTTCTATAACTTTCCTATTCACCGGTATAGGTCAGATTGATTTCTCTTTTCCTCTTGCTGTCTGTTTTGTGTGTATAGAATGCTTTTTAAATGGGATGTAGAGCATCCAGGTCACACACAAAATGATGTGTACTACCAGCTCAACAGAATAGAACAAGTAGTAATCTTCAGACTCCGCGCTGGCCACAACAGATCGAGATACCATCTATTCAACAAGCTAAAGATAGGAACTACCGATCAGTGTAACTGTGGCACTGTTAAAATGACTGCTGAACATCTGCTTCAAAGTTGCCTAACATATGCGGAACAGAGAAAGTGCGTATGGTCGACACCAATACCATTCGTGGAAAAGCTTTACGGAGATTCAAATAGCCTCAAACTGACTACTGCTTTCTTTGTAAACATTCAAGTGGACATCTGAGAGTGTGCGAAGAAGAAGAAGAATGCTTTTAACCAGCTCACATTAGCAACTGACTGATTTGTCAGTTGGCACCTAAGGATCAAAGAAGAAGAAGCAGACATAAGCAAATGTTGTTGGCTGTATTTCTCCACATTTCTTAATTAGATTACTAAATGAGACAGTTGACACTGTCCTTTGTTATGAAACTGTTCTTTATATTCAAGTGCACTGTTGACAGACATTTGTTAAATAAAAACAAACAAACTGATAAGTTTAATATTTTCCTGTGTCTTTTGAATCTTTTATGATTTCTTTGTTGCTTAAGTCATCAAGTGTTATATATACTCTTCGTTACAGTGACCAATGTCCAGGAAGAACTATTTTTGTGTGGTGTAGGAATATGAATAGTGAACAAGCAGTAGCAGTTAGAAGAAGGAATTAATGCCTTTGAGATGTAAATATAAAGGAGAACCAGGCACATATGATGGAAAGAGAAGAAAGCAAATACAGAGATCATAGAAAAGCTAGGAATAAAAAGGCAATTAAGGAATGAGATCAAAGTCAGATTAAATATTTTGGTCATATAAAAAGACATATAACACCTTGCTGGAAGACCATAATGGAAAAAAAAGTCAAAGGCAAATGTGCAAGAGGAAGAGAACACTATAAGTCGGAAGATGGTATCATGAGTTGGACAGGAAAGAGTATATCAGAGTGTACAATTATAATGAGACAGAAGACATTGGAGATCCATTGCAGCCGACCTTTGATGTGAAGATGGCAGTTTATCATCAACATCATCATCACTTTATAAGTCTTTTCAGCTGATGAAGGATTCTTAGCATTCTTGTGTAAAACAGCATCTCTATCTTCCTTCACTTTTTATTAACGATGTTGTTTTCATTTTGCATGTTTTATTTTTCGAGTTTAAAAAAAATGTACAAAGATGAGTAAGAAAAAAATTACCCTTAGAATGTTTGCATACATTCCAGTCCCGTGATGCCATACTCAATGGTACACATCCCGTGTCTATGGAAGAAGCCATCCAGTTTGGTGGTCTGCAGTGTCAGGTTCAGTTTGGAGATCACATTGAATCCAAGCACAAGCCAGGATTCTTGGAGTAGGTTTCATTTGACGTTTACAGTAGTTATTTTTTAAAGTGCTCCGAGTAGTTCCTCGGGGGGCGTCTGAAGAGGTGAAGACAGAACAGAACTACTGCACCATCAGGTGACTAATATGAGGTTATGCTCGGGGCTGGGTTCACATATTTAAAAATGTAATAAAAACTTTCTTTTTTTTTTCAGACCAAAGCCTACAAAACAAATTAATTTTGAATTATTTCTTTATGATTGTGATTATGTCTTGCTTTATTTGAAATAAGACCTGTGTGTGAAATGATCCCTGTGTGTGAAACAAACCATGTGTTCGAAGCAAGCCCTGTGTATGAAACGAGCCCTGTATATGAAACGAGCCCTGTGTATGAAACGAGCTCTGTGCATGAACCAAGCCCTGTGCATGAAACGAGCCCTGTGCATGAAATGAGACCTGTGCATGAAATGAGCCCTGCGCATGAAACGAGCCCTGTGCATGAAACGAGCCCTGTGCATGAAACGAGCCCTGTGTATGAAACGAGCCCTGTGTATGAAACGGGCCCTGTGTATGAAACAAGCTCTGTGTATGAAATGAGCCCTGTCCATGACAAAAAAATGAGCCCTATGCATGATACAAGCCCTGTGCATGAAACGAGCCTTGTATATGAAACGAGTCCTGCGTATGAAACGAGTCCTGCGTATGAAATGAGCCCTGTGTATGAAACAAGCCCAGTACATGAAACGAGCCTTGAATATGAAACGAGTCCTGCGTATGAAACAAGCCCTGTGTATGAAACAAGCCCTGTGTATGTGTCTGAAACAAGTCCTGTGTATAAAACGAGCCCTGTGTATGAAACGAGCCCTGTGTATGAAACGAGCCCTGTGTATGAAACGAGCCCTGTGTATGAAACGAGTCCTGCTAAACAAGCCCTGTGTATGAAACGAGCCCTGTGTATGAAACGAGCCCTGTGTATGAAACGAGCCCTGTGTATGAAATGAGCCCTGTGTATGAAACGAGCCCTGTGTATGAAACGAGCCCTGTGTATGAAACAAGCCCTGTGTATAAAACGAGCCCTGTGTATGAAACGAGCCCTGTGTATGAAACGAGTCCTGCTAAACAAGCCCTGTGTATGAAACGAGCCCTGTGTATGAAACGGGGGTCCCTGGGGTGACAAAGAAAGAATATAACTATTACTACCTCAGTCATGTTGTAAGAGGTGACTAATACAAGGTTGTGCATGTCTGGCAACATCATTATGTAACACAGATAGCTACAGCAATCACTGCTGCAAGACAGCTTGAATACTTTGATGCAGGCTTCCTGTAAGTGGGACCAGCTGCAAAAAGGGGGGGGGGGGCTCCATGCTCCATAATGGAACAAAAAGGGAAAGGAAAAGACATGAAATGAGTTAACTAAGAGGAAAAAAAGAGCCAGCTTCTACAAATACCATGATAGGAAACTCCATACAGAGGAGTTTCATAAGGATGTTAATATTACATGTCTTTTGATATGACCAAGATATTTAATCTGTCTGACTCTGATCTCATTCCTTAATTGTCTTTTTACTCCAAGGATTTATATTCTTCTTCCTCTACAAGTACCATGCCATCAAAGGAATTGAAAAGAAAATATTTGGGGTATATTTGGTAGGAGATCATGTCTCTCCATAGCTTCCTGTCTCCAGTCCTGGATTTATATTACTGTAATTCTGGTTTAGGGGATAATGTCTCTGCACTTCCTGTTCTCCCCCAGTACTGGTTATCACACTTCCTGTTCTCCCCCAGTACTGGTTATCACTTCTGTTGTTGACCTATGTCTGATCATGATGTCAATCTTCTCTCTTTATCTTCTGTTTCTTTTTGTTTTTCTTCAATCTGTCATATTGTCATAGCTTATTCCAGCTTTCCTCTTATTTTAACATGCCCAGAGAGAGAGGACTGCTTCATTTTAATAATCCTAGTGTAGGCTAAAATCCTAATGTCAAATACTGTGGGCTAAAATCCTTATGGAAAATGTTTTGTGGGCTAACATCCATGTGGAAAATGTTTTGTGGGCTAAAATCCTTATGGAAAATGTTTTGTGGGCTAACATCCTTGTGTAAAATGTTTTGTGGGCTAACATCCTTATGTAAAATGTTTTGTGGGCTAACATCCTTATGTAAAATGTTTTGTGGGCTAACATCCTTATGTAAAATGTTTTGTGGGCTAACATCCTTATGTAAAATGTTTTGTGGGCTAACATCCTTATGTAAAATGTTTTGTGGGCTAACATCCTTATGGAGAATGTTTTGTGGGCTAACATCCTTATGGAAAATGTTTTGTGGGCTAACATCCTTATGTAAAATACTGTGGGCTAAAATCCTTATGGAAAATGTTTTGTGGGCTAACATCCTTATGTAAAATACTGTGGGCTAAAATCCTTATGGAAAATGTTTTGTGGGCTAACATCCTTATGTAAAATGTTTTGTGGGCTAAAATCCTTATGGAAAATGTTTTGTGGGCTAACATCCTTACGGACCAAGAAGCACATGGAGAAGAGAGCTGGAAACAGAGGTGAAAATGATGAGGAGAACGTGGAAAGAACTTGAGATGATGGCATGTGACAGGAGGACTTGGCATGTGTTTGTTGAAGGCCTATGCTCCTTTGGGAGTGGAGGGTTATGAATGAAATGAATGAATCCTTACGGAGAATGTTTTGTGGGCTAAAATCCTTATGTAAAATACTGTGGGCTAAAATCCTTGTGGAAAATGTTTTGTGGGCTCACATCCTTATGGAAAATATGTTGTGGTCTACAAGCTTTATGGAACCGTAGTAGCACAGTGGTTAGTGCACTGGCTTCCTAGCTTGGTGGTCCATGGTTCAATCCCCAGTTGAGGTGGGATTCTTTAGACCGCAAACAGCTTTGGGGTCGACCCAGCCTCAAGAATTGGGTACCAGAGCAACTCTGGGAAGGTTAAGGTGGCCGGCGTGATGCTGACCACATCACCCCTAGTGTGCCGATGGTCAAGACAATATGGGCCTGACACCATATTCCCAATATGCCTCAATGGGCGTGTAACGGGGTCCTTTTTTATGCATTGGGCTGGCAGCCTCATTAAGTAAAACTATTTGCTACAGAAACCACTGCTGTAAGAGCATGCTATGGACCCTTCTTGGAAAAAATGTACATAAAAGCGTAATAAACTTTTTAAGTTTTAAGTTATGTACAGGACCCCCAAAGGGCACATGCACCCCAGGTTAAGAAACCCTGCACTAGATGTTTAAATGATACATAATTTGTGTTTCAGTTTGAAGGAGTTCCTTCCAAAGGAATATGTAAAGATCAAAGGAATTGAAAAGAAAATATTTGGGGTATGTTTGCATGGTTGTTTGCTTGTCTGTCTGTAACACTTTTATATTCGTTATTTAAATAATGCGTGCGATGTATATCATCATCATTATTTTCTGTTTCACTCCTTATGTCGGCGTCTGTGGCCTAATGGATATGGACGCAGTTTCATAATCCAGATATACCAGGTTCGAAACCTGCTGCAGGCCGTTTGGTAGCAGATCGCTTTGTGTGGATTTTTAACAATGGTATAAGCGCCGTACCGTTCAGAAAGCAATGGCAAACTACTGAATGAAAAAAAATTGCCTAGAAAAATCACAAACAGCCAATAAAAGCTGGAGTTGATTGCCACGTCCTGTAAAGGATAAGCAACTAACTTTCACTCCTTATGCAGCACTGAGCCACCACTACAGCTGGCCCCCATGTGGAAGCCTGCACCAAGCAGTCACATGCTCTTGCGTAGTGCTTTCTATAGCAATTTGTTTTATATGATGAGGTTGACAGCCTCATGCACAACTGCATATTAGTTGCCTTGTACGACATGCCCGAGAGAGCAGAAGTAACATTCTTTCCTTGTCTCAAAAGAGACCCCAAGAAGTACACGGGGCAGGATTTATATTCTTCTTCTACAAGTACTATGCCTAGTTAAAAAAAAAAAGGTAAAAGTTCCCGTTACACGTCCATTGAGGCATATTGGGAATATGGTGTTAGGCCCATATTTTCTTGACCATCGGCACACTAGGGGTGATGTGGTCAGCATCACGCCGGCCGCCTTAACCTTCCCAGAGTTGCTCTGGTACCCAATTGTTGAGGCTGGGTCGATCCCGGAGCCGTTTGCGGTCTAAATATTACCACCTCAACTGGGGATTGAACCATGGACCACCGAGCTAGGAAGCCAGTGTGCTAACCACTGCCTAGTGGCATAGGAAATCATGTCTCTTCACAACTTCCTGTCTCCAGTCCTGGATTTATATTACTGTAATTAAAAATCTTTCGTTGAGTTTACGTCATTGCAATTAAAATCTCTTTCTTAGAGTTTTTACGTTATGGCAATTCAAATCTCTGTCTTGGAGTTTATGTATGGCAATTCAAATCTCTTTCTTAGAGTTTATGTTACTGTAATTAAAATCTGTCATAGAATTCACATCATTGTAATTAAAAATCGGTTTTCATAGAATTCATGTCAAATTAAAATCTTTCATAGAATTTACATCATTGCAACATTTTTTCTAGAATGTGTGTTATTGATATCACAATATTTCATGAAATTTATATAATTGTAATTAAAATCTTTCACTTAAATTATGGCATTAAAATTAACATCTTTCAAAAGTATCATGGTAGATTTCCCACTGCAGGAACACAAAAAATTTGTTGGTCTATCGGAAGTGGAAGCGAAGGTCAAGTACACCCAGTTCTGCCGTTCCCTAAAAACGTATGGCATTACATTCTTCCTAGTGAAGGCAAGTGAACATTTCTATATGTATAATACAAATTCTAAATGAACAAGAAGTTATCTTTTACTGTGTGAATTGCATTATGTGACTGACAGTTTTAGTACGAACAATGCACATTCTATAAGAATCATAGTTTGTTTGTTACTTTATGAACTGTTGTTAATGTTTATTTAATTTAATTGACGTGTCTATATTGTTGGCTGAAGTTTATGTGGCTAAAGTTTCAGCAGGAGCAGACCCATTCTCATTGAAGAAATGATGACAAGAACCAGACAAGTGCCAGTGGAACAAGAGATGAGACGAAGACGCTGGTGATGGATAGGACACACACTGAGGAAACCTGTTGATAACATTACAAGGCAGTCACTGTTCTAGAATCCCCAGGGTAGGAGGGTTAGAGGGAGACCAGAACACATGTGGATACTGAAATTAAAGTTAAAGAGAAGACATGAAGAAACTTGGAGCTGATGGCACAGGACAGGAAGACTTGGCTTAAGTTAGTTGAAGGCCTATGCTGCTTGAGGAGCTGAAGGGTGATGATAATGACGATTATAATGTAAATACATGTCCGTAACCTTGAATCTGAAATGCTTGGGGACAGCCATGTTTTGGAAATTCGATTTTTTTCACTTTTCACGTCACCCAAAGTAGCCCAATAGTTGACCAAAGTAGCCCAATAGTTGGCCAAAGTAGCCCAATAGTTGGCCAAAGTAGCCATAGTCACCCAAAATGTGTTCCAAAATCACCTAAAAGTCAGCCCCCCCCCCAACAAACATCCATTTTCAGAATATTTCAGTATTTGGATGGTCGGATTCAAGGATACGGACCTGTACTATGTTTCTATATGAGAGTGGTAAGATCTGGATGGACATTAGTTGTGGGCATTTATAGGGTGAGCAATGTCATGGAGTGGTTTTGACAACATATATTAGATATCTGTTGAACTTCCATATGTCACAGGGAGCTTGATTTAAATTTTTGTTGCAAGCTGCTTTGAGAGGCATTTATGTTAGAAGCAATCCCATTGCTTGGTGGATTGTTGTGAATACTTGTTCACTCTGCTTGAAAACAAAGAATGTGAGAGTTAGTTGAGCTCTAATCTTTGGTCTGAGTAGACATGATTAGTAGGGTTTCCGGTTCAGGAATTCCTGGGAATTAAAAAAAATTTTGATTAGGCTAGTCCAGAGAAAAAAATTGATGGGACCTGCAAAATTTGGAAAACTATTTGTATGAATAAAAATTATTAAATTAAATAGATTTATGAAACACACACTTTTTCTTGCTTATTTACATTTGAAATTTTATTTGGCGCATGAATGAATAAAGTTAAAACAAAAAACAATTCGCTGTTAATCGACGCAGTTCAGGTCAGCTTGGGTACAGAAATTGTGCTCAGTATTTTCCAATGCACATATATATATATATCTATGCACAACATTTGCCCAAGATACAGTTTTCACTATGAAAGTGCGTGTGGAAACTGCATTGGATTTGAGTTTCACATATCAATATGTTGTCTGTATCAAGAAAGATGTAAATGTGCTTGTGTGTACCAGCAACCACTGATGCATCTACACATGCACACCCATAAATTCGTAATATTTAAATAGAAGAAAAGCAAAAGCGAAAGAGACACCGACCAAAAACAATTGGCAGAGAACTGTGGAGGCCGAGATGCAAAGAATGAACCAGAGCTGGGGCACTGCACGAAGGATGGCCGCAGGTGGAAGCAGTTTGCTGCTGCCCTACAAAACGCCACCAAGCGTGATGACCACTGACTGCTTTGACAGTCGGCGACTAAGGATCAAAGAAGAAGAATTTAGGTAGAATCAAACAATTGTTTTTTTTCTTTCTCTGATTGCAGGAGAAAATGAAGGGCAAAAATAAACTGGTCCCTCGGCTGCTGGGCATAACCAAAGAGAGCGTGGTCAGAGTGGATGAAAAAACAAAGGAGGTTGTATTTCCTGTTGTTGTATTGTACTTACTGTTACTTAGGAGGTGTGGTTTTATAAATTTATTTTGTCTAGCGTAATTTTCATTTGATTATTTTATACTTTTACTAGCTGTAAGTACCCATCGTTGCCCAGGTTTTTCCTAGTAACGGTTTAGTAAACTTAGGAAAATTTAAGAATCAAACTATGATGTTTTGATATTTGTCCTGAAAATTGATTTTATTTTAAGTTAATGACTGCTGCTTTAAGTGACTATCCTTGAGCCTTGCTTACAGCAATTGCTAATGCAAGCCACACAAAATATTATTTCTGATGGCTCAGAAGATCGATTTCATTCTGCTTCCGACTTTTTGCAAGAAGCAAATTAATAGATGAATTTGATGCATTTCTTTTTTTGGTTCAGTTTTTTCCTTTTTCTGGCGAGGCGCGTTCCTTTCAACCTATTTGGTTATATCAGAGCGCATTTACCATCCCAAAAAAAAAAAAGTAAACTCTGTTGACTGCTAACCCGATCAGCGTTGATAGATACTAAGTCCTGAGAAGGACCAACATTATCTATCTGCTAGCATAAAGCCCTAAAAAGGACTCGCCAGCTACGCCAACGCCCGAGTTAAAAAATGTAGAAAAAATATTGATGCATTTCATGTCTTAGAAGCCAATGTGTTAAACTGAGTCTACAGTACAGTTGACATTCAAAAATCCGGCCATCGATAATCCGGTTCCTTCAGTTTTCCGGAATGGATTTCGGAGCGCATTTTTTAATTTACCTCGTTGGCGCGCCACTGATTTCTGGAGCCGTTTATGTTTTGATGCAGCTGTTTGGGTCTTGCTTGCACGTGTTAACAGGCATTCCTGCTCATTCCTTCTCATTTTATCATTTATTTGCTGCTGTATAGCCCCATTATGGATTCAGCAAATAAAAGAAGTGGTGTAAAACGTAAACATTTAATTTTCTTTCTTTAAAGGACTGTACAGGTAGTCATTTTCTGTTAAATATATACAGCATATACAACCAAAAAAATCCCGGCATTTTCAACAATCCGGCACTCCTCAGGTCCGGAGGTTGCCAGATTTTTGAATGTCAACTGTACAAATCCGATTTTCAATATTAATTTTATTAAATGTACATAATCAAATAAACAAAAATGCTACACATAACTAAATTTTTTTTCTCATTTTGACTTAAGTATAAGTGTATAAATAACAATTTTAAATTGTGTTGTAAAAATAAAAAAACATGGACTATACTACTGGACAAAAGTTAAGGGCCACCAAGAAAAACTCCACTATGGACCAATTAAATGCAACCAGGTGTAAACAATTTATTACAAAATAAAGTTGATTCATCCATGGAAAAGATCAGTCAAGTGTTTTTTAATAATGTGCGACTTACTAACAAAAAGATATTCAACTCACTTTTTCACCTTTTGAACTAGTGGGGCGTGTTGCAAAAACCACAAGTTTTTGCAGCAACAATGGCAATTTTCACGTGCGGGTTAAAGTGACCCAGTTTTTGGACATTTAAAAAAAATTAACCTAGTGCACACAGAAATGCACATTGTACAGCTGATTCCATACCATTTTATTTTTTAATTTATGTATTACTTTCCGTACCAATTTTACAGCAGCCCCTTCTTTTATTTATTGTTTTTCAAATGCAGCTCTCGCTCAACTTTCAAACCAATGCATTTTCTGCAACATTTCCTCACCTTTCAGAGTCATACAAATTGAAGACAACTGTTAGCAGTTATTGATTTAGAGTAGTCTGGAAGTAATTCTAGAATATGTGGGCATATCTTTCAGATAATGAAGACTTGGCCGCTGACTACAGTTAGACGATGGGCAGCCTCACCTAACAGCTTCACGCTAGTAAGTTCTGGCTATTGTTGTTTTTTTTCCTATATAACGTCATAAACGTCCGAAAGGCATATTGGTTGGAGCACTTGCCTATCATGGCAAAGATACTGGGTTCAGGTTCAAAATCTGGTAGCGTCATACTTCAGTCTGACCAGCTGTCAATGGGTGCCTGACTCAGCTCTTGAGTTAGTGAAGGCAAAGGCGAAGGCAACTGGTCACCCCACCTCATAAAACTGGACCTATTGTAGTGAAGTCTGTAAACTTCACAGCCTTACAGCAGTATCTACGATGGGACAACCTTTACCTTTTTACAGTGTTTTATAGTTTTTACAGGTCCATATCCCAGAATCCTAAATGCTCGGGGACAGCCATGTTTCGGAAGTCAGATTTTTTCAGTTTTCAGATATAGCCCATAAGTTACCCCAAAAATGTGTTTGAAAATCACCCTAAAGTCGGCTTAAAATTTTTCTGGATATTTCGGTTTTTGGGTGTTTGGATTCTGGGATATGGACCTGTACTACATATTGTGAATGCAGGCAAAGTTGTTAGAAATGGAAATGAATGACAGATCAAGATTATACTGAATGGTCTGTCAGCACAACTTGAGAAGCAGTCAGCAACAAAATTGGTAGAGAATGTTAAGGACCAGAAGTTGTAGGGATAAATGATTGTCAGTTCAACGTTTTATGAGATCTGCATATATTTGTCATGGATTGTTGGCATTTGGTGTAACGATGACAAAAATTACTTACTTACCTAGTCATTTCTCTTCTACCCCGGGGTGTAGAGGTTTGCCAGAGAGAGGGCCATACTAACCTATGGGCTGTCTTTCTCCTGACCTGGTTCCAATCTAGTCCTCGGTCCTCCAGAGGTTGTCTAATTTTGTACTCCCAGCGAACTCTGGGTTGTCCTGGAGGTTTGGATCCATGGCTCTTGGTTTCCTATATTTATCATTGTAGCTTCTCCCATTCTGCAGACGTGACCAAACCATCGTAATTGGAACTACTCCACTTGGGTCTGCAAGGTCTGGGTTTTTAGACCATGACATACAGTCTGGTTGTGGTTCAAGTCTCTTCTTGTTACTTCAACCACCTTCCTCAGATACCTCATTTCTGAGGTTTGGAGCTGACAAAAATTACATTAGGCTTAAATCTTATCTGCTGATTGAAATGAAGATCACTGACAGCTGCCTCTTGGTCTAATTAAGTCTTTTCTTTCACCTGTTTAAGATAAGATTTCTCAGGTAAGAGATAAGTGGAAATAAAAAAATAAAAATTCTTATTTTATTTAAATGCACTTATTATCACATTGCCCCGAGTAGTTCAGTGAGGTGTCAGAATGGGGTGTCTGAAGTGGGATGCCTGAAGTGGTGTGCCTAAAGTGGGGTGCCTGAATTTGGGTGTCTGAAGTGGAGTGTCTGAAGTGGAGTGTCTGAAGTTGGGTGTCTGAAGTGGGGTGTCTGAAGTGGGGTGTCTGAAGTGGGGTGTCAAGTGGGGTGTCTGAAGTGGGGTGTCTGAAGTGGGGTGTCTGAAGTGGGGTGTCTGAAGTGGAGTGCTTGAAGTGGGGTGCCTGAATTTGGGTGTCTCAAGTGGGGTGTCAAGTGGGGTGTCTGAAGTTGGGTGTCTGAAGTGGAGTGCTTGAAGTGGGGTGTCTGAAGTGGGGTGTCAGAAGTGGGGTGTCTTAAGTGGGGTGTCTGAAGTGGTGCTTGAAGTGGGGTGTCTGAAGAGGGGTGTATTAAGTGGGGTGTATTAAGTGGGGTGTCTGAAGAGACAAAGAAAGGATAGAATTACTGCTCCCACAGACATCTCACACAACGCTACTAACAAGAGGTTGTGCACGGCACTGACAACCTCATTATGTGAAGCAGACTGCTACAGAAATCACTGTTACAAGAAAGCATGACTGCTTTGATGCAGGCTTCCTGCAAGGAACCAGCTGCGGTGGTGGTGGTGGTACATGTCACATGAGGAGTGAAAAGGGGAAAAAAAAAAGAAGAAATGAAATCATACCTCCAACACAATCGTTCAAGGTTCAATCGTGACAAGACACCAACGTCCTTTTCAGGACGCCACTACTCGAGATAAGATCGCGTTATCGTCAAAATGCCCAGACATAGGCCACACGCTAAAAAGAGGAAGGTCTACACCAGCCCACCAGCGCAGAACAGCCAGGGTAATCGCAATATCACAATCAACAATGACAGACAGCCAGAGAGCAAGACTGCCCCAAGTACTCGTGCCGGGACCGGCCCTTCTATAACTCCGGACACGACTGAGTTAGCTGTGACATGCGTCGACCCGACTGAGAGTCAGAGTGGCCCGACCCCTTGCCTATATAAAGAAGACCCAGAACATAAAGAAATATGTAGAGCGTTACGACAGCTGGAGAAAAGAAAACAAGCGCTTCTATCCAGGCTGCACCCACCCGACTCGTCAGCAGTAACCCGGTCTATGACAGAGAAGCCGCACGATGCCGAGATGACAGCCGACCCACCTGCAAGCACTATGAAGGAAGTGATAGAGGCAGATCCTCAACACAGACAGGTACAAGAGGAAGATGTCGCAGAGACCATTTTAGATGCACTTCGAAGACTTGAAGACGGAGACGAGTCCCTTAGGCTCGCTCTTCAAGAAGCAACAGTAGAAGTAGCTCCAGACGTGCTGGACATCGAAACCACTGAGAAGCAAGCTACCATTCCTGATCCTGAGGAAAAAAACAGCTGACAACTCAAAGGCTCAGACGCAAGATATCACACCGAATAACCAAGAACAAGATTCGAACCAAGCCTGTAGAAGGAAACAAAGACCAAACACTAAAAATACAAGCAACTCAGAAACGATACAGGAGAGGATTGTTAAGATCACCCAGACGTCAGGAAGTGAGGTCTCACTCAGGGCCCTACCCGACAACAAAGTGATCAACATCCTCGAGGTGATAACTGGACGGAGAGGTATCGCCAAAGTAGGGAGGCACGAAAAGGGAGTAGTGCTTTCTCTCAACAACACAGACAAAACAACCTCGCTGATGATCGAACTGGAATCCGGTCCAAAGGAAATCCAGTTGCCCCACCAAATAAAAGTGGTGGTGGAAAAGTACAAGACAACAAAGAAGTTGGTCATCAGAGGGGTGGATACAAGATGTTCCGAAGGCGACGTCCACAGACGCCTTCAAGCTGAAAACACAAATCTTAAAATCACGCAGGTCGAAAGGCTAAAAACCTGGGCCAAGAAAGATACCAATCTGATGATAGTCACGGTAGAAGGATCGACAAGACCCGAGAGACTGACGCTCGAAACCACAACCAAAAAGACAGAAGCCTATATCCCTCCGGTGATGCAGTGCTCCAACTGCCAGCAGTTCTCGCACACAAAAAAGACGTGCAGGAGAGATGCAGTTTGCCGGTATTGTGCGGGTAGTCACCAATATGGCGACTGCCCCAGAGCAAAAGAGGACCGCAACTACAAAGAAACTAACGAAAACCGTATCTGTGCAAACTGCCACGGAAACCACGGGGCAAGGTACAGAGGATGCCCTGTGTTCCAGGAAACTAAGAGCATCTTGAAGGAGGCCGTGTCTAAAAACATACCCTTCAAAGAGGCCAAACACAGAGTGAATGCGGATGCTACAGAAAAACAGCGCACGATTGACAGAAGACAGCTACACAAGCTGACCGCTGAAATCAACGAAATGAAAAGGAAACAGCAGAACGAAAGCAGAAACAAGCAGGATCCCGTAGACGACAAGGACAGCGGTGAAGACATAATAGATATGCAGAGCGCCAGAGAAATGTTACAGAGCGCCCAGGCAATGCTACAGGAAACAAAATCCATCAAACATGAGATAGAAGTTGACATCGCCAAACTCACAGAGCTAAAGGCAGAGAACGAACAAATACTCAAAAGAATTGAAACAACCATCAAACACGAGATAGAAGTTGAGGATATCCTTACAAAAACTAGAGAACAAAACAAAGAAACGAAAGACAAAATGAAAATCGACATCGTACAGCAAATGTTACTCAATCAAGACAGAGCATTAGCAGCCAGAAACGCTAGAACAGCTACTACCAACGATAATTGAAAAAGCACTGTCACAGATACAGGAGAGCAAGAAGACAAAAGCAACAGAAACTAGTAGCGTAGAAACACACAAAACTAAACGAGCCAGATAGTTGAGGCAGGACATAAAAAACACCATGAGAGCGACACGGCACCACAAACGGACAAAGAGGAATCCAGACAGCCAGCAAGTGGTCCTTTTCAGGACCAGTCACCTCCAGGACTACGAACGAGATACCAGTGAAGACGATAACACCCTATATACCCCAATTATAACCAAATTTCAGGTTGAACAGGGTATCACAGCAACATAGTAGAAGAAAACAACAACAACAACAAGAAATGAAATGAGATAACTTGGTGCAGGCTTCCTGCTTGCTTGGTGCAGGCTTCCTGCTTGCTTGGTGCAGGATTCCTGCTTGCTTGGTGCAGGCTTCCTGCTTGCTTGGTGCAGGCTTCCTGCTTGCTTGGTGCAGACTTCCTGCTTGCTTGTTGCAGGCTTCCTGCTTGCTTGGTGCCGACAGCCGTGGCTCCATGCTCCATAAGCAGCGAAAGAGGAAATGGATGTTGATTTTCACATTGCTACAATTGTTGTTTTTTTTTTGGTTGTTGTTGTTGCTTGTATGTGATACAAGTTGTTATTGGTGTATTTTGTCCTCAGGACTTTGGTGACTATTCTGACACGTACTATTCCGTACAGACAACAGAAGGAGAACAAATTTCTCAACTTATTGCTGGCTACATTGATATCATATTAAGAAAGGCAAGGCTAAGTTGTCAATTTTATTGATTAATTTTTTTTTAATCCATTCAAAATATTATGTATTTTTCGATAAGTTATACATTGTAGAAGTATTTTATCAATCATCAATGCGTGTCATTGAGATGTGTAGTAACTATTCTGATATGAAGATTCATTGATTTTCCTATGTCTGTTTATTGGGATTTGGGGTATTTTCATAGGGATATTCACTGATGTTTCTGGATTTGTACATTGGGATTTGTGGTAGTTATTTACATAAGGAGATTCACTGATGTTCCTGGGTATATTTATTGGGGTTTGTGGTAGTTAGCTCTCATAGAGAAATTCACTGATGTTCCTGGGTATATTTATTAGGGTTTGTGGTAGTTAGCTTTCAAAGAGAAATTCACTGATGTTCCTGGGTATATTTATTTTGGTTTGTGGTAGTTAGTTCTCATTGGGAGATTCACTGATGGTCCTGCGTATATTTATTGGGGTTTGTGATAGTTAGTTCTCATAGAGAAATTCACTGATGTTCCTGGGTATATAAATTTGGGTTTATGGTAATTAGTTCTCATAGGGAAATTCACTGATGTTCCTGGGTATGTTTATTGGGGTTTGTGAAAGTTAGTTCTCATAGGGAAATTCACTGATGTTCCAGGGTATATAAATTGGGGTTTATGGTAATTAGTTCTCGTAGGAAAATTCACTGATGTTCCTGAGTATATTTGTTGGGGTTTGTTGTAGTTAGTTCAGTAGGGAGATTCATTGATGTTCCTGAGTAAATTTATTGAGGTTTGGGGTGGTTGTTCTCATAAGGAGATTCACAAATGTTCCTGTTTATATTCATTGTGGTTTATTGTAGCTATTCTCATTGGAAGATTCACTTTCCTAGGTGTATATTTATTTGAATTTGTGGTATCTGTTAACAAATTGATACAAATCTCTTGACTTTGAAATATTTTCGTTCTCTGTCTCAAATACAGAAGAAAGCTAAGGACCATTTGGGTATAGAAGGGGATGACAATTCTACTATGTATGAGGAGAATGTGCAGGCTGGACAGTAAGTTTTATGTGTTGATACCCAGTTTCATTTTGTGATGTTCTCGTGTATAAGAAATTAGTAGTTCTAATTTTGTTTTATTGTGGTGAGGTGAATGAAAAGATGTAGTGTATGTCTTACTAGGTGACACATGCTGTCTGTCCCCAATTGATAATCCTCAAAGGACACCTATTGTCTTTGTAAATCACAAATGACGCTGTCATACTTGGATAAATAACCAACACGGGAATTTAGTCCCACACTAAATTATAATGGAAAATGTCATGAATATCCATATTATGCGAAAATACATATAACTCTCCTGTCACCAGAAGGTGGTAATTAACAATTCCTGATCCTTTCTTCAGTTTAGAATAACACAATTCAGCCATACCATATAGCCAGCCTCTCGGCTTTCTGCACGCACCCTTCTTGTTCACCTTTCAATTCAAAAACAAAAAACACCCCACACTGAACTATTATCCCGTGTTTCTTTTCCACTAAACCCACATGAAACAAACTTGCATAAAACCGGACTGACCATTATTCATTTGCACTTAACATACACATAGGCCTACACAATTTGCTGTTCACGCAAGCAACTTCTCCTTACTGTATCATTTACCCTCACACACACAATCATCATCATCATGTCACACTAGGACAAAGGACAAAGAAATGGCCTGAGTTAAGGTTTTCTTCGGGGGGGGGGGTGGGGTGCGGGGGGGGGGGGGGGGGGGGGGGCGGGGGGGGGGGGGGGGGGGGGTCGGTGGCGGACCAAAGTTAAACGAAAAATGTTTACAATTAGTTATAGTTATATATAACCTCTTGCAGCTGTGGTTTCTGTGGCAATTTGTTATACATGATCAGGTTGCCAGCCTCATGCACAACCTCATATTCTTCTTCTTCTTCCGTCCTTAGCCAAAGACCGACCAAGCAGTCAGAGGCCATCACGCCTTGTGGCGTCTTAAGGGCAACAGCAGATTGATTTTCTCTGTTGTAGTTTCCCATCACGCCTAGCGGCGTCTTTAGGGCAACAACAAATAGATCCATCTGCCGTTGTTTCCGTAATCGGTGTGACAAGCCAACGGGTGATCAGCCCATTGGGCAACAACCTCATATTAGTTGTACAACATGCCTGAGGATGCAGAAGTAGTGGGAACACACAGGACCTGATGAATGATGCAATAGGTCTTTTTTTTTTTTGAAAATCTTTCTTGCCTTTTCCCCACAGATTTACAATTATTCAACATAACCAGGGCAATATCAAACACCCGAATACTGGAAATGTATCTATGCCTGGACTACTCCGTGATGGTTACCAGGGAGAAAACAAGATCTCAGTGGGCTCACTCCAGG
Organism: Oreohelix idahoensis; assembly: GCA_024509875.1. NCBI lineage: Eukaryota > Metazoa > Mollusca > Gastropoda > Stylommatophora > Oreohelicidae > Oreohelix > Oreohelix idahoensis. Next base: position 276,639 of record JAMPIV010016353.1, read on the forward strand.
GCCAGGTCTCATCCCAGTCTAACCAAGCCAGGGGTGGTGGGTCTGCTCAGCAGGTTAGTGATTGTTTTTTTTCTTTTTTTTTCTTCAGTTGTTGGTATTTCACAGAAGTTTGTTTTGTGTTTCAACTTTTAATGATCCACAGTTTTATTATCCCACATGGAGTGGCTAGAACAGTGGCCGATAGTACTCTTCTGTTTTTGTATCTCCCAGAGGCAGATTCCACCGATAATGTCATTTATTGATCTTTTTCATTGTGGTTTCTTAACGGAGCCAACCACTGCAGCTGGTCTTCATGTAGGAAGCTTGCATCAAAGCATTCATGGACTCTAGCAGCAATGGTTTATGTTACAATTTGTTTGACATGATGACGTCGCCAGCCCCCATGCATGTCATATTAGTCGCCTCTTTCAACGTGCCTGAGGCTACAGTAGTCCTATACCTATTCCTTCTTCATATCCTCAGAGACCCTCAGGAACTATACGGGGCAGTGATCTCCGTGTTGTAAAGAGCATCCGAGTGGCAGAGTGGTTTAAGTGCTGCTTCTTAAGGCAAAAGGACCTGGTTTGAAAGCAGGTCGTCGTGTCATGCTCCTCGACTACCAAGCTGTAAAAATGGGCACCTGGCTCAATTCTTGAGTTAGAAAAGGCAAAGGTGACGACAAGGAAAGGAACTGGTCATCCCACCTCATAAAGCTGAGACCTAGTAGAAATGAAGTCTCTGACACTTGACTCCTCTATGGCAGTACGCTTGACATACCGTTTGGTTGCGGACCATGTCTCTTCTTTTTACTTCAACCACCTTCCTCAGATACCTCATTTCTGAGGTTTGGATCTGGCTTTTGTAGGTTGTAGTCATTGCCCATGACTCACATCCATACATCAAGACTGGGACATAGGTGGAGCTGTTTACAGCCATCTTCGTCTTCTTACCAACTTCTCTTTTGCTGAGTTTACAAAAATACGGAATAAAATGAAAGCTGACAAAATGCGAAACAGATTGCTACTAATGAGAAAACTCTCCATTAGATGTAGTCAAAGCTGGCCCCAGGGATTGTTCAAGGTGGTGTGAGGTCTCATGATGTTACCACCCAAGAGCCAGCCCTAGATGTTGTAAACGGTTTTAAAAAAAAATGTACATATATTCTACTTGGTTAAAATTCATAATTTCATGTTTTTAAACAAATATTTCTCAAATTTATAAGCTCATTTGTCTATGCTTTTTTTATGGAAACTTTTATTAATTTTTGCTTTAATCTATTTTGCACAAGCAACCTCCCCTACTTATAACATACTGAATTTCTATGGAGAAAATGATCTTAGTTTGTGTGAATTTAAAATTACGTGTTCTTCTCCAAAACGTAACCCTCATATAAATCACGATCGCGCTGTAGTGGTTTTTCTAAGAACGTGAAGTTGTCCAAACTTGGGGTATTTTCAGATAAGGGGTGTTACTTCTTTCATTCTACCAGTTTTAAAAGAATTATTCTTCAGGTTTGGTTATTAAATGCTTGTATTTAAGCACTGTGCATCCATAGGGTGTGAAGTATCATCATCTTCATCATCACCACCATCATCATCATCACCATCATCATCACCATCATCACCACCATCATCATCACCATCATCAACATCATCAACATCATCATCACCATCATCATCACCATCATCATCACCATCATCATCATCATCATCACCATCATCATCATCACCATCATCATCATAATCACCATCATCATCACCACCACCATCATCATCATCACCATCATCATCATCACCATCATCACCATCATCATCATCAACATCATCATCATCACCACCATCATCACCATCATCATCATCATCATCATCACTATCATCAATACTCTTCAGCTCTCTTTAGAACATAGGCCTTTAACAAATTCATGCCAAGTCCTCCTGACCTGTACCATCCACTCAAGATCTATCGATGTCTTTTTGCTCTCTTTCATTTCTACCTCTGTCTTCTGTGTATTATTGCAGGGCAGAAATGTAAAATGGCAATAATGCCTATTTCTTTACCCTGAAAAAATAAATATTTTGTTAATTTGTTCGTTTGTTTGTTGTTCTTTTTTTTTTCCCCCTTGTAACCCTTTATTTCTTTGACACTAAGAATTCCAGAACAAGGACTTACTTATCAACAGGTTTCCTCAGTGCGTACCTTTTGGTTCTTTCCCAGTGTCTTCTTCTGGTGTGAAATATAGCTAAGGAAGCAATGTTTTTTTTCTTCAGTCTTATCATTGCATTGTATTAGTGTAGTACTGAAGGGATGATTTAAACATTGTTAACTAAAAACATTGCATTGTGCTACTGTAGTGCATAATTGGTGATTTAAATGTTGTTAACTAAAGACATTGCATAGTGCTGTTGTAGTGCCTTAGTGGTGATTTAAGCATTACTAACTAAAACATTGCACTGTGTGACCGTTGTGCATAAGTGGTGATTTAAACATAGTTAACTAAAACATGAATACAATGCTCAAAGAGCTTTTAAAATTAAACCATTTTTTAACTTCAACAGTAAGTAGTCAGTATTAACATTCGTTCACTCACACATATACACAGGGGGATGGAGAGACATCAACCTTCTCTCTCCCCTCTCTCAGCATTGGCAGATCCAAGGGGGTGGCGATGAGGCAGTTGCCCCTCCCTTATGACTTATTGTATAATAAAACTATCAAGTTGTCACATTTTTTTTTCAAAATTTATTTTGTTTTTGAATTGTCTAACAATATGTATAAATAAGGGCAGGCCTTATCTTTCTGATGTATCGCCTCCTCCCTTGGACAATTCCTAGATCCGCCAGTGTCTCTCGGTCTCTCTTATTTCCATTTCAGTCATTACAGAGTGTGGAAGCACTGCTGCAACTGGGCCCTAGCAGGAAGCCTTTTTTCTTTTACATGATGAGGTTTACAACACCCCCCCCAGTCCACCTTATGGAATGCCAGTGGGAGCAGTAGTATGAAAAGAAATTGGTGACGTACAGTTGCCTGCCCATGGGTTGGGTGGGGTGGAGAGTTTTTAGCTTCTGCCATACTAGTGAAGATGTTACAGTGTGTGGTTGGTCAGTTTATACATTGATCCTTGTAGTTCCAAGAACTCTCTGAGGAGACAAGAAAAAAAAATAGGCCACGGTTCCCTGAAGCATATAGTTAAAGGTGACTAACACATGGTTGTGCTTGGCGCTGGGAACTTCATCACATAAAAGAAATTGCTACAGAAGCATTTTACTGTCATTTTAGAGTATTAAACACACATACACCTATATATAGCCGTGGTAGCACAGTGGTTAGAGCACTGGCTTCCTAGCTCGGTGGTCCATGGTTCGATCCCCAGCTGAGGTAGGATTTTTTTTAGACAGCAAACAGCTTCGGGGTCTACCCAGCCTAAAAAATTGGGTACCAGAGCAACTCTGGGAAGGGTAAGGCAGCCGGCGTGATGCTGACCACATCACCCCTAGTGTGCCGATGGTCAAGAAAATATGGGCCTAACACCATATTCCCAATATGCCTCAATGGGCGTGTAACAGGATCCTTTACCTTTACCTACACCTATATATATGTATAGAGCGTCTGATTGACAGAGTGGTTAGAGTGCTGGTCTCTCCCGGCAAAGGTGCCGAGTTCCAGTCACAGTACTGACACGCTCCAGTCTACCCAGTTGTTAATGGGTACCTGACTCTGCTATTTGAGTTAGGAAAAGAAAAGGCAGTGAGGAAGGGAACTGGTCACCCCCACATCTCGATGCTGGACCTAGTATGGTGAAGTTTCTAACACTTCACTCCCCTACTATGGAACTACCTTTTTCTTTTACACCCATATACCCACACACCCACACACACACACACAGACTCACACACACAATTTGGAAATGTTAGTTTGCTCTATTTACAATAATTTGACAAGAAGCACAATGCCACGTTTGTGTATCAGCAATTGAAAAGGTTATTTGGACATGGAGACACTTTATGTCCAAATTGTAACCCATCAGAAGTTGAAGGGTTATTTTTCATAATCGGTTGAAGAAAAAAATAACAGAAGCTACCACAGCAGGAGCAAATGTTTTGATGCAGGCTTCTTGTAAGAGGTGAAGTGGGGGGGGAGGGGGGGGGGGGGGGGGCTATAGCTGCTGTTGTGGTTTCATACTCTGTCTGGAACAAAAAAAAAAGGAGAGATGTGTTGAGAGTTTATCCATCGCTGCTGGCATTGTTTGTGCTTACATCTTACTGACTAGAATGTTGTACATAACATCTAATTTTGGCCAACCCCTCTTTCATTCCTGTCTTGTTACCGTGGTGGCTACAGCGCAACTCAAGTGAACTGGGGGAGTTTAATGGTTCTGCCCACCGCTCCTCCATGGGCCTGATGGACAGGGCCCCTACTAGCGGAGTGCAGTCTGGATCAAGTGTATGTGTGGCCCAGTTTTGGAGTGCTTTTTATATTTATGGACAGAAATATTATATATCCATATATATATATATATATATATATATATATCTATATATATATATATATATATATATATATATATATATATATATATATATATATATATATATATATACGAGGGCTGTCCGGAAAAGAATCGGCCATAATTAATATTAGAAAAACCGTTTGCGCGACATCGATGTAACTTGGCAGCCAAATAGAGTGGCCTCTTATGCACATACGTGTGCAATGTTGACGTTGCTGCACCAGTTAGTGCGACTGTTAAAAGCCGTTTAGTGAGCATGTGCACTGTGTGATCGTTGCATTCAAAATGGCTGAACGAGTAGAGCAAAGAATCTGCATCAAATTTTGCTTCAAGCTTCAACATTCCTCCACGGTAACTATTATGATGGTTCAGAAGGCTTTTGGAGATGATGCAATGAGTGCTACACAAATAAAAGTGTGGCACAAACGCTTGAAAGATGGTCGAGAATCTGTTGAATGTGATCCCATTTCTGGAAGGCCTGCAACAAGCAGAACACCGGAAAATGTTGAATGTGTATGTGCTGCAATCAACAAAGATTGGCGACTGACAGTGCGAGAACTAGAAAAAGATCTGGGAATTACAAAAACTATTGTATCCGAGATTCTGACCCAGAATCTGGGTATGAGACGTGTCGTGGCAAAATTCGTTCTGCGGATTCTGCTACCAGAGCAGAAGGAACTTTGTGCCACAGTTGCTAATGATTTGCTTCAAATCGCAACCAATAACCCAGATTTCATGAAGAAAGTCATAACCGGAGATGAATCGTGGATCTACTGCAATCATCCAGAAATGCCGATCTTTGTTGATTGCAGCCCGTACACGTTCAACATTTTCCGGTGTTCTGCTTGTTGCAGGCCTTCCAGAAATGGGATCACATTCAACAGATTCTCGACTATCTTTGAAGCGTTTGTGCCACACCTTTATTTGTGTAGCACTCATTGCATCGTATCCAAAAGCCTTCTGAATCATCATAATAGTTTCCGTGGAGGAATGTTGAAGCTTGACACAAAATTTGATGCAGATTCTTTGCTCTACTCGTTCAGCCATTTTAAATGAGACAACCACACAGTGCACGTGCTCACTAAACGGCTTTTAACGGTCGCACTGACTGGTGCAGCAACATCAACATTGCACATGTATGTGCATAAGAGGCCACTCTATTTGGCTGCCAAGTTACATCGATGTCGCGCAAACGGTTTTTCTAATATTAATTATGGCCGGTTCTTTTCCGGACAGCCCTCGTATATTGGTGTATATATGTGCATGCGTCTTATTTTGCCTTGATTTGGTTGCACAAATTTGTTGTCGAGAGTGTTGCCTGGTAGAGCATTGTCTGATTTATGTAAGGAAATTTCAGTTCGGTACATCATTATAAGATAATAAGAATCTTCACCTCTAATGTCAAGACAGTCTTATTGTATGGCTCTGAAACATGGAGAACAAAAAAAAACAACTAATAAGCTACAGACTTTCATAAAGGGGTGCTTGCGTAGATTAGATTTTAACCTTCTTCATGTATATGGTCAGCAGATATTTTGTCAAGTATTTAGTTTTTATGTTAGTTTTCTTGGTAGAGCTTGTACCCTGACAAATTCATGATCTGTGTTACATCATTGCAAACTTTCTCTGCTGTTTGAGATTGAACACTAGTTTGTTATTTTGCACTTCTGTACTATCCTGTGCATGATCGCTGCATTATTTATTTGTTATTGTTGACGGCACACAAGCTTACTTTTCATATACAGTATTCTGCTGTATGAAAAATATTTAATTTGAGAGGGCTGTATATTTTTTTTTCTTATTTTTTAGTTTAATTTTGTGTGTGTGGTGGTGGTGGTGGTGGTGGGGGGGGGGGGGGGGGGGGGGGGGGGGGGGGGGTTGTAATTGGAGTTTGCTTACAGTTTGTTTTCATGAACTGTACTGTCCTTCTTATATCAATAAGTTTAACTCTTAGTATACGAGCTAATTTCATGACTACCATTACAGATTTTGCAATAAATAATTTATTTATAAAGATAACATAAAGTGTTATATATCAAAATGTGAAGAAATGAAACTCCTATATCATGCACGTAACTAAATTGTTCAGTGGTTTTAAACATGCATTCAGCTATAAATTTTCGCTATTGACGGGGATCGATCATCGGCCTCTCTAGAAGGCCGCTCGTATACTAAGAGTTAAAAAAAATTATTAATATGGTCATTCATGTTATGTTTAAAGAAAAAAAAAATAAAGCTTTGAGCGTACGTTAATACTATTTAATGCTATACTCATAATCATCATCATTAACATTACCCATCTGTTGCCAATGGAGCACAGGCCTTCAACAAATATCTTCCAAGCAGTCTTGTCCTGTGCCGTCTGCTTAAGGTCATTCCTTATTTTTCCTGTTGCTTTCATTTCTGTCTGCGCTTTCATTTCATTCTCAACCCTTTGAAAATAAAGTTCGTTCGTTCGTTCTCCAGTTCTCTTTATGTGTTTTTTGTTTTGTTTTTTTTGGGTCTCCCTCTACCTGTCTTACCATGGGGTTTTCATAAAATAAGACTATCTTGTAATGCTATCAACTGGTTTCCTCAATGTTAAATCTATGTTGACAGCAAATCAATAAAAAACAAAATACATTAGAATAATTATTCTGTTTGAGAATACTGGTGATATCCTCTACTTCATGGCCTTATAGCCCCGTTTGGGCCATAGGCCTTCAAGCAAATCTCTTCATACTTTCCTGTTTCATTGGTTTTATTGTGTTTCATTTCATTTTATTTATTTAAGAATTTTAATGTTTTTTATTGCTCATTTTCAATAATTAATCATTTATTTTACATTATTTTAATTAATTTTATCTATCTAAATAAAAATTATTTATGAGCTACGTTAAGCAGCAGCAATAGCTGTTAGATTTTAAGACATAATAATTCTTAAATAGTTATCCAAGGTATGTAATTGACACATTAACACAATAAAAAAACTCATTTGATCTCATGCCAGTCTTGTGTTATAGGTTGTCCCCTTACGTCTCCCAAAATAAAAGCAGTCCTGTAAGGCTTACACTGTGTATTTCAGGGAAAGACAATCCAGAAGCAGGAGTTGACCCAGGCACAGAGAGCATTCATACTGACCATCAATGAGGGTCTAGGTGCCATAAGCTCAGCCAAGGACAATCTCAATAAGAAGTCGGACCTGCCACATCTTGGAGATGATCCTGTGAGTCACTGTCATCTTACTTATTTGACTTTTTTGTTTTGTCCACTCTTGAAGAGTTGCTGAAGCTTAAGTTTTCGTTAAGTGAGGTCCACATGCTGATGTGAGCCCTTGTTGTTCTTGGATTTCTGCAATATTGTCTATCCATCTGCCCAGTGGTCTACCCTATGCCCTAAAACCCAGATCTTCTACTGTTGCAAGTGCTTAGTGGTAGTTGATCGGGCTCCATTCTAATGAGATGGCCAAACCACTTTATTTTTTTCAGTCTCTCCGTACATTTGATGCATGGTGTAGTTCCTACAACTTTTCTGATGCCATCATTTTTTTATTCTGTCTCTTCTAGTAATATTAATGTTTCTGCTGTGATTTTTGTCTTCTACACTTTGGACAGGGCTGTGTTTGACACTGATAGCAAAGTTGTTAAGAGTATACTATTTATCAGTAGCCGTTTAATTTCCTTACTGATTAGTTCTTGGGGAGTTAAATCAGTGAGTATGGTACACAAAGATATTTATTGCTACTTTGAGATTACTAAACAAAATAGTCAATGCTGTACTTTTAATTTTACAGAAAGTAACTTATGTACCTCGGAAATAATATTTTTCTATATTTAATCATCATTTTTGAGCAGAATTACTCCAAAGGGATCCCGATGCACGGCCATTGAGGCATATTAGGAATATGGTGTTAGGCCCATATTTTCTTGACCATCGGCACACTAAGGGTGATGTGGTCAGCATCACGCTGGCTGCTTTTAACCTTTCCCGAGTAACTCTGGTACCCAATTCATGAGGCTGGTTCGACCCCGGAGCCACTTGCGGTCTAAAAATCCCACCTCAATTGGGGATCGAACCATGGACCACCAAGCTAGGAACCCAGTGCTTCAGTGGCTCCCAAATTACTCAAAACTTCTACAAAACAATATGTCTACTTCTGAAATAAAAGAAAGGAGCATGAAAAACTATTACAGTTCACAGACTAACCCGGCATAGGTCAGACATGATTAAGTTATTGTAGACGTCTGTTTTGGCTCACTGGTCATGGTGCCTGCATTGGTTCAGTGTCATCTTACTACAGTTTACCCTAATAATTATATATCCCCGCTGTCATGTGGGGTTTGGGGGGGAGGGGGAAGGGTTCACTATATAGAAATGATAATCAGCATGATGACACTAGTTGTTGTGATCTTGAAGAAGAAAACATGATCTTGAAGAAGAAAATGTGATCTTGAAGAAGAAAAAACACATGATTTAAAATGGTGATGGGCAAACACATTATATTAGTTCGCTGGAGCTCATGAAAGGATATCCCACCACTTTCTAGCATGAGGACTTGTGTACACGTGATTTCAGCCCCATGTTATTTGCAAGAGTAGTTAGCTTCCGTTTCCGATCTTAAAAAAGCGATGGGTGTATCCGCATTTATTTTTGTAAATTTTTTTAAAGTGAATCTGCATACAGCCATTTTTGCTCTTCTATCCAGGATGAGAGTTTTTCAGAATTTTAGATGGCCATGGCCTTTCCAAAATGGTTATGACTAGGAATATTTTATTTCGGCCGAATGTCACAAGAGATGTTGCTTTGCTACTGATGAATGGGTGTAAAAACATTTGATTTGTATTGGTCTAGTCAAAGACATGAGATGCAAGGGATATACCCTTCGTTTGCTGGTTATATAAATTTTATAAAAAAAAAATATATTTTATAATTTAAAATTTTTTTTTCGTTTTTTTCAGCACATCACATCTAAGTAATATGCATCAGTCATTTATTTAGGAAATTAGCAATTGACCAAGAAACACAAAAACTAAATAAGGGTCACCCACTATAGAAAATGGAATGCAGCTGGAGGTTCTTAATTTGAGTTTTATCCAGGGCCCCAAAATGGATGCAATTGATGTTTTCAGAGACTATTGGTCTGTGAATGTTGCATCAGACCAGAATGATTCAATAACCATCTCAAACATCTCAATATACAAGGAAAGCAGCAAGTCATGCTTGGGATTCCAGGAAAGAAAGAGCCAAGACTGGATAACACCAGATACGCTAAACACCATAGCGAAGAGAAAGGAAATGAAAAGAAAGAAAACAGAAGCTAAGTCTCCCAGATTAAAGGCAATATATAGTGAACAGTACAGTCAGCTGGACAAGGAAGTTAAACGTCAAACCCGTGCTAACAAAAGGACATTTCTGGATGACCTTGCAAGACAGGCAGAAGAGGCAGCACTGAGAAATGAACAAAGCACAGTATACAAAATAACTAAAATCATCAGTGGAAAACGAGGTGCAAACAATATTACATTAGTAAGAGATAAGCAAGGAAATCTCATCACAACAGTAGAGGGACAGGAAACAAGATGGGCAGAGCATTTCAGAGAAACTCTGAATAAGGAACCACCAGAGACACAATTGAATGTTCCTGAGGCTGAAAATGATCTAGATGTTAATACAGACATCCCACGAAAAGAAGAAATCATCACAGCAATCAAAGGGTTAAAGAATGGAAAAGCTCCTGGTCATGATAACTTAAATGCAGAGCTATTTAAGACAGACCCAGAGCTAGCAGCAGAACTATTAGAACCACTATTTGCACAAGTCTGGAAAACAGGGACAACACCAACAGAGTGGAGAAAAGGAATAATTGTCAAATTGCCCAAGAAGGGAGATCTTGCAGACTGCAGTAATTGGAGAGGAATAACTCTTCTCTCAGTTCCCATCAAAATACTAGGCAGGATAATTATACAGAGAATCTCAAAAGCAGTAGACCACAAACTGAGGAAAGAACAAGCAGGATTTAGAAAGAACAGAAGATGTGTAGATCATATATTTACCCTCAGGAACATTATAAAGCAGAGCTCATAATGGCAAAGACAGTTGTACATTAATTTCGTTGATTTTGAAAAGGCTTTTGACAGTATACATAGGGACAGTTTATGGAAAATACTGAGGGCTTATGGAATTCCAAGCTGCATAGTGTCAATCATAAAAAGCCTTTATGCCAACTTTACGTGCAGCATTGGGCAGAGCAACCTAACCTTTGAAGTGAAGACAGGAATATGACAGGGATGCCCCTTATCAACCACTCTATTTTTAACAGTCATAGACTGGGTGATGCGCCAAACAACAGAGGGCAATCCAAGAGGAATAAGATGGACTACATTTTCTACTTTGGAAGATCTGGAATATGCAGATGACATTGCACTGCTAGCACATTCACATCAACACATCCAGGAAAAAACGGATAGACTTAATAAGTATAGCCAGCAGATGGGTTGAACATCAACCTAAAGAAGACAGAGGTCATGACGCTCAATGTGAGCAGCCCTGAGCCCATATCAGTAAGGAATCAGCAACTGGAACAGACAGATGCCTTCACATACCTAGGATGCATAGTAACACCAGACGGCGGAGCAAGCAAAGACATCAACAACAGAATGAACAAAGCAAGAACAGCCTTTTTTAGTCTAAACAACATCTGGAAGTCCTCTCAGTACAGCACAAGCACAAAATTAGGATTATATCAGAGCTGTGTGCTTTCTGTGCTTCTCTATGGCGCGGAGAGCTGGAGAGTTACAAAGAAGGAAATGTCGAAATTGTCCTCTTTTCACACAACATGCCTAAGAAAAATTCTCCGAATCTTTTGGCCGAATATCATCACAAACCAAGATCTGCTTACTCGGAGCAAGCAAGAGGACATGCACACCATCATAGCTGGCAGACGCTGGAGCTGGGTTGGCCATGTCCTCAGAAGAGACCCTGATGCCATCACAAGAACAGCTATGCTATGGACCCCTGAAGGAAAACGAAAGAGAGGCCGACCAAAAACAACTGGCGGAGGACTGTGGAGGCTGAGATGCAAAGAATGAACCAAAGTTGGGTCACTGTACGAAGGATGGCCGCCGACCGAGCAAAGTGGAATCAATTTGTTGTTGCCCTACAAGATGCCACCAGGCGTAATGGCCACTGACTGCTTTGACGGTCGGCGGCTAAGGATCAAAGAAGAAGAAGAAGATGTCTTGTGAACTGTAGAAACATTAAAACATTTAAACAAAAAAGTTAATTTAAATTGTGTCACCTACACGTGAATATTTCAGCTCTACTTAATTTCTTGGTGGTAAAAGCTCCGGAATCGAAACGTATATCCAGTTGAAAATGAATCCAAAACAAATGAAAATTCTAATTTTTAAGATTTTTTTGGTGAAGTCACATATTGCTGAACTAGAATCTCCATACCCAGTTCTGTCGTATGTAATGATAGAAAACTCTATACTGAGTGATACAACAGGAGGCAATCTGATCATCAGAAGAGGTCTCCCCCTCGAACAAGTGTTTCGGCACTGTATACTCCTTTACACTCTAAGGGGGGCGGGCCCACCTGGGTCATGACTCCCAAGTGTCTCCGCCTCCTGTTGTCTTATGTAGAAAATGAACCCACTCCACCTTGTTTGCAGCTTTAACCACAATTCTGCCAGCCGGAGGCAATTGTGAAAGTAACCCTTATGTTGAAAACAAATTATTGTGCCACAGCACACCACGACTAGGGACAGATACTGACCCACCTGCGCAAAGCCAATGAGGCTTGAAGCCACTGCACGCTAGCAACTGAAATCTACTTGCACCCGACACCTCATATAATATACGCCGTGTTTTGCCTGTAAGCCACCGTCCCTTCACCAATACAACCAAAAACTTTCCGGATGTTTCCTGTAACGCAGGTGGGGATATAGTTTACTGTCCCGAGTTCCATAGCCCATTGCGGTTGTTCCACAGCCAGCATGATGCCTTTTCCACAGTTTCACTAAGCCTCTTCAGTGCCCTTGTTCTCGACTGTCCCCTCAACCCCAACAGTTTCAATAAACCATACACGCCGTTTTTGAACTTTGTACACCATTCATACACCTGCGACCTTGACATGCATGCATCACCGTACTTGAGCTTCATTCACCGATGAATTTCTATTGGTTTCACCCCTTCGCTGATCAAAAATTGAATAACACAACGCTGCTGCTGTTTGGTGCATTCCACTAGCGGGGCGGCCATATTTAAAGCGTCATTATGACGTCACCTTATGCGTCATCACCACGATGGCGCGTGCATGACACTCGAGACATCCAGGACAACAAAATTGGCAAGTTACAATATAATGGCATGATTATTCTTATTGTTATAACATATTTCCGGTTTTCACTTGACTCACCCTCGTACTATGTCACCGAAGATTTCCAGCTTCTTCTCCAGAGTTATCTGCTTCAGGTTGTTATCCAACTCTTTTGCCAAGGCTTCGTCCAGCTGTTCCCAAAGCCCTTTTGCACTGGCAGGTGGAAACTTGATTGCATCTCTCTTCCTGTCCAAGAAGTGTGTGAGGTCATCATCAGGTAGATCAACTTGAATGTACTCAGCACTGTGGATTGACTCCTGGCTGCATTCTTCTAACGTCAAACCTGTCGAGACAGAGTGCTGTTGATCTCCCCCTGATGAACTCCCACACCCCTTTTTCGTTCTGTGGATTTTCATTCCTCTCTGAGTAGAGAATTTCCTACCACAGGCACATGGAAATTCCAGCCGTTGTTCAGATGTAATTAATTGACTACTTAAAAATATAATTCCAAGAAATTTATAAAAAACGTCATTCTCGAAATCGGAAATGGGTTATTACCAATATCAATATCACTAAAATTCATTTAGAAATAATCTGTTGCGGTTGATCAGTTGATAGTCTATGATTATAATGTCTGTGAATACACTGTGTGTAAACAAACGGCCTAATTACGTTTCTAATTGATAAAAGTATGCAAAAATTAAGCACAAAATCGCTACCAGTTTAAAACATACCGTGCAACTGGCGCATGATGCGTCTCATGGGTTAGCATGAGTTAAACGATGGGGCAAACGAAAATAGGTGATACATCTTACTGGAACAAAGGACAAAGATAATTGCTACGTTACACTCACATGGCCTTCTTCAGGGACAGAAGTGAAAATCAGGCTGGAAAGAGAGTGGGAACTAAATAAAAATGATATGATCCATAAAAACGAGTAGTTTGTGGTGCTGTCATGAAAATCTATGTCAGTACATTGTAAGAGGATTTCTGGTATCTGTGCTGCTATGGTTTGGTAGCAGCAGAATTAGAGAATTTTGGGTAGACAACAATCTCAACCTGGTATATCATCATCATCATATACTTTGTGCTTCTTACGGAACATGGAGCCACTACTGTAGCTGGTCCCTTTGTAGGAAGCCTGCACCAAGCATTAACATGCTCCTTCTGTAGTGTTTTTCTGTGGCAATTTGTTTTACATGATGAGGTTGCTAGCCTCAAGCACAATCTCATATTAGTTTTGCCTTGTACAACATGGCAACTTAGAATAGTTTTTATTTAGCAATTTTCTTTAAAGTAAACAAGATCACACTAGTCTTATTTTGTAGGAATTTATCAAGTTTCTGCTTAAAAAAAATTTGGTGAAAAGTTCAGTTTTTCACCTCTTCTTCACTCTCCTCCCTTCTCAAACTTATTTTTATTGATCCTAACTTAGGTCTCAGACATAACCTTTTGGGTTAATACAAAGACAGCTTGCTGTGGGTCCCTTACGGACAGGCCAAATTATTTTAATTAATTCATTTACAATGCTATGACCATTGGAGCAGCTCAGATTTTAAAATTTTCTAAGTCTGTAACGAGAAGGTCTTCCGTTTTTTTCTCCTTTCAAGGCCTCTAAAAAATGGAGAGAGAATCAGCTAGATCTGTCCAGGCAGAAAATGGGGTCCCAGCTGTCAGCCATGAACGCAGCTACTGCCCAGCTGATCACTCTGACTTCAGGAGACCTGGATGATGTTGACTACACAGCTGTGGGGGCCGCAGTAAACCAGATGTAGGTATCACATCCACCTACATTTGATGTTGAAGTAACAGATTTATTTGGCAGCGCTAGTCCCTAAAACCAGATGCATCACTCTATTTTCATAAAAAAGTGCAGAATTTCAATTAAAATGCCAAGATTGTCTTAAAACATGAATAGTTGTGCATGACAAAGTATTTGATGGTATAATGCTACTGGTTGCCATGGAAATGGTGGCACTATTGGATTTTAATCCTGTATTTCAATGTACCAAGATTTTTTTTTTTTTTTTTAAAGTTAACACAAAAGTGATTTGGAACTTTATCATTATATTTTAAAACTTTTTTGTCAGATTAGATTTATGATAACTTTAGTAGATCCCAAGCTATAGAACCTGAAATTGAATATAAAAAAAAATAGAAACTTTTCACATAACTTTATATTTTAAAACTTTTGTCAGATTAGATTAATGATAACTTTAGTAGATCCCAAGCTATAGAACTTGAAATTTAATGTCCAAAAAAATAGAAACTTTTTGCATAACTTTATATTTATTTGCAGTAAATCAGAATGTTGATAAAATATGGTAATTCTGATATGATTTAAAAAAAAAATTTTTTTTGCCTTGTTTTGGCAAGGCACGTCTCGTTCAACCTAGTTGGTTATATTAAGGCGCATGTCCAAATATAAAAGACCTTTAGGTCTGATGACGTTAATATCTGATGTGATAACAGTTTTATTATGCAGGGGTAGATATATGTTCCGGACCTCATGTTGATTGCTGTATAAATAAGCAAGTTGTTAGAAAATTTGTAACATAAAACAAGGTTCTGAGAAATTCATGTTTTTTTTTCATAGAAAGACCACAAGTAAATTTTCAGAATCAAAATTCACCTGCCAGTTGGACAGTTGATTTTGACATATATGTAGATTCTGGTAATATCGCAATTATTGTCGCCGAATATTCCGCAGTGAATATTCACTTGGAGTTCTTTACCTTTAGCAGTGTTTCGCGCATTAGCTGAATGTTCCGTGTCGGAGCCTTTTAACTTTATTGGATATGCCGACTAGCACATAATTCCGAGCCGACTGCATCAGAATAGGTGTCCATTGCCGGTTGAGGTCGTATGTGCATCAAATGGTCATGATGCCCCAGACGAACATACATGTGACAACAACAACATTATAATTCACGACATATTACTTGACCCGATGCGCGAAACACTGCTAATCCGCGGGACACTGCTAAAGCACGAAACACTGCTAAAGGGAAATAACTCTAAAATACCCATTTTCGGTGCGGAGCGTTCAGCAACAATCATTGCGATATTACCTAGATTCTTCATCATAATCATCATCATTTTTCTTGTTGCTTTATCTATGGAGCCTGGAGCTACTACTACAACTGTCCCACTGCAGGAAGTCTGCACAAAGGATTAACATGCTCTTGTGGCGGTGGTTTCTGTAGCTTTTTGTTTTACACAGTGAGGTTGCCAGCCCTCATGTGAAACCTCATATCAGTTGTCTTGAACGACATGCCCGAGGATGCAATAGGCCTATTTCTTCTTTGTCTCATCATTAGATTCCAGAGATTATAAATTATCAGGTATGGTAAAGATAGTCCCGTAGCAGATAGTGCTGTAGGGGTGTGAAGTGTTAGAGACTTCACTGTACAAGGTCCAGCACTGAGAGGTGGGGGTGTGACCATTTCCCTTCCTCACTGCCTTTTTCTTCCCAAACTCAAGAGCAAAGTCAGGTACCTATTTACAGCATCTGACTGACAGAGTGGTTAGAGCGCTGGTCTCTTTTTGGCAAAGGTGCCGGGTTGACTCACGATATCAACTCACTTCAGTCTACCCAGCTGTAAATGGGTACCTGACTTTGCAGTTGAGTTCATTTTTTTTTAGACTGGAGCATGTCGATACCGTGAGTCAATCCCAGCGCCTTTTCCACTGAGAAACCAGTGCTCTAACCATTCTGTCAATCGGATGCTCATCTGGTAAAAGACTAATCCCAATTTGAATCTTGTTTTTTGTTTTGTTTTTTTGTGTGTGTTTAATTTTAAATGCACTGCCAGTCCTGCCCTTAAGCTTTCCATCTTCTATTGGAGACACTGCCAGGATACATTTAGTTTACTTTTCTGTGTCATGCTACAGCTCATCCAATGTAGGAGACTTCAGCAGGGATGTCAAGATGCTGGCTGCATTCCAGGACGATGACCTGTCAGGACTGAAACTTCTGGATGCTGCCCGTAGTTTGGTTGGAGCATTTTCAGACCTTCTGCGGGTTGCAGAACCTGGCACCACTGAGGTGAGATCATCTTAACTTCTTAATTTTTTTTTTTGGTATTTGTTTTTGCTCCTTGTATCAAGAATTCCTGTGTCACTCAGGAGATGTGTCTCTAATGAGCATGTCTAAAGCCGGTTTCTTCCCCCCAGGGGTCTCTGAAAAGATTAAGAAAGAGTAGAACTACTATTTCCTTAGGCATGGCGTGTGACACATGCTAAAAGATGCATGCTGTTTGACCTCAATCACTAATCCTCAAAGACACCTACTGTCTTTGTACACCACAACTGACACATCCATTCTTAAATAACTAATCAACACCGGAATTTAGTCCCAGGCTAGGGTATAATGAAAATGTCATAAAAATCCAATATTATGTGAAAATACATATATCCAAGACAATAATTCATGATCCTTTCTTCAGATCCGAATAGCATGATTCAGCAATAACATGCAGTCAGTTTCTTGGCTCCTCACACAACAACCTTTATCCTTAACCTTCCTCAACCACGAACAACACACCGCACACTGAACTCTTATCCTGCGTTTATTTTCACAAAACCTGCATGAGACAAACTCACATAAAACCAGTCTGATCGGTATTTGCTCGCACTTAACATACACGCAGACCTACACAACTTACTGTTCACACAAGCAACCTCTCATTACTCTATTGTTTGCCCCTCACACACACACTCACCATTATCATCATCAGTGTCATCATCATCATCGTCCTCCTCATCATCATCATCAGGTGACTGCGTGCAAGGCGACTAATAAGAGATTTTGCATGGGGTGTACAAACTCATCATGTAAAACTAATAGCAACAGAAACCATTACTGCAGGAGTGAGTGAATACTTGGTGCTGGCTTCCTGCAAGGGGACCAGCTGCATCAGAAGCTCCATGCTCCGTAAGGAGCGAATAGGATAATGATGATAACATCTATATTCAGAAAGGGTGACAACCGACAATGGAAATCATAGAGGCATATCTCTTCTCAGTGTCCCTGGTAAAATCTACTCTATAATACTGGAGCAGAGACTCAGACGCCTAGCTGGTGTAAGACTAGGTGATATTCTGTCACCTTATTTTTTCATACTCCTTATGGATGATGTCATCAAAGCATGTAAGGAGAGGACAAGAAAGTATTCAGTGGGGTATTGGAAGATGAGACTGCAGAATTGCAACTACCAATGTACCCATTGACTCGTGAGAACTCGCGCCTACCAAACATAGCTTCCACTGGAGCAGAGGACCATTTGTACAACAACTGTACTAAAATTAAAAAACCATTCATTGACATTTGCACATAGTAGAAGGATTAAAATGGTATGACAAAGCCATCAGTACGGAGCTGATTGAACAAACTAATATACCAGAATAACAAGAAATGAGGAAGAGATGCTGGTGTTGGACAGAACACACATAGAAGAAACCAGTAGCATTACCAGGCGGTCCTAGTTCTGGAATCCCCAAGGGTATGAGAGGTAGTGGGAAACCAAAGAACACATGGAGAAGAGAACTGGAGACAGACATGAAAGACATGAAGAAGACATTCAGCTTCTGTTTCTCTTACTCTAGGGGTTCAAGAACTGGTGTTGCCTTGTAATCCTGTCAGTTGGTTTTCTTAATGCCAGAGTTTCTTCCTCGCCTCCTGTTCCACTCATGTTTGTCTGACCCATTGTTCTACATTAGGGATCTTCTCATACCATTTCAGTCCTATTTTGCGCAGACACCTATTTATGAAAGTCTGCATCTTTCTGGTTGTAATTATTTTAATCACATAAATACAAATAAGCTTAAGCGCTTATCATATATTTTATCCATAAGTGTGTAATGAAGTATAAAGCAGAAGTTAATTTCATGTAGAATCAGCGCCCCAGGCTTTTTGTCAATTTGATGTTACGTTTTTTTTTACTGCAAGCTATAAACTCCTTGAAAAATTATTTGTGGCTTTTTAGTGCATTAAAAGCCTGTGTTTAAAATATTTTTAAAAAATACAAAACCTTTTGTTACTTCGAAGAGATGGGGAAATAATTGTAAAATCTTCAGATAACTACTTTAACCACTCTGTTGTCACTGTGGTCTTTGAAATATTGTTTGCTCATTATTCTCAGCCTCGTCAGAACCTCCTGGCTGCTGCAGGCAAGATTGGAGAAGCCTCTCAGGAAATGATGAATGAAATTGGGGAGGTGGCCGAAGATCAGGACAAGCTTTATCAGGTACAAGAAAGCGTTCGATGTTGTTCATAAGTCATAATTCAGTCAGACAGTAGGTCTGTCAGTTCCGTGGCTGTTTTGTGCATGGTGAATGAAAGCATAAGTTAACACTCTTCAGATGGGAAATAGAAAATGTTGTACCACTTGGCACTATGACATTTTGTAGTTTAAAGATGCATTTATTTTTAAATTATAATTTCAAAACTGTTGTGTTTTGAAAATATATTTCAACGGTAAATTCTTTGGAAACAAAAATAAAAATTGAACGTAACTAAGATAATGAAGTTGTCATGATTTTCAGTGAATGACATTTTTGGAATATATTTTTTTAAAAATCTAGTTATGTAACATTTTTAAAAAACAAGCATGATCTGATTAGTTAATGTTGTATTGTCTTTTAAAATGTATTGTGTATTGCAGAAGTGATCTTATAACCTTAAATGTGAATTAGATTATTTATTCTAAACATACTTTTTTTTCTTTTTATGTGAAAGTGCCATGTTTACAGTATTTTATCTGTTCCTTCTTGTGATCATTTATAAAAAATTACCTCAAATAAAAAAGAAAGAAAGAAAGAATATTATTTGACATTATTAAATATGATAATAGTTTGGTAGGAAGTTACTGTCAATTATGGCAGATAAGTCAAGATCAACCTCAAGATTTTTAGCTCAAAATTCTAATTTAGGCCTATATTCGCCATATAAATTGACCTCCCAAACATACTTCTTCATCTTTGATCCTTAGCCGCCGACCGTCAAAGCAGTCAGTGGCCATTACGCCTGGTGGCGTCTTGTAGGGCAACAACAAATTGATTCCACTTTGCTTGGTCGGTGGCCATCCTTCGTACAGTGCCCCAACTCTGGTTCATTCTTTGCATCTCAGCCTCCGCAGTCCTCCGCCAAGTTGTTTTTGGTCGGCCTCTCTTTCGTTTTCCTTTAGGGGTCCATAGCATAGCTGTTCTTGTGATGGCATTGGGGTCTCTTCTGAGGACATGGCCAACCCAACTCCAGCGTCTGCCAGCTATGATGGTGTGCATGTCCTCTTGCTTGCTCCGAGTAAGCAGATCTTGGTTGGTGATGGTATTCGGCCAAAAGATTCTGTGAATTTTTCTTAGGCATTCCCAAACATACGGTAGGCTAGAAATATAGTTATGGTATACATAGTCACAAGGAGATGGATGACAGTCAAGATAACGAAGACCAAGTCGAAACTTCCAGTGATTTTAACCCATGTGCAGATCTCTTTGTCAGATGATGAACAGCATTTACAGCAAGACTTTGAAGGATTTTAAAATGTGATCATGCATGCTTTCATTGTCAGTAAAATATAACTTTGAAACAAAATTAATCTAGAGTTAAAATTTAGGTAAAGGTTTGCATTTTTATGCTCGCCTTACAAGTTGACCCCTAGTTTTGAAGGGATGTTTTTCAGGCTTAAAATGTCAACTTATATGCCACAATTTGCGGTAGCTGATGTGCAACACCCAAGGATAGGCTTCAAATTAAAATGTTACAAGTGACATAGGCAAGGGTATCAGAAAATGATGCAAAATAAAATGACTGAAATGAGCTAATTATGCCTGCCCCATTTATTTAGTTCGCTCCTGTAGTTCTTGGGGAACTCTGATGAGACAAAGGAAAAATTAGACCATTGCTCTCTCAGGCATGTTGTACAAGATGGCTAATATGAGGTTATGTAAGACACCTGGCTGATTTTTTGCTCTCCATATTTTACTGATATGTAACATTAATTATTGCCCTGAGAAGACGAAGATGGTGGTGTACAGCTCCACCTATGTATCAGTCTTGGAATATGGATGCGAGTCATGGGCAATGACTACAAACCACAAAAGCCAGCTCCCAACCTCAGAAATAAGGTATATGAGGAAGGTGGCCGAAGTAACAAGAAGGGACATGGTCTGCAACCAGACAATACGTCATAGCCTCAAAACCCAGTCCCAGTTACGATGGTTTTGCCATGTATGCAGAATGGAAGAAGATTGGCTACCTTGAAAAAGATGGGAAATCAAGAGCTGGGGATCCAGATCTCCAGAACGTCCCAGATTTTGCTGGTAGAACAACATTAGACAATCTCTGAAGGACTGAGGACTAGATTGAAACCAGGAGGAAGACAGCTGATAGGATAGTGTGGCTCTCTGTCTGGCAAACCTCTCCACCCCAGGGTAGAAGAGGAATAACTAAGTAAGTAAGTAATTATTGTCCTGTATAGTTCCTGGCATCTTTGATGAGACCTTAACAAAAAGTATTACTACTCCCCTAAGCATGTTGTAAGAGGCATTAATATGAGGTAGTGCTTGGCGCTGAAAATCTTATCATTTGAAGCTATTTACTACAGAAACCACAATTGCAGGAATATATTAATTCTTTGGTGCAGGCTTCCTATAAAGGAACCAGCTGTATTGGTGGCTCCATGCTCCATAAGGAGCCCAGACAGAACAAATGATGGTGATGAATATTAATTATTCTGCAGGAAGCCCTTCTAGGACTTGCTAAAGCAGTTGCTAATGCCACAGCCTCTCTAGTAATGAAAGCGAAGTCCATAGCCAGCACATCAGATGATCCTGTGAACCAAGACCAGGTTATTGCTTCTGCCACGCAGTGTGCCCTGGCTACATCCCAGCTTGTGGCCTGCACAAAGGTAAGGCATCTCTGATCATTTTGAACTTTCTGTTGAGACGTGTAGTTGTGACAACACCCGTTGTTAAGTGTGGTCTGAATTTAGTTCCCAAGATATTGTCATTTGTGATCCTAACTTTCTATTGAGCTGTACTGTTGTGACAACACCCGTTGTTAAGTCTGATTTGAGTTTGGTTCCCAAGCCATTGTCATTTGTGACCACTGTTGTGGAATTGTAGTATCAGATTATTTGATAACTGCCTATGTTCATAGATCATTCGATTGGCACAGTGGTTAGAGGACTGACCTCTCATGGCAGAGGGGTACTGGTTCAAAATGTGCTGGTGTCATGCTCCAGTCTACCTAGCTGTGAATGGGTATCTGGCTCTGCTCTTGAGTTAGGGAAGGAAAAGGCAGCGAGGCAGGGAACTGGTCACACTCCCTCTCCCTCAAAGCTGGACTAGTGTGTCATTTTATTTTCAATTTTGTAATAGAAAGTTCAACAATTAGTAAACAAATAGGAAAAGCACTAGAAGCCACAGAGATGTGGTTTTACAGAAGAACGTTAAAAATACCATGGACAGCCAAAAAGAGTAATGAGGATGTCCTGAAAGAGGCCAATGCGCAAAGAAAACTTATTTCACAAGTTAGAAAGAAGCAATCCACTTTTTTGGGGCATGTTATGAGAAGAGGAAAGCTGGAATATATCGTAACAACAGGTAAGACTGAAGGAAAAAGAGATAGAGGAAGACAAAGAGAGTAAATACTAGACAGTTTGACATTGTGGCATAGAAAGACATCAACAGCAGAATTGATAAATTGTACTGGAGACAGGAAGTTGTGCAGAGACATGATCTCCTATGGCACTAGACATGTTACTTGAAGAAGATGTATTCAAATACATATTGATTGCTGTTGGTGATGACAGTTTTCATTAGAATTTGTTGTTTGTTTACCTCTTGTATTACTTTGTTGTTCTTCATTACATTATGATTAGTTAATAATGTTGTTTCTTTTGGTTCATGGTGTATCTGTTTTTGTTTATTAATTATTAGAACATTTTGACAATTTATTTTCTTTAGCTTGTTTTTCTTAAATAGTATTATTATTGTTACTAATATTATCATTGTTATTACATGTGCATGTAGAAGGACTTGGAAATCCGGAACCCATGTACATGGGGGTAGGGTACCACCTGAAATCTTGTGAATCGGAGTTGGGGACATCCAGATGCTTGGGTTAAGCGGCACCTTGCACCCGATGTGTGACCAGGGTGACAGCTGGTTGTGCTGTAGCTTGACCCTTGTGTCAGTCCCAGAGCTCTGCACTATGTTTGCAGTGTTGACTCTTTTGTCACTAAGTGACTGTCCTTTCACTTTACCAATGATGAACATAGCATGTTTTTGTTTGACTGCATTACATATAGATTCTTTATGAACAAATATTTGTCCTTTCTGGCAAATGCACACAGTTTTTCAGGTAAATTTTCTTTAAATTTGTGTTCACCCCTTCCCAGGTGGTAGCCCCTACAATTGGTCACCCTGCTTGCCAGGAGCAGCTAATTGAAGCAGCCAAATTGGTAGCCAAATCTGTGGAAGGAATAGTAGAGTCCTCGCAGACAGCTAGCAAGGATGACCGTCTCCTGCAGGAATTGGGTTCGGCAGCTACCGCTGTTACCAGATCTCTCAATGATCTATTGCAACACATAAAGAAGGCAGCTTACCCGACACACGTAAGTATTCTTCATGTAGGTAGCTAATTTTCCTGTGTTAACAACTGTTCTTTAACCGCCACTGCAAGAACTTTCTGCAAAGAGGGCCAGCTATATGGGTGACTGCATGCTCCATAAGGAGTGCAAAGCAAAATTATGAGTGATGATGAAAAAAATGGGTCTTTATGTGGGTATGTATGACATTTCCTTTCTCTTTTTTATTACACGCTTTTCTTTAACTTGTCTTGTATGTCACCTTCAAATCTTGCAATAAATTTTTCAGTCACTTCCAGATGAGCAAAAGTTCTGAAATTTTGCATAGTTGTGTATTCCCCGATGACAATACAATCATCAGTCGTAAAAATAATAAAATGAATAACATTAAAAGTAATTTAAAAAAATATAAAAGCAGCTCTACTTTCATTATCATTTTTCTTTTCGTTTCTTACGGAGTTCACTATTTTTGTATGCAATGTCACCAAGTTATGGGATCTTCACAATTTTGTGTACGACTTGTTTGCAACGTCACCAAGATATTTACTCAATTTTGTGTACAACGTCATCAAGTTGATTCTTAACGGAGTCATTTAGAAAACCAGAAACATCAACACAAAGAAAAAGGCAGTTGGAAAATTTTCTTTCTAACTCTAAAAAGAAGAAAAAAAAATATTAAAAATATATTTTAAACACACGCTTTTAATGCACTAAAAACCCAAAAATAATTTTTCAAGTAGTTTAAAGCTTGCAGTAAAAAAAATGTAACATCAAATTGACATAAAGCATGGGGAGCTGATTCGGCATGAAATTAACTTCTGCTTTATCATCTCATAATCAGAAGCTCTTCTACCCCATAAAACGAAGTGTAGAGGTGACCCAAAGAACACAAGGCTCCTGGGCAAAACATGTAATCAAAATGTTTGGCAAACAGGTGATTAGCCCATTGTACTTCTGCTTTATACTGGATAAAATATATGATAAGCGCTTAAGCTCCCTACGCTTATTTGTCAATTTGATGTTAGATTTTTTGACTGCAAGCTATAAACTACTTTATTTTTGGATTTTTAGTGCATTAAAAGCGTGTGTTTAAAATATTTTTTTATTTATTTTTTATTCCTCTTAGATATAAATTAACATAAATAAACTTCCAACCAATATCAAATTCATGCCAGTACAGACACAGCTAAGCTTCTACACAACACAACATACTGAATTATAACTAAAATGTAAAAACATTATCGAGAGGAATAATACAGTACAGCGCATAGAATATATACAATAAAAAAAAAACACCACTCTAAATGAAACACGTCCTGATACAACCATAAGTTCCATGTATATGATTGAAAGTAGCATGCTACAAAGAAAACTAGCAAGCATGTATAAAATTTTAAAACCAACAACTTTTTTACTCCATTTTATGAATGATTTTGAAATCACTGTTTCTGTATCATTACCCTTCAACTGTCGGTGGAGTGTAGATCTTCAGCTAATTCATACCGAGCCATTCTATTCTGTGCCATTCATTCAAACTCTTTCCTTGTCTTTAGTATCTGATACAAGATATATGTTGTAGAAGATGATACAATACTGTGGATACAATGAGGTACAACATACCTTTACAATATTTTTATTTTTTATTTTTATTTTTAATTTCTAAATAAAGTTTTGGTGAGGCACGTCCCATTCAACCTAATCGGTTGAGGGGGTATGTCCAAAAATAAAAGCCCTTTAGATCTGATACCAGTTTTTCACCATAACCTTACAGCATACTCGCTACAACAGTGGATTTACATACAAAGGGGACAGCACAATAGAACATTGTCATGTTACGTCTAGAGACACACACTGTAACAGTATCTTGAACTGAATAAGGCAGAACTACCTTATATCACTTTAATGCATAACTGCTAAGATGGCCAAATACAAAGCAAATGAATTAACAAATGACTAGCAACATCGTCAATTTACCTGGAACAACCAGGGCTTAATAAATCATGCCTAATGTTCCCAATTGAATACGAAAACAGCATCTCAGTGGACATAACTGTAAGTAAGCACAAATCACAGAATTCTACTTACATAATAAAAAACTAACAAGGTCTTACTTATTTTGGTCATTCCCCTTGTACCGTGAGGTATAGAGGTTTGGAAGAGAGAGCGCCAGACTATCCTATCGGCTGTCTTCCTCCTGGCCTGGTTCCATTCTAGTCCTCGGTGCTTCAAAGATTGTCTAATGTTGTCCTCCCAGCAGACTCTGGGTCGTCTTGGGGGTCTGGATTCCTGGCTCTTTGTTTCCCATGCTTGCCGTGGTAGCCGATCTTCTCCCATTCTGCAGACATGGCCAAACCATCTTAGTTGGCACTGTTCTACTTGGGTCTGCAGGGGGTGGGATTTTAGGCCTTGACGTATCGTCTGGTTGCGGACCATGTCTCTTCTTGTTACTTCAACCACTTTCCTCAGATACCTCATTTCTGAGGTTTGGATCTGGCTTTTGTGGGTTGTAGTCATTGCCCATGACTCGCATCCATATGTCAAGACTGGGACATAGGTGGAGCGGTATACAGCCATCTTCGTTTTCTTACCAACCTCTCTCTTGCTGAGGAATCCTCGATTTATAGCCTTAAAAAGTCTCCCAGCTGCTGCTTTTCGAGTGGCCAACTCTTCTTTTGATGCCTCCCTTTCGGTCTTTAATAGCTCCGAGGTATTTAAAGTGGTCGACCTGCTCCAGGACCTGTTCTCCCAGCTTAATCTGATGTCTTCTTTCTTCTCATGATACTAACAAGGTCACTGCCATAAACTAAGTTCTACATGAACTACAACCTAGTCACATACTAAATGGCAAGAGCTGCTGTCCCCAACAGGCCATCAAGTGGCAGAATGCTGCCGGCATAAGAGGACACGTCTAAACAGACGACTGTCCACAACTTGAATGCCCCTATCTAGGTTTCTATCCAGTAGTGATTTCCTATAAATAATCTGCTATGATAAGACTGTGGTATGATTTTGTGTTTTGCTAGTACCTCATCCAAGCGTGAACAAACTGGACCAGACCTAGCACACAGACCTGCAAACTGAAGTTGGGACATTCTATCTTGTGCATTTGCAAGCTTAACTTCAAAATTAACTTTCTCTTCCTCATCTTCACAAAGTTCGGTACCTGTCTGGAAAAATTCAATTTTGGCTTCTAATTGTTCTGCATTTTTCCAGTTGCTACCAAATCTATTAAAATTGTTAACGGTGGTAGTGTTGGTGTGTATATCTTGCAAATTCTCAAAGATCTAAAAAGCATCTATTTTATCTGCTACCTGTTCTAGAAGTCTGTGGTGTTTTAAAACAATGCTTAACACAATATGAAGGTAAGGAGGAACCACATATTCATTGTCAATATCTAATAGTGGTTTATGTAAAGAATTGTGGTAAATTGCCACATGTTTTTTATTTCCTTTTCTAAATTTCCTCAATCTCGTGTCTCTCATCAACATAGCCAGACTTCTTTGTTTTAACGTTTTGTGTTGGACTGATGTCTTAATCATCTGATTTGGCTGGAGACACCAAAGACATGGGTATGTTCCTTGAGGTTCGGACAAACCATAAATTTTCAATAAAAAGTCATAATCCCTGAATAAAAAAGTGAACACTTTTCCCCTTCCTGATCTGAATCTTTTAATAACTCTATCTGAGCTTTCATACCATTCATAAATATTTCTAAATTATTATATGTGTCTCTGACTCGATCTAGACATTGCTAATAGGATGTCCAGCATTAGGTTTCTCTAAATTGACTGCTTGTAATTTTCAAACTTCCTTTTACATGATCGGCCCCAGTTTTAAGCCATACTTCATCTTCTGGTATATAACCATTATCTCATGTTAATAAGCACCCATTCACATTTGCTGAGGGAGACTGAGCTCTTATAGGTTTTCCCAGAATGCAGGAATGTTGATTCTGAACAATAAGCTATAATAAGACACATGAATAGGGTAACAGACTAAACCGATGATTAAGCAGTGCTGTTTTATTTGGTTTCATTGGATGTTGGTACAAGCTTCCTATATGGGGTCCATCTGCAATAGTGGTTTGATGTTCTATGATGATTAAAAATGGGAAATAAGTAAATAATATGCTTAGTGATTTTCAAGATACATAAACATATTGAATGATTAGTCAGGTGTAGGGCCGGATTTATCCATTAGGCTACGTAGGCTAAGTAGGCTGAAGCCTAGGGGCCCGGAGCTGTTGGAGGCCATGCATAAGTTAAAAAAGAAAATATATAAAAAAATGCATAGATTTTAAAAAATAAAATGTGTTTATTGTGTTTACCTTAATAATAATAAAAATAATACTAATACACATTAATAAAAAATAGTTACTAATAAACGAGGTAAGCAATGCTAACAAACTAACA
The DNA here is from genome assembly GCA_024509875.1 of Oreohelix idahoensis. Taxonomy (NCBI): domain Eukaryota; kingdom Metazoa; phylum Mollusca; class Gastropoda; order Stylommatophora; family Oreohelicidae; genus Oreohelix; species Oreohelix idahoensis. The sequence continues at coordinate 304,426 of JAMPIV010016353.1, forward strand.
TACCAGTCTATTGATAATACTAGTATATACTATCACCATGCTAAGGGGTTTGAAAAACAAAATATTAAAATTATTGCCTATCAGATGAAGGGAGGAGCCCAAACACTAAAAAATGCCTAGAGGCCCTTCTTGGCTTAATCCGGCCATGGTCCAGTGTGTATACAACCAAGCACGCTACAGGAACAATTAGCGTTCACACCCTTGTGACGTTTGCAGAGGGAGACTGAGCTCTTATAGGTTTGCCCAGAGTGCAGGGGTGTTGATTCTGAACAACAATAACAAATAATAAGACACATGAATAGGCTAAGAGACTAAGCCGATGATTGAGCAGTGCTGTTTTCATTGGATAATAACAAAAAAAATGTTCATGTTTTTTCTTCTACATCAGGCCAGTGAACAACATGAAGAAGCTGTAGACACCATCATCAATGTCACAGACCGTCTGTTCAGTTCTGTAGGAGATGCTCATGAGATGGTCAGGCAAGCTAAACAGTTGGCCCAAGTAAGTAGTTTATGAAAGCAGTTGACGTGTTATCTAGTTTGGGGGAAGGGGGGACAATCTATATGACTGTTACAACATCAGTGCGCACAAATCCACACATATAGAAGCAGGCAACACAGGAGCTGTAGGGATCTACTTTAGAGACACTGAGCTCTCTAAAGATCTTTCTTCTTCTTTGATCCATAGCCACAGACTGTCAAAGCAGTCAGTGGCCGTCATGCCTGGTGGCGTCTTGTAGGACAGCAACAAACTGTTTCCACTTTGCTCGATCCATGGTCATCCTTCATGCAGTGTCCCAGCTCTGGTTCATTCTTTGCATCTTTGGTTGACATGAAAACTGGAAAAAAAACCTGGTTTCTGAAACAGTTGTCCTCGACGATTTAGGAAAAAAAGGATACAGACCTGTAGTGGTCACCAGGAATTTAAAGTTTTCAAACCCTGAGGATTTCCCAACTCAGCAGGCTCAGTAGTGTTACAGCGCACCAGACCTGGTAATTTATGGAGTGGTGCATTGCCACAAGTTGGAAGGGTCCTTTACAATAGAGAGATCACTTTGTATCATGAGAGGAGCAAGGTGGCATCATGACCTTCTCCAACCCAGTAGAGGGATAAACTGTATGATGACGTGAGAAGCATGAGATGGACTACTAGATTTTTAAGAGAGATAGATGTAATTATTTGAGAGTGAACGACAAAGAACAAGACTATGTATATGTAACAAATATATAAATTAAAAAATAATATGGTATGAAATCAGTTTTACAAGTAAACGGTACACATGAGACAAGGGATGTTTAGGTTTTACCCTTCATCAGCCACAGTTACGAACAGGTGACAAGAACAAGAACTACATATAGGTACTACAAAGGTCTATGATGATGAGGAAAACGTCAAATGAGCGATACAAGCAGATGAAACCACGGTGATGAGCGAAATGATAACAGTAATAATGCAAGAAAATCGGAAAACCAGAAAGACATGTCGAAACAAGAAAGTAAATAATCAACGAAACGAAGACAGAAATGAACAATAATATTAAAATGCGTAAAAAATCACTTAGCTGGATCGAAGAAAGGAACATTCAAAATGGCTGAAAAAATAAGGCGTCATGCGGAAGTGACATAGGAGCTAGTGACGGCTAAGAACAGATAATTGAGGAAACGAAACGAACCAAAGCAAAAACAAGGATAGATAAGAAAATAATGACAGAAGCCACCAGAATTATGCAAAATGTTGCTGGACATTCATCCCAGCAGGAGCTAAAACACCCATTTGAAAAATGAGACAATTCTCCAACGAAAAGCGAGTTCGGTCATCGCCGATACATGAACGGAGGGTAGCATACCTGTCAACCTGTATGAATTTTTCGTACAGTGTACGTATTTTTGATACTTTTAGCAGTGTACGGCCGTACAGACTCGTTGTACGGATTTTTTATCCCTCCCAAAAAAAAAAAAAAAATTTTTTTTTTTTTTTTTTTAAATTTTAAAACTATTTTCCAACCCAAGTTTTTTTAAATTTTAAATCAGAAAATATTTTCTAACCCAGGTTTTTTTTAAACCAATTTTTTTTATTTCGGGAATCTCGGCGTCAGTTTTTAAACTGAAGTCTCTCGCAGCAACCAATCAAATCCTTTTATACCCAACAATTCGGCAAAAACTTTAAATTCGGCCTCAAACACTTTCGACTTTCAGCGTGACATGACGAATTTTTAAAGTTACCTATAATCAGCCACGCTTACCAAGATACTTCGACGCTAATTTGTTTAAAAAAAGCTAAGTGCCTATAACTTGGTTAAATATTGCTGTTATTTTGCTTTGTTGCAATTTAATCGCTGTATTAATCTTTCCAATTATATCTTGTCCTTCAGTATATTTCCGATAAATTAATGTCATAATATTCTGTGTAGGCCCTGCATAACTAAAAAAAAAAAAGTTTGTTTGCGTTGAGTAGGCCTACTTTATTCCGGCGATCGAGATTCACTGCTTTATTTTTTATAAAGCGGCGATCTATTATCACTGGTCTAGGCTATCAATTTTTAAATAATAATTTTGTAAATTTTTGGTAGTACATTTTTTCTTCCTAGATTAATATTCTGTTCACAATTTAGTTATTTTTTTTTTTTTCCTGTTGCTTTGTTTCGTTGTATTTTATTTTTGTTGTTCTCTTAATCTTTCCAGCTATATTTTGACCATTTCAATATTTCCAATAAATTAGTATCATAAAATTTTGTGTAGGCCCTACAAAAGAAGAAAAATAAAGTTTATTTGCATTATACTTTATTTCAGCGGTCGAGATTCGCTGCTTTATTTTTTAATAAAGTGGCAATCTATTATCACTGGTCTAGGCTACCAACTCTTAAATAATTTTGTAAATTTTTGGTGCTACGTTTTTCTTTATAGATTTGATATTCTGTTCATAATTTGTTAAATTTTTTGTTGTTGTTGCTGTTAGATGTTTGCTTTGCTTTATTGCATTTTTTTTGTTGTTGTCGTTCTCTTAATCTTTCCAGTTATATTTTGATCATTTAAATATTTCCAATAAATTAATGTCACCCGTGTGTTACCGGGGCCCGAAAGGGGAGCAAAGAATAGTAACACTGCACCCTACCACGCATGTCGTAAAAAGCGACTAAGGAGGGTATGGGCATGGGGCTGTTTACCCCATCCCGTAAAAACTTCGCACAGTGGGCTGATCACCTGCTTGCCAACCAATCTGATTACGGAAACAATGATAGATTGTTTGGTCTGTTTTTGTTCCACAAAGACGCCACTAGGCGTGGTGGAAACAGCGATAGATTGATCAATTTGTTGTTGCCCTAAGACGCCACTAGGCGTACTGGCCACATACTGCTTTGCCGGTTGATGGCTAAGGATGGAAGAAGAAGAAGAAGAATAAATTAATGTCATAATATTCTGTGTCGGCCCTACATAACTAGAAAAAAAAATGTTTGTTTGCGTAAACTTCGCTGCTTTATTTTTCAATAAAAAAGTCCACGCAGACTGCAGGAGGTCCATGAATGCAGACACACTCACTTCTTTTTTACAGTGTAAGATTAACATTGATACATGCTGTGCAGACTTTAAACCCACAAATGCAATTCTACAAAGTGCTAAAAGTGCATGTGTTGATTATAATGCAAAACACTGTGCATCGAAAGAATAGTACCTCACGATCACTAAGTTTTTTATATGTAAAGAACAGCATGAGACTATTAGCATGTTTTATACCACACTAATTCAAATGCTAATAGATTTGTATATGTCATTTTTCGTTTTAAAACTGTATTGTGTATAATTTATTAATACATTTTTTGCGTAAGGATTTTTGGTTGTTTGTAAGGATTTTTTTGGTCCGGCGTACAGATTTTTGTCTCAGGAGGTTGACAGGTATGGGGTAGTGACATGAATGTCAGAGTTACCTGAATGGTCAGGGCTGTTGAAGTGAAGGGCCACCGGTAAATGTTTGCCATGATGGATGTCATTCAAGTGCTCCCGAAACCTGTCTGCCAAACGTCTGCCAGTTTCACCAATATAGGTCATGCCACACCTCTTGCAAATGAAAGCATAAATGTATATGTAGGCTGTATATTACTAAACATTTCACTGAATCTCCCTCCCAGGCTACCTCCACCTTAGTTAGTGCTATCCGAGGTCAAGCAGAAGACCACAGTGACACAGACACACAGAAACGCCTCTTGGCTGCAGCCAAGCTGCTGGCAGATGCTACAGCCAGACTTGTGGAAGCAGCTAAAGGATGTGCCTCAAGGTATTCCTCTTTCATACATCTGTTAGCTCACAAGATAATCTGGTTTTAGCTCTGAGAAATATGTGTTAGTCAGAGAGATAGATATGAGAAAACGAGAGAGTGTGTGTGTGAGTGTGCATGTCCCAGTCTTGATGTATGGATGCGAGTCATTGGCAATGACTACAACCTACAAAAGCCAGATCCAAACCTCAGAAATGAGGTATCTGAGGAAGGTGGTTGAAGTAACAAAAAGAGACATGGTCTGCAACCAGACGATACGTCAAGGCCTAAAATCCCACCCCCTGCAGACCCAACTAGAACAGTCCCAACTAAGATGGTTTGGCCATGTCTGCAGAATGGGAGAAGATCGGCTACCACGAGAAGCATGGGAAACAAAGAGCCAGGGATCCAGACCTCCAGGATGACCCAGAGTCTGCTGGGAGGAGAACATTAGATAATCTTTGAAGGACCAAGGACTAGAATGGAACCAGGCCAGGAGGAAGACAACTGATAGGATAGTCTGGCGCTCTCTCTTCCAAAGCTCTACAGCTCACGGTAGTAGCGGAACGACTAAGTAAGTAATTTATAGCTGTGTTGGTTACATGCCTGTTGTAGTTCCTTGGGGTGTCTGAAGAGACAAATAAAGAATAGTACTACTACACCTTTAGCTATGTTGTACAAGGTGACTGATATGAGGTTGTGCATGAGCCTGGCAACCTCATCATGCAAAACAAATTGCCACACAAACCACTGCTACAACAGCATGGGAATGTTTGGTGAAGGTTTCCTGCATGTGGACCAGCTACAGTAATAGCTCCATGCTGTGTAAGGAGCTATAGCTACATACTGTTGTAAATTTCTTGAGTTTTAATTTTGTTTTAGCCAACAGAAGTATGGTGGTCTGATACCACATCTGCTCCTCTACATACTTTTACATCATGCAGTGATGACCTAAACTTCTTACTTATGCATATGTGATCAATCTGATTTTCAGTTCTGTGGTCAGGTGATATCCATGTTGCTTTATGTATTCTTTTATGTGGAAATATGCTTCCTAAAGGATGTAGAATCGTACACATATCTTGGCAGTAATAAAGACAAAGTTGGAGGGACAGACAATGATATCAAAATAAGAATACAAAAAGCAAGAGGAGCAACAAACTGTCCCCATAAACTCAGTCAGTCACCCGTGTGTTGCCGGGGCCCGAAAGGGGAGCAAAGAATAGTAACACTGCACCCTACCACGCATGTCGTAAAAAGCGACTAAGGAGGGTTGAGCATGGGGCTGTTTACCCCATCTCGTAAAAACTTTGCACAGTGGGCTGATCACCTGCTTGCCAACCAATCTGATTACGGAAACAACGATAGATTGTTTGGTCTGTTTCTGTTCCACAAAGACGCCACTAGGCGTGGTGGAAACAGCGATAGATTGATCAATTTGTTGTTGCCCTAAGACGCCACTAGGCGTACTGGCCACATACTGCTTTGCCGGTTGGTGGCTAAGGATGGAAGAAGAAGAAGAAGAAACTCAGTCAGTGGCCATCCTTCGTACCGTGCCCCAAGTGTTACTGTTCTTTAGTTGGCTTGTTCATATTGCTGTTAAAATGTTACTTACTTACTTAGTCGATCCTTTTGTTGTGAAACCTTGACAGTTAACACTTCTCACAGGATGGACTGACGTACAGATTTACATAACATTCTTCTTCTTTGATCCTTAGCCGCCGACTGTCAAAGCAGTCAGTGGCCATCACGCCTAGTGGCATCTTGTAGGGCAACAACAAATTGATTCCACTTTGCTCGGTCGGTGGCCATCCTTCGTACAGTGCCCCAACTCTGGTTCATTCTTTGCATCTCAGCCTTCACAGTCCTCTGCCAGGTTGTTTTTGGTCGGCCTCTCTTTCGTTTTCCTTCAGGGGTCCAAAGCATAGCTGTTCTTGTGATGGCATTGGGGTCTCTTCTGAGGACATGGTCAACCCAGCTCCAGTGTCTGCCAGCTATGATGGTGTGCATGTCCTCTTGCTTGCTCCGAGTAAGCAGATCTTGGTTGGCGATGGTATTCGGCCAAAAGATTCGGTGAATTTTTCTTAGGCATGTTGTGTGAAAAGAGGACAATTTCGACATTTCCTTCTCTGTAACTCTCCAGCATTCCGCACCATAGAGAAGCACAGAAAGCACACAGCTCTGATATAATCTTAATTTTGTGCTTGTGCTGTATTGAGAGGGCTTCCAGATGTTGTTTAGGCTAAAAAAGGCTGTTCTTGCCTTATTCGTTCTGATGTTGATGTCTTTGCCTGCCTCGCCGTCTGGTGTTACTATGCATCCTAGGTATGTGAAGGTGTCTGTCTGTACCAGTTGCTGATTCCTTACTGATATTGGCTCAGGGTTGCTCACATTGAGCGTCATGACCTCTGACTTCTTTAAATTGATGTTCAAGGCCACCTGCTGGCTAAACTTATTAAGTCTATCCGTTTTTTCCTGGATGTGTTGATGTGAATGTGCAATGTCATCTGCATATTCCAGATCTTCCAATGTAGAAAATGTAGTCCATCTTATTCCTCTTGGACTGCCCTCTGTTGTCTGGCGCATCACCCAATCTATGACTGTTAAAAATAGAGTGGTTGATTAGGGGCATCCCTGTCGTACTCCTGTCTTCACCTCCAAGGTTAGGCTGCTCTGCCCAACACTACATGTAAAGTTGGCATAGAGGCTTTTTATGATTGACACTATGCAGCTTGGAATTCCATAAGCCCTCAGTATTTTCCATAAACTGTCCCTATGTATGCTGTCAAAAGCCTTTTCAAAATCAACGAAATTAATGTACAGCTGTCTTTGCCATTCTGAGCACTGCTCTATAATTTTCCTGAGGGTAAATATATGATCTACACATCTTCTGTTCTTTCTAAATCCTGCTTGTTCTTTCCTCAGTTTGTGGTCTACTGCTTTTGAAATTCTCTGTATAATTATCCTGCCTAGTATTTTGCTGGGAACTGAGAGAAGAGTGATTCCTCTCCAATTATTGCAGTCTGCAAGATCTTCCTTCTTGGGCAATTTGACAATTATTCCTTTGTTCCACTCTGATGGTGTTGTCCCCGTTTTCCAGACTTGTGCAAATAGTGGTTCTAATAGTTCTGCTGCTAGCTCAGGGTCTGTCTTAAATAGCTCTGCATTTAAGTTATCATGGCCCGGAGCTTTACCGTTCTTTAACCCTTTGATTGCTGTGATGATTTCTTCTTTTCGTGGAATGTCTGTATTTACATCTAGATTGTTTTCAGCCTCAGGAACATTCAATTGTGTCTCTGGTGGTTCCTTGTTCAGAGTTTCTCTGAAGTGCTCTGCCCATCTTGTTTCCTGTCCCTCTGCTGTCGTGATGAGATTTCCTTGCTTATCTCTTACTAATGTAATATTGTTTGCACCTCGTTTTTCACTGATGAATTTAGTTATTTTGTATACTGTGCTTTGTTCATTTCTCAGTGCTGCCTCTTCTGCCTGTCTTGCAAGATCGTCTAGGAAATTCCTTTTGTTGGCTCGGGTTTGGCGTTTAACTTCCTTGTCCAGCTGACTGTACTGTTCGCTATATAGTTGCTTTAACCTGGGGGACTTCGCTTCTGTTTTCTTTCTTTTCATTTCCTTTCTCAGTGTTATGGTGTTTAATGTTTCTGTTGTTATCCAGTCTTGCTTCTTCCTTTCCTGGAATCCCAAGCATTATTTGCTTCTTTCCTTATATATTGTTGAAATGGTGTTGAATTTCTGGTCTATATCATCAGTCAATGTCTTTTCCTGCCTTTTGGCAAATTGATATCGTTTCTTTATGTCAGCCGCAAAAGCTTTTCTGGTAAGGGGGTCCTTCAATTTGCAGATGTCAAACCTTTTCTGTGTAGTTACAGTTGGTCCAGCCCTTCTTAGTTTCACTTTCAGTTTTGCTACTACTAAATGGTGATCACTTCCCACATCTGCACCTATTCTTACCTTCACATCTTGTAATGCATGTCTCCATCTACCGTTAATCATGATGTGGTCTATCTGGTTTCTGTCCCGACCATTTGGTGATTCCCATGTTAATTTGTGAATTTCTTTATGTGGGAAAAGTGTTCCTCCAATGACCAGGTTGTTAATACTACAGAAACTTATTAATTTATCCCCATTTTCGTTTGCTTTTCCGCTGCCGCATTTCCCCATTACTCTTTCATTATATGTATTGTGTGTACCAGCTTTCGCATTGAGGTCTCCCATTACTATAATAAGACATAACATGGATTCAATGAATAAACCCGGCCAGGATCATCGAAGGTTTATTCCATAAGATAGAATATAACAGAGCGAACTGTATACATTATCACTTTGGGCTTCACTCTCTCCGACATTCCACGTCCGGCATCTTCAGACATTGCCCTTGTCATTCATACAGCCCATATTTCCGTTGTCGGCCTTTTCTAATATAAACTGCGTGTGCTTTAACTTTGATCCCCACGGATACCTGAGAGGCTAACCTGCCTTGGAAATACACAATTCCTGAATGCTAAGAAATCTGCACACAGTTAAAATGGACACTTTGTCCTTCTGCCGGCTGGACTGATGTCACACTTTCACTCTGACATCATCCTTAACAACACATATTTTACTTCTTTCAAAAAAGGCTGCACAACGATAATTGAAGGAACCACCTATCAGAAAAGCCCGAAGTCTTCAATGATCATGAGCAGCTCTTCAACACCTTATCTACTGTGACGTGTAGAGATTTGGAATAGAGAGTCAGCCATAATATTCTTTCGGCTGTCTTCCTCTTGGCCTGGTTCCAATCTAGTCCTCGATCCTTTCATATATTGTCTAATGTTGTCCTCCCAGCGGTCTCTGGGTCGTCCTGGAGGTCTGGATCCCTGGCTTTTAGTTTCCCATACTTGTTGTGATAGGTGATCTTCTCCCATTCTGCAGACAAGTTGAAATATTTTGTGACTTAAAGTTTTTATAAGATGGTTTAGATGGCCCTATGCCCAACTCCCCTTAGTTGCCTTTCATGACATGCCTGGAAGGTTACAGTGTTGCTATCCTTTGCACCCCTTTTGGACCCCAGTAATACACAGATGAATGCAAAGCAATACTAATTCAATAATAATTCACTCCCCAATTTTTTTTTTTTTAGTCCCAATGACTCCAACCAACAGCAGATGCTAAGAACTGCTGCTGAAGACTTGAGGTCAGCCACCAACAATGCTGCCAGTAATGCCCTCAAGAAAAGACTAATGGCACGGCTAGAGGTAATTTACTTTGATTTGAAAAATTGTTTCCTACTTTCCTACCTCATATATAGAAAAAAAGACCTCCAGAATGCACCATAAAATTAAATGGACAGTTTTAAAACAAGTTAATAGATTCAAATATTTAAGCATAGTAATTCAGGATGGAAGATGTATCTTAGTGTTGAAGAGTAGAGTTTCCCAGGCAAAAAAGCAGAATTCCATAAAATGAAAAGTATTTTATGCAACAAATTCTTGTCTGTGGAAGTAAGAAAGAGTTCTTCAGTGTTATATGGAAACAATCCTGACACACGGAAGTGAGTCATGGACAATTACTATACAAGTAGGAAAAGCACTAGAGGCCACAGAGATGTGGTTTTACAGAAGAATGTTAAAAATACCATGGCCAGCTAAAAAAGAGTGATGAGGATGTCCTGAAAGAGACCAGCTTGCAAATGGAGCTTGGTAGTCATGTTAGAAAGAAGCAATCCACTTTCTTTAGGCATGTTGTGAGAAGAATAAAGATGGAATATATCGTGACAAGAGGAACAATTGAAGGAAAAAGAGAAATACTGGGTGAATGATGACAGAAGTACTGGTGTTACCTGCATCAATGATGCGCTATGATGCCAGACTTATGGGACACCCTGTAAAATGGATGAGAGAAAATAGATAATAAGAAAATAGTTAGAACTACAGTAAGGCTGTGTGTAAGATAGATATCCTGGGACTCTGAATTGAACAACCAAGTCAGAGACTTTCATAAATGAATGTTAGCATACAATAGAAGGATTAAAAGGGCATGACAAGATCACCAGTGTGGAAGTGATGACAACAATCAGACAGGTGCAAGTGGAACTCGTTTGAAAGCATATAGACATACCTGTCAACTTGTACGGGATTTCCGCACAATGTACACATTTTTATTGTATGATTTCCTTCAGCAAACTCATGCTCAGTCCTGTCAGCTCAAGGTATTTTCATGTCTTCCTCAACCCTGTCATGTCTATCTCCAGCTCTCTGTTCCATGTGTGTTTTTTAAAATTATTTTATTGTATTGTTTTTTTTATTTGCTTTTTTTTATTTTAAAATTTCATAACAATAACTGCCTTGTAGTTCTATCAGCAGGTTTCCTCAGTGTGTGTCCTATCCATTGCCAGCCTCATCTTCTCATCCCCTGTTGTCATAAGCAGTTGTCTTATACTTGTCATCAGTTCCACATTAGTCATTTTCTTGTACCATTCCAATTGTTCACCCATGTGTTACCGGGGCCCGAAAGGGGAGCAAAGGCAGTCCTTGTTCTGGAATCCACAGGGAAAGAGAGGCAGAGGTAGACCAAAAAACACATGGAGAAGAGAACTGGAAACAGAGGTGAAAATGATGAGGAAAACATGGAAAGAACTTGAGCGGATGGCACAGGACAGGAAGACTTGGCATGTGTTTGTTGAAGGCCAATGCTCCTTGGGGAGCTATTGATTCCAATCGTTCTATTCTACATAAGCACCCATTTTTGAAAGTTACATAAATGAAATCAGACTTCCATAAATGGGTATTGTGGGATTGGTGGCATAAAATCTGTGATTTACATATTTCTGCTTGATATTCATCCCCTCTAGCTCCCCAAGGATCATAGGCCTTCAACAAACGTATGTCAAGCCTTCCTGTCTCGTGCCATCTGCTCAAAGTCTTGCCATCTCTTCATCCCCTTCATGTTTGTCTCTAGTTCCCTTTGCCATGTATTCTTTGGTTTTCCTCTATTCCTGTTACCTTGGGGATTCATGAACAAGGATTGTCTTGTAAAGCTATCAGCAAGCTTCCTCACTATATGTCCTATCCAAGGTTACGTCGTCTTCTCATCTCTTAAACATTGACACTTGTCTGAATTTTGTGATCCGTTTCCCATTAGTGATCTTGTCATACCAATTCAATCCTCTTTCTATGCAAGCACCCATTTATGAAAATCTGTAACTTCTAGGTTTTGTTTCTGGCTGTTCTCCATGCTTCAGAGCCATACAATAGGACTGACTTTGACATCTGAGTTGAAGATTCTGATTTTTAGGTTGGACTTGATGTCTTTTGATCTGCTTGATATTGTCCCATTAAAAAATAAATATATGTATACTTTATTTTACAGGGGTCGGCCAACCACGCCGCTGCAGCAGCTACTCAGTTAATAAATGCATCAAACCAGGCTTACAAAACCAACTGCAATCCTTCTTCCAACCAGCAGATGACTGTTGCCGCCGAGGTCAGTATTTTTCTTCTTAAATGTTCTATGAAATGCATTCATCATACAAAAAATAGGCCTATTGCACTCTCATGCATGTCATACAAGGCGACTAGTATGTTAATGTTAATCAGAATCGACGTCATTGCACTCCGGGCAAACCCATAGGTGCTCAGTCTCCCTCAGCAAATGTCGAAGGGTATGAATGCTAATTGTTCCTGTTGCGCACTGGTTGTATACAATACAATAGTGAGGATATAGAATTGCAAGGGATTGCAGTGAATATAAGCCATCAGGAATGGCGAGTCTACAATTTGTATGTGACTAGTATGAGGTTGTACATCATGGAGCTGGCAATCTCATCTTGTAAAATAAATTGCCACAGAAGCCATTGCGGCAGGAGCATGGGAATGAGCGATGTAGGCTTTCTGCAAGGGGAGCAACTGCAGTAGGGGCTGCATGCTCAGTAAGAGATTTAAGAGAATTCAGCTTCTCAGATGCCAGTTCTTTTTTTTTTTATTGCCCTTTATTACATGAGAAAGAACTGTTTTCACCTTGTTCACATAAGTTCTTCCTGCATAATCTTCATCAGAAAATCCCATTGCATTATTTATTGCCCTTTATTACATGAGAAAGAACTGTTTTCACCTTGTTCACATAAGTTCTTCCTGCATAATCTTCATCAGAAAATCCCATTGCATTATTTATTGCCCTTTATTACACGAGAAAGAACTGTTTTCACCTTGTTCACATAAGTTCTTCCTGCATAATCTTCATCAGAAAATCCCATTGCATTATTTATTGCCCTTTATTACATGAGAAAGAACTGTTTTCACCTTGTTCACATAAGTTCTTCCTGCATAATCTTGATCAGCAAATCCCATTGCATTATTTATTGCCCTTTATTACATGAGAAAGAACTGTCTTCACCTTGTTCACATACGTTCTTCCTGCATAATCTTGATCAGCAAATCCCATTGCATTATTTATTGCCCTTTATTACATGAGAAGAAACATTTTTCTGCCTATTCACTTTATGTAGACCCTGCAAGGTCTTGACCAACATATCCCAGTGCATTTTTTGTTGCCCTTTATTACATGAGAAAAAACTGTTTTTAATTAATTCACATATGTTGATCCTGCAGGGTCTTGACCAACAAATCCCAGCTCTTGTCCAAGCTCTGCGTGCTGTCCAGCGGCATCCAGACAATGCAACATCTCAGCTGGCTCTTATCAATGCCTGTCAGGACTTCATCCAGCCTGCAAGTCGGCTCATCGCTGCCTCCAGTGCTGCAGCTCCCACAGTCTCTGACCAGTCTGCTGCACTTAACCTGCACAATGCTGTCAAGAATATGTCAAATGCTGTAGCCGAGCTGAGGTCTGCTGCCAGCAAGGTGAGTTACATTTGGTTAACGGGGTGAATGTGAACGGGAAACCGCACCATTTCTATGGTAAACTACTAGAAAAGATAGTAGCACGAAAAATAATGAATCACCTCAAAAATGCACAGATCCTACCTGATACCCTCAGAAGCTATATGCCCATAAAAGTAACATGAGGTAATGCAACTTTTGCTTATGATGTGTACGAGGGGTTCCAAGGTAACCGAGAAGCGGTTGCTGTAGCAATTGACTTAGATGATGCTTATAACAGTGTGAACTTTTAAACATTAATGAACTGTAATGGCCTGCTGTGTTAACCCTTGGCTAACAAGATGGATAGCAGCTGCCTTAACTGAGAGATCAGTGGCATTTCACTTGGGAACATGGTCATCAGACCCAAGGTTCTCCACTATCACCAGTTCTGTTTAATATCTACACAGCAAAATTAGCCACCATTCAGCCAACTGGGTTGGGACGAACATTGACTTTTGCTGATAACATACTCATTTACAGAACTGGCTCCAACTGACAAGAAATGGTTAATAGACTACATGGGACACAACAGGAGGTGTTTAAATAGTACGAGGAAACTAGCTCCTAAGTCTATCCCAACAACTCCTGCGTGATGTGGTGCTCCTTAAACAACTCCATTGTGAAAACAGACTTTCCAGATATTACTCTTACTGGACAGAAAATTGAAAGGCAATAAAAGCTGAAATACCTTGGAGTTGCATTCGATTGCGGGCTATTGTATAAGCACCATGTTGATTACATCATACAGAAATGCAGAAGAGGTCTGGCAGCCCTGAAAATAATGGCCGCAGCGCACCTGGAGCAGAGATGACTTTTTCTTTTGTATCATCAGCTAGTCATCGATTATGGGCTGAGAAAAAGGTGGCTGACTTAAACTTCATTAACAAAGGCAGTCATTGTGTCAGACTCTGAGTCCATGCTTTGACAGGTTCAAAATGGTTGGCTACGTCATGAATGGAAAAGATTCATAGGAGCTTTGAATCTGCAAGAGCTGGTGTGGATCTACTGTCCTGGTCATGCAGGGGTACACGATAATGAGAGAGCTGACAGACTAGCATCAAGAGCACCCACAGTGGGGACATTGGATATGGATAAGGGAGAGATACTGAGAACAATTAATGATCGCCTGTTATAGAACGACACTGCAATAGATGAATCATCAAGGTATGACTGTTGAAATTTGGCATCAAATGTAAGGCTAGCAAAGATAGACAAATGAGAGGATGCATCCATTGTGTATACAACCAGTGAGCTACAGGAACAGTTAGCAATCCCACTGTTCGACATATACTGAGGGAGACTGAGCACCTATAGGTTTGCCCGTTGTCTGGAGTGATATGATGTTGCTTCTGTTAAACAATAACAATAATGGTTTGACTGTCACAGATGCTGCGTTATATTTGATATAAAGAAATACTGTCAGGTTGAGTGAGCTATGATCTTTTGTGAATCCCTGGCCTAACATCATTATCATCATCACCATCACTACCAGTATCAATAACCTTCAGCTCCCCAAGGATCATAGGCCTTCAGCAAACTCATGCCAAGTCCTCCTGTCCCATGCTATAATCCCAGACTCTTCCTTGTTTTCTTTGTTTTTAGTCTCCAATTCTTTTCTATATGGAGTTTTCAGACTCTCTCTGCCACTCTTACCCAGGGGATTTCAGACTAAGGACTGCCTTTTAATGCTATCAGCTGGCTACCTCAGTGTGTGTTCTATCCAACAGCTGCATCTTTTCCTCTTTTCTTGTTCCACTTGTAAATTTCTGGCTCTTACTATCAGTCCATAGAACAGAGGATCCTGTCATACCATTTCAATCCAAGTAGCAAGAAGAGACAAGGTGCACAAATAGACGATACATCATGGCCTTGAAATCAGCCACTGCAGACCAGAGTGGAACATTCCAGGGTGAAGACCAGCTACCACAAAAAACATGGGAAACCAAGAACCAGGGATCCACACCTTCAGGACTACTCAAAGTTCTCTGGGAAGACAACATCAGACAATCTCTGAAAGACCAAGGGCTGGACTGGAACCAGGCTAAAAGGAAGACAGGTGATAAGATAGCATATTGTTCTCTCTGGCTAACCTCTGCATTCTGTCGAGGAACAGGAATGACTGAGTAAGTAAGTTAGCAAATTTAGAACACTCTTCAGTTTATTTGTTGATAACATATTGTCTTTCAGGCTCAAGAAACTTGCACATCTCTGGAGATTGACAGTGCCCTAGATCAACTAGGCGGCCTCAACCAGGATTTGGCTGACACCAAGCAAGCAGCCATAACTGGCAAACTCACTCGTCTCCCAGGAGAAGTAGTAAGTAATTCTCAACTAGATGCATCCATTCAGGAGCAGAAGTAACGTACAAAACACCTTTGAGAGTGAAGTAAAATGCTGTCAGTTTGAAAATCATCAGAAATTTTATTGACATATGTACACAAACATTGCATTAGATCATTATGTGTTGTTTCAAGTTTGTCGTAACAGGTGTCTAATAGGATGGTGTGCAGAAATTACAACAACAAGAGCACCTGAATAATTTGGTACAGGCTTCCTGCAAGAGGACCAACAGAAGGGTTGTCCATATGCTCTATAAGGAGCGAAAAGGGAAAGGATAATAATGGTGTATTGACATTTCAGTTATATACCTGCCTGCAAAGGGACTATCTTTAACTTTCTTTTAAACCCTTATATTTTACATTTAATTCCTGTTTAGTTCCTTATATTCTAAATTTAATTCTTGTTTAGTTCCTTATATTCTAAATTTAATCCTTGTTTAGTTTCTTATTTTCTAAATTTAATTCTTTTAGTCCCTTATATTCTAAATTTAATTCTTTAGTCCCTTATATTCTAAATTTAATCCTTGTTTAGTTCCTTATATTCTAAATTTAATTCTTTTAGTCCCTTATATTCTAAATTTAATACTTGTTTAGTTCCTTATATTCTAAATTTAATTCCTGTTTAGTTCCTTATATTCTAAATTTAATTCCTGTTTAGTTCCTTATATTCTAAATTTAATTCCTGTTTAGTTCCTTATATTCTAAATTTAATTCCTGTTTAGTTCCTTATATTCTAAATTTAATTCTTTTAGTCCCTTATATTCTAAATTTAATTCTTGTTTAGTTCCTTATATTCTAAATTTAATTCTTGTTTGGTTCCTTAAATTCTAAATTTAATTCTTGTTTAATCCCCTTATATTCTAAATTTAATTCTTGTTTAGTTCCTTATATTCTAAATTTAATTCTTGTTTAGTCCCTTATATTCTAAATTTAATTCTTGTTTAGTCCCTTATATTCTAAATTTAATTCTTGTTTAGTTCCTTATATTCTAAATTTAATTCTTTTAGTTCCTTATATTCTAAATTTAATTCTTTTAGTCCCTTATATTCTAAATTTAATTCTTTTAGTCCCTTATATTCTAAATTTAATCCTTGTTTAGTCCCTTATATTCTAAATGTAATCCTTGTTTAGTTCCTTATATTCTAAATTTAATTCTTTTAGTCCCTTATATTCTAAATTTAATTCTTTTAGTTCCTTATATTCTAAATTTAATTCTTCTAGTCCCTTATATTCTAAATTTAATTCTTTTAGTCCCTTATATTCTAAATTTAATTCTTTTAGTCCCTTATATTCTAAATTTAATTCTTTTAGTTCCTTATATTCTAAATTTAATTCTTTTAGTTCCTTATATTCTAAATTTAATTTTTTTAGTCCCTTATATTCTAAATTTAATTATTTTAGTCCCTTATATTCTAAATTTAATTCTTTTAGTTCCTTATATTCTAAATTTAATTCTTTTAGTTCCTTATATTCTAAATTTAATTCTTGTTTAGTCCTCTTATACTCTAAATTTAATTCTTGTTTGGTTCCCTTATTGTCTAAATTTCATTCTTGTTTAATCCCTTATATTCTAAATGTAATCCTTGTTTAGTCCCTCTATATTCTAAATTTAATTCTTGTTTAGTCCCCTTATTTTCTAAATTTAATTCTTGTTTAGTCCTTTATATTCTAAATTTAATTCTATTTTAGTCCCTTATATAATAAATGTAATTCCAGTTTAGTCTCTTATGCTCTAAATTTAATTCTTGTGTTTAGTCCCTTGTATTCTAAATTTAATTCTTGTTAAGTGCCTACCCCACATATTAAAGCTTCAGTTCTTCTTTAGTGTCTTTCACCCTGCGGGAACAACCTCAATAATTTGTCTTCACTTTGTTGCTTTCACAATTGCCTCCGGCTGGCGGAATTGTGGATTTTAAAGCTGCAACCTAGGTGGAATGGGTTCATTTTCTACACAAGACAACAGGAGGCTGAGACACTTGGGAGTCATGACCCAGGTGGGATGCCCCCCCCCCCCCTCCTTAGAGTGTAAAGGAGAATAAGGGGTAGAAACACTGGATCGACAGGGGGACCGCTTCTGATGATCAGATTGCCTCCTGTTGTATTGCTCTGTATAGAGTTTCCTATCATCACCCTCTCACATCTAAATTGACTTGTATTGACATCATCATCATAATGATTTTCCTTTTTGGCTCCCTGTGGAGCATTTAGCCCCCACTGCAGATGGCCCCTTACTGGAAGATGTACAAAGCATCCAGCCGCTCCTACAGCAGTGGTTTTTGTAGAATTAAAAAAAAAATTCTTTTTATTGTGCGCTCGCTATTACTCGAGGCAAAATCTCCGGTTAATATGTCTAACCTGAGACTGATTTTACGTGTCCTCTCGCCATTCAGCCAGATGCTCACGGTTTCGGAGGTACCCATTAGAGTTGGGTCGGTTAATGAGCTATTCAGGTTATTCCAGTCCCTGGTCGACGACACTCACTTCAAATGTCCTCACCAGGGCTCGAATTATTCCAGTACAAGTCTCGGTCAACGACACGCCTTCAAATGTTCTCGTCAGGGCTCGAACCTGGATCACCCGATCGCCAGCTCATTGTGGTAACCATTACACCAGCGCGGCTCCCTTGAAGCAATTTGTTTTACGTTATATGATTGCCAGCCCTATGCACAACTTAAATGAGTCGCCTTGTTACGCCATGCCTGAGGTGCTGTAGTAGTCCTATTTTATCTTTATTTCATAAGAGCCCCCCCCTCCCAAAGAACTAAACAGGGGTGTTTGTCGTACAGGTTGAGTTGTATTTATGTTCTCTAAACTGACTTCCTACCAGTGTCTTGAGTATTGAGTGGTACAGTGGCTTATCAAGGTTCTGTTACTGGGCTAAAAACCTAGTTTACCCAGCTGTAAATGGGTACCTGACTGCTCCTGAGTTAGAGAAGGCAAAGGTGGTGAGGAAGGAGTGATCACCCAACCTCATATATCACAATCTCTAACTCTTCACTCCTCTACAGCAATATCTGCTGTGGAACTACCGTTATGTTTGACTAAACATTCAAAGTGATTTTTGTGTGCCTGGTTCTTTACCTTCTAACACTGTAAATGAAATTCATACAGGCTGAGCAGTGTTCCACTCAGTTGGGCACCACTTCTAAGACAGTAGGGTCATCAATGGCCCAGCTCCTGACAGCTGCTGCTCAGGTAGGTATTTGTGTAATTAGGTTTGTAGAACTGACTTGTTTCTGTGTTTTTAATTTGGTAATATTTTCTGTTTCCTGCCTCTAACTTAGTCATGTTTCCTGTTTCCTCTGTGTTTAAATTGATAATTTATTGTTTCCTCTCTATAATGTTTCCTGTATTTTTAATTTGGCTCATATTTTCTATTCCCTCTTCTTAATTTAGTTGTGTTTACTGTTTCCTGTTTATTTTTAATTTGGTCATATTTTCTGTTCCCTCTCCATAATTTAGTTGTGTTTACTGCTTTCTCTGTTTTTTTATTATTAATATTTAGTCATATTTTCTGTTTCCACTCTGTGATTTTAGTCATGTTAACTGTTTCCTCTGTTTTTTTTTTATTTAGTCATATTTTCTGTTTCCACTCTGTGATTTTAGTCATGTTGACTGTTTCCTCTGTTTTAAAAAAAAAATTTAGTCATATTTTCTGTTTCCTCTGTATTTTTAATTTAGTCAAGTTTACTGTTTTCTCTATTTTTTAATTGGTCATTGTCTGTTTCCACTAAGTAATTTAGAGTCATATTTAATGTTTCTTTTATTGATAATTTAGTTATGTTTTTATTTCCTCTCTATAATTTAGTTATATGTTTTTATTTCCCCTCTATAATTTAGTTATATGTTTTTATTTCCCCTCTATAATTTAGTTATATGTTTTTATTTCCCCTCTATAATTTAGTTATATGTTTTTATTTCCCCTCTATAATTTAGTTATATGTTTTTATTTCCCCTCTATAATTTAGTTATATGTTTTTATTTCCCCTCTATAATTTAGTCATCTTTGCTGTTTCTTCTGTGTGTGTCCAGGGCAATGAAGACTATGTTGGTATTGCTGCTAGGGATACAGTAAATGCTCTGAAAGTTTTAGTCAACTCTGTCCGTGGTGTTGCTGCCACTACAGATGACAAACAGGTAATTGTGAAGTAATGTCATTGAGTATTGTTAAGGTGTTTTACCTCTGTAAATGATGAGTCCCATGTAGTTCTGGGAGGTCTCTAAAGAGAGAAAGAAAGAACGGGACCAGGACCGGATTAAGCCAAGAAGGGCCTCTAGGCTTTTTTTTGATGTTTGGGCCCCCTTTCATTTAATAGACAATAATTGTAATTATTTTTTTTTTCAAACCCCTTATCATGGTGATGGTATATAATAGTATTATTAATAGACTGGTATGTTTGTTAGCATGGTGATGGTATATAATAGTATTATTAATAGACTGGTATGTTTGTTAGCATGGTGATGGTATATAATAGTATTATTAATAGACTGGTATGTTTGTTAGCATTGCTTACCTCTTGTATTAGTAATTATTTTTTATTAATGTTTATTAATTACAGGATCTGTTTTGTCAAAAACCTGCTTGTTCATCTCTCAGTTGCTTGTCTATGGACTCTTTTAATCTCTCAAGGATGATTCTGTTTAATACTTTTCCTGGCACTGATAGTAACTTTATTCCTCTATAATTTGTGCATTCTTGTAAATTTCCCTTCTTAGGCAACTTGACCAGATAGCCTTTCTTCC
Source organism: Oreohelix idahoensis (assembly GCA_024509875.1). NCBI lineage: Eukaryota > Metazoa > Mollusca > Gastropoda > Stylommatophora > Oreohelicidae > Oreohelix > Oreohelix idahoensis. The sequence continues at coordinate 324,630 of JAMPIV010016353.1, forward strand.
ATTCTGCTGGTATTTCCTCTCTCTCCCAATGTTTATTAGTATTATTTTTATTATTATTAAGGTAAAGACAATAAACACATTTTATTGAAAAATCTATGCATTAAAAATTATTTTTACCTTATGCATTTGCCCTGAAGAGCTCCGGGCCCCAAGGCTTCAGCTTACTTAGGCCTAATGGATAATCTAACCCTGAAGAGCTCCGGGCCCCAAGGCTTCAGCTTACTTAGGCCTAATGGATAATCTGACCCTGAAGAGCTCCGGGCCCCAAGGCTTCAGCTTACTTAGGCCTAATGGATAATCTGACCCTGAACAGGACTATTGCATCCTCAGGCATGTTGTACAACGCGACTAATAGGAAGATGTGCATAGGGCTGGCAACCTCATCATGTAAAAACTGATTACCACAGAAACCACTGCTTTAAGATCATGTGACTGCTTGGTGCAGGCTTCCTGTAAGGGGACCAGCCACAGTGGTGGTTCTTGCTCTATGAGATTTGCAAATGACAGTGATGATGATAATGATGATCATGATAGGGTTCTTTTATTTGATGATGTGTTATTTAGGCTAATTGCTAACTTTGCTGGTCTGTGATCACTTCCCTTCCCAAGTTGTTGTTCTGTGGTTAGGTGTGTTTGATGTACTTAGTCTTTGATGGTAAATGTCAAGTTTGGAGTAGGCTGGTCAGTGTCTTTGATGGTAAATGTCAAGTTTGCAGTAGGCTGGTGAGCCTACTATCTGGTAGATTAGCTGTAAGTTTGTATCTGTTTCCCAGTTTTCCACTTACTCTCCTCTGGCATCTGTCTCTCTGTATTACCCTGCCCTCCCACCCCCAATTTTTCTGAGTATTTGAGACTAACCATTCTAATACTTCCAGGTCCAGCAAGCGATCATAGATAATGCCAGAGATGTCATCAACCAGTCTGTCAGATTGCTGGAAGAAGCAAAGCATGCTATGAATGATCCAAACAACCCAGAGAATCAGCAGAGACTCTCACAGGTACTTTTGGATTTTCACATCTGATGTTGGTGTCAAGGACTAGATTTTGTATGTGCAGTATTATTATATACACTGCACCATCAGGCGTGTGTCACATAAGGTGACTAAATATGAGGTTGTGCATGGAGGCTGACAGCCTCATCAAATGAAACAAATTGCCCCAGAAACCAACACTGCAAGAGGATGTGACTGCTTGGTGCAGGCCTCGTGCATTGGGACCACCCACAGTGGTGGCTGCATGCTCCGTACAAAGTGCAAAGAAAGACAGTGATTATTATATGCCGCATGTAGCTCCTGGGAATCATCAAGTGTTAAATATACTCTTTCTTATTCTATGGTTTAGAAACATGGACAATGAACAAGAAATTGGAAGATGGTGTTTATTATATGCCGCAAGTAGCTCCTGGGAATCATCAAGTGTTACATATACTCTTTCTTATTCTATGGTTTAGAAACATGGACAATGAACAAGAAATTGGAAGATGGTGATTATTATATGCCGCATGTAGCTCCTGGGAATCATCAAGTGTTACATATACTCTTCCTTACTCTATGGTTTAGAAACATGGACAATGAACAAGAAATTGGAAGAAAGAATAAAGAATTGAGGCCCTTGGGATGTGTATTTAAATATATATAGAAGAATGGGGTGCATCTCATGCAAAGAGAAAAAAACAAATAAAAAGGTCCTAGAAAACCTATGAATGAAAAGATAATTAGTAAAAGGAGATCAGAATGAGACAGCTAAAATATTTTGGCCATGACACCTTTGCTGGATACCATAATGGAAGGAAGAGTCAAAAGCACATGTGCAAGAGGAAGGCAGTACTGTAAATGGGAAGATAACATCAAGAGATGGACAGGAAAGAGTCTATCAGAGTGCTCCATTAAGACAAGAGGCAGAAGACGGAGGTCCAGTGCAGTCCAGCTTTGATGTGGAGATGGCAGCTGATGATGATGAGGAATTTCTGGGGGTCTCTGATGAGACCAAGAAATAATAGTACCACTGCTCCCTCAGGCGTATTGGATAAGGTGACTAATATAAGGTTGTGAATGAGGCTGGCAACATCATCATGTGAAACAAATTGCTACACAGACCATCACTACAAGAGCATGTGAATGTTTGGTGCAGGGCAACAGCTGCATAGGTGGCTCCATACTTCATAGGAAGCAGAAAGGCAAATGATGATGATGATGATTAGTATATGTATTGTCTTTGAAATGCTAAGTTTTTTTTTTAAAAGACATTCCTGCAGGTGAAATAAGTACCTGTACAGTTTTTTCTTGACATTAGCAATATGTCAGTCTCACAGAGTTTATGTTACGTGTGACCAGCTTTGTGAGATTCCATCACATGTAGTGTCTATGACTGCATATAGCTTATTAAATGTATTGCGATTTCTTTACCGGAAACATCTTTTTTACTTACTTACTTACTTACTTAGTCGTTCCTCTTCTGCCTTGAGTTGTAGAGGTTTGGAAGAGAGAGCACCGTACAATCCTATCGGCTGTCTTCCTCCTGGCCTGGTTCCATTCTAGTCCTCTGTCCTTCAGAGATTGTCTAATGTTGTCCTCCCAGCGGACTCTGGGTCACCCCGGAGGTCTGGATCCCTGTACCTTTGTTTCTTACTTGTCGTGGTAGCTGATTTTCTCCCATTCTGCAGACATGGCCAAACCATCTTAGTTGGGACTGTTGTACTTGGATCTGTAGGGGCTGGGTTTTTAGGCCTTGACATTTCGTCTGGTTGCGGACCATGTCTCTTCTTGTTACTTCAACCACTTTCCTCAGATACCTCATCTGTCAGTGACCTTTATTCTAGACTTTATAATGTACATCTTCTAAAGATGTTACAGGTCCTCAACCCATTATTCAAAATTCTTAAATTCGAAAAGAACAAAAGTGACAATTTGTCATGGAGCGTGTGCAGTGACAAAACCAAAACAATTTTGAGGCATCATTTGTGTAGACACGATACTTATGCTTATTATAGATGGGCTACTGCAATACAATAGGCCAGACAAAGCTATATAATTTTCCCAGTAAAATTATGATGAAGATTAATTTGTGAAATTTTAAAATATGCCGTTTTGAGAGAATTGTACATTTGGGAATTTTTTCTAAAATTTACAAATTTCAGTGTTAAAAATAGTTGAATTAATTATTAAATATTTAAATTTTCAACATTAGGCAATAATAATAAAAAAAATGAAGATTATTTTTAATATAAATTGAATTTTAGAAACATTAATGTCTTTGCTTATGAAATGCTGCGACAGACCTCACTAGAGTATTACCGTAATATACGGTACATCTACTGAACTCCCGTTCTGACATCAGAAAAATTCTGAATTCTGAAAAATGTTTGGCCACCAATCATTTGGATAAGGGGTTGAGGACGTGTTCATAAAGTCCTTGTGCAACTTTATACGTTAATAACTTGGATGTGCACATCAAAGAAACACACTGTTAATGGCATAAAAGGTTAAAAAAAAAGGTAAACATAGTCCCATAGCACATACTGCCATAGGGGAGTGAAGTGTTAGAGACTTCACTATACTAGGTCCAGCATCGAGAGATTGGGTGACCAGTTCCCTTTCCTTGCTGCCTTTTCCTTCCCTAACTCAAGAGCAAAGTCAGGTACGTATTTACAGCTGGGTAGACTGGGGCTTGATGATACCGTGAATCAAACCACTCCGTCAATTGGACACTCGTTAATAGCATATGAAAGCATAATTCATTGAGTTTTAACCCAGTACAGTTCAAATGTTTTGGCTTCAACTGATGGCTATCTTTTGTAACTTATTGTTCAATCTGATTTTCCAGCTTGCTGAAAGCATTCTCCAGTTGCTGCTTAGTTGATCACATTTATGATCCTGACCCTAAATTCATCCAATGAGTAGGCAACAGTTTGAACTTTGAAAATTATTCTTTTACATGCCGTTTACAGTGTTATTGTTGATCAGACTCGACATCACTGCACCACAGGAAAACCATAGGGGCTCAGTCTCCCTCAGCAAATGTTGAAGGGTATGAATGCTAAGACTGAAATGTGCATTAGAGTGTGCAAAGTTATTAAAGTTTAAATATGCACAACACCCTGTACATGTTCTTCTTCGTACACTCTCAGGCATCTACTTGAATGTTTTCAAAGAAAGCAGTAGTCAGTTTGAGGCTATTTGAATCTCCGTAGAGCTTTTCCATGAATGGTGACGGCCATATGCACTTTCTCTGTTCCGCATATGTTGGGCTACTTTGAAGCAGATTTTCAGCAGTCATTTTATCAGTGCCACAGTTATACTGATCGGTAGTTCCTATCTTTAGCTTGTTGAATAGATGGTATCCCAATGAGTTCTGGCCACTGCGGAGTCTGAAGATTACCACGTGTTCTCTGTATATGATTTTTGCTATTAATGCTTGGTGCTGGGATATTTAGGGTTATATTTTTTTAAAATCTCCATTTGTTTATGTTTGTTATGTACATGTTGAGTACTTGTAATCTCTGTTGAAACAGTTGTAGTAGCTGTTAAATGTTCATTGATTCACGGCCTGACATTTTCCTCATTTGTCCTCATTGTTCTGTCACAGGTGGCCAAAACAGTTTCCATTGCCTTGAACAACTGTGTTAGCTGCCTGCCTGGTCAGAGAGATATAGATAATGCTATCAGGCTCATTACACAGAACTCACAGAACCTGGCCAGTCCCAGAGTGAGTAATAGAGCATTATCATCGTCGTCTTTGCAATCATCATCATCAACATCTCTGTTACCATCGTCATTAGAATCATCATCAATCAGTCATCTTCAGTCAATCATCATCAACATTACCACCACTGCCATCAGTCCCACAGCTGCCACCACCACCACATTGTTGTCATCAGTGTTATTATTATTGTCATCATCATCATCTGTAATCATCAATCATCATTAACCCTTTGAACCCTGGCCACCCAGCCTGTAAAATCCCATTCCCCTGGGCTCCTGAGCAAAAAATGCACAAAAAAGACACATAAGGAAAACTAGTTACTGTGACACAACCATATGGTCAGTTTTAACTATTCTATCTCAAATTGACTGACCTGATCATCTCCAATATTCCTGCTTATTGTGCCAGTCCTCCCAGCATGTAGACCCTTCCTTTAGGCACAGATAGCTTTCACAATATTTACACCAGAATTTAGTCCTCACTTTTTTGAATGGTCTGTCTTTGTAGGCCATGTCTGGGAAGTCACTAACATGTTTGTTGAATTTGTATGCACACACAACACAAATGTTATTGCCAGTAGCTTGTGGAGACACTTGAGGATGATGCAAGCCCACATTTTGCAGCCTCTGATGTGCATCAACACGGTTGTGAAGCTTCATTGCCGCTGTTCTGTAATCGCCAATGAGTGATAAACAAATTTCATTCATGAACATACCAAATGTTCTGTAGCGTCTTCCAGTTACATTGTGCGGATTGTATTTATTCATTAGTATATAGGCATTATTGCATGCTCACATGAAAAATTTTACTATGAGCCGTCGAGGCCAGCGATAATGCCGGCGCGTTTTATTGAGATGACAAACTTGGTCGTTGACATCGCAGCCACCCATGAAAGTATTGTAGTCAATACAAAGTTGTGGAGTTTGAACATCCACAGTTGTTCCATCCTTGTTTCTCCTTCTAACAGTTCCCATTTCTGTTGGGTTATGATAATTAGATATAAAATTGACGGGTCTTTGGTCCATCCATACAAGGCAAACAATGTTATTGAAACAGACAAATTCTGATTGCCCCCTGCACATTTTCTTCTTTCCTGACAGTTCTTTTGGATAATATTTCCTATTTGTCATTGCTGTCCCTACTGCAAGTGTTCCATAATCACTGTATAACTTGTCAAAAAGAGTTACACTGTTATAACATCTGTCCATGACAAGAATATGGTTTTTGTTTGCCAAATCACCTGAAGTCAAAATCCTGATGATGACACTACCAACAACACCGAGTTCTGGAATAACATTCTCTGTTTTTCCAGTGTAAATTTCCAAATTCAGAATATAGCCCGAGCTCGCTTCACATGCCATGTAAGCCTTTATTCCCCACTTGATGGGCTTTGATTTTATGTATTGTTTGAAGGCAAGTCTGCTTTTAGTGGGGATCATGCCCTCGTCTAAACTCAAATGTTGTGAGGGTGAATAATAATATCGAAATCTTGGAAGCAACAAATTCAGCATGGGCCTTACTTTGTACAGTTTATCTGCTTTATCCAGAGCAGGGTCCTCTTCATCTACAAGATGAAGAAATGTCCATATAGCAAGAAAGCGATCGCGTTCCATTACAGTGCGAAATCCAGGAGTTTGCGAAATGAAGTTCGAAGACAAGCTGGACCAGTAATCTTTGTAACCTGGTTTATTCACACTGTGCTCCATTTGAAGACGCAGTCCAAAGAATGCTTTTACCTCTGGCACTGTTACATCTTTATCATTTTTAGCATAGTAGCTGGTTGGCTTTTTGCTTTTTACTTGCTCAGCACGTCTGTTTGTCTGCTCACACAAATTGTGCCAGAAATTACTGTCGAGGAAAAGTTCCAAAAATTCAATGGCTTTACTCTCAGGAGAAATGGAATCTGGAATATTCTTGGGGCCTATCTGTTCCACAAATGTTGTGGTAAACATAGGTCTAAATATATTTGCGGTAGACCAACCTGTATCAAATTTACTTGATACATTGTGTGGGATACGCCCCTTTCCACGCCCCTGCACCATAGCTCGATCCCCTGAGGGGCCAGGAACAGGGTTAGAACTAGCTTGATCATAATCTGATTCACAAGTTTCGTCACTCGATTCAATTTCGATGTCACTTTCAGAATAATCACCATCTAAATCTAATTCATCATCCTCCGAATCATTGAGCACAAGTTCAACAGCTTGTTCTGTTGTTAGCCTTTTAGAACGGCTATTTCCTGGATTTTCAACACGCCTTTTCATTATGAAAACAGTTAAAAAATTGCAAAATATTATCACGTCGTGGGCGCCGCCATTTTGGTGTAACATTCCACAAGACGTGTACTTCCTGACGTCATTATTTTTCACACATTTCCATTCCGGCCCCGTACTGCTAAGCTAGGTGTGTCAGGCCGAAAAAGCGGTCGCTCGGGGTACGGATTATTTACACACGGACCGAAATTTCAGGACCTCGGGTTCAAAAGGTTAATCAACCGTTGCCAATCATTGTCATCAGTCAATCATAACAGCTTATGACACTGGCCACAGACCGAAAGAAATATATTTTTTTATCATCCATCATCTTTAGATTTATGTGCACTGGTACAAAACATAAACACTCAGTCCTCATATTGGTGTTTACATTTTTGTTTTTCCTATTTTTCCCCCCCCACAGTTCCCACCCACAGGGCGGTCTTACCAGCAGGTGCAGAATGACATGAGCAACTCGGCAGCCAACTTAAACCAGGCAGCCAGTGACATTGTGGCATCCTCAAGAGTGCCCACCCAGCACTTAGCAGAGTCCTCGGCACGATACAGGTAAGTTTTATTTACTCTCTTTCTTAATGCCCAAGCGCTTTTTCATGCCACTGTTAGTTAGTTTTTAACCTATGTACAAGAAAGTAGTGATTTTTTTGTACATGTAGAATACTGGTTTAACCTCATGTGGGTTATTGTTGTTGTTTAACTAGGGCTGCTGAGCTTCTTGCTCGTTAGCAGCCAACACCAAGTTGAAGACTCCTTGGTGTTATCCACACTGTAGATCTAGGCTTAAGGGGTCGGAGTGGCTACGAGGTATGGCGTCCGCCTCGAGTTCTAGTTGAGGGAATATAATTTATGGACATTTTTTTTCAGAACCAGTGGTCCTAAAGATGTACTCCCTCCTGGGTAGTAAGATCGGATGCCTAGCTTTCTCGAATAAGGGCGAAAAAATAGGAGGTCCCATGTGTAAGTTGCAAACGTTAACAAATCCACGGCAGTTGGAAATCATAAAGAGTAGGCCTATCAGGCCACTGCCCTGGGAAAAAATTTAAAAAAAATTAGAAACCTACACTGCACAAAAATATTTATAGAATATGTGATTCCTATATACACACACTGGGATTCTTGCCGGTGCTACGAAGTTTGTGCACTGTGCTGAGATCCTCCTTGTGTGATCTAAGGGAGGAGATCAGAGCACTGATGGAGTAGTCCATGTACAGTGAAGATAACCAAACCAAACCAGATCTAGGCTTTTCCTGTGGCTTTTCTGCCATTCTGAAACGTGTTGAGTTGAATTCATGAGCTCCAGTTTCTCCAGCTTGGCTTGCATTTAAATGATCATCACATCTGGTCCCAAGCTAGGAGTAAGAAGTGCGCAGCAGACACTGAATTCCCTGCCGTCCAACTGGGGCTCTCCAACTATGCAGAGCTAAAATATTGTACTCTGGTTCTGGGCTCTCCCAAGGAATTATCACGTCATGTACAGAGCCACTTCTCAGCCTCTCCTGCCTATCACTGGGTCCATAGTGAGATCCTTCTGCATGCAGTCAACCAAGTCAAAGTCAAAGAATTACGCCTGGGGCTCAAGTGACTTCTCCAAGCTTTGTGTGTAATGCTGGGTTCTCAACAAGTTTCACCACAGGGGGAGTCCCTGGAAGTGTGTGGATGATTTCAAGAGTCAGTGAGGATGTAATTAGCCTCACAGACATAGGTTCACTTCCATGTACATATATTGTAGCATTGTGCATAGCTGGTGGTCGTATAAGGATGACTCCAGATATGCCTCCATGCATTTTTGTATAAGTAGAATACCTTTCTTAACCTCATGTGGGTTATAATTTTGGTATATAAATGATTCAGTTATTACCCTTATCTTACCCTGGGGATTCCAGAACAAGAACTGCCTTGCAATACTATTAGCAGGTGTCCTCGGTGTGTGTCCTACCCAAGGTCAGCGTCTTCTTATCTCTTGTTCCACTAGCACTCTTCTTATCTCTTGTTCCACTAGTTCTTTGTTATCAGTTCCACATTTGTGACCTTGTCGTACCATTTAAGTCCTTCTGTTCTGCACAAGCAACTTCTTGGAGGGGCAGCTGGAGAAAGAGAGAGATGCATTAGTCAGGCAATATTTGGTGCATAGACTGCTGGTCACATGTTTCTGTTTGTCTCTTCCCCCTGTCATCTCTACCAACAGAAGTATCCCCACATCCTTCTAAAGTCTTGTGGTTTTCAGCTACATATTTTATTGTTAACTGCTCACCTGATTATTTTATCTCCATCTGCCTCTCAGCCAGGCAAAGTATCATCTGTCCTTCAGTTATATCATAGTTTTCACGAACATATTTCACTTTTTACTACTCACCTCTGTTGATCAGTCAGTACCCTTTAGGTCTCCATGGAGCAGCATAGGTCTTTAACAAACACATACCAAGTCCTCCTGTCACGTGCCACCAGCTCAAGTTTTTTTCCATGTTTTCCTCATCATTTTCACTTCTGTCTCCAGTTCTCTTCTCCATGTATTTTTGTATCTACCTCTGCCTCTCTTTCTCTGTGGATTCCAGAACAAGGACTGCCTTGTAATGTTATCAACAAGTTTCCTCAATATGTGTCCCATCCATCGCCAAAGTCTTCTTCTCGTCTCTTGTTACATATGCTCACCTCTTTATGTGGTTCCTTATTGTATTTCCTATCTTCATCTCGGCCAACAGAAATATCCCCTATCCTTCTGTTATCTCATAGATTTCAGTAGCAGCATATTTTAATTTTCAATAATCACCTTTTCATTGGTTCAGTATTTTATCTCTTATTGTCATCTGTGCCTACAGAAGTATCCCCTTTCCTTCGGTTCTTTCAGCTTTCATTGGCATATTTCATGTTTGATCTTTTAGTTTCTTATTTGATGTCACCAATGCTTCAGTTATGTCATAGTTTTCAGGAACATTTTTCACTTTTCACCTCTTTGTGGTTTTTTTAAAATCTCATGTTCACCTCTACCAACAGAAGTGTCTCCTATCCTTCAGGTGTCTCATATTTTTTCACCAACGTATTTCACTTGTTACAGTTCACCTCTTTATGTGGTTCTTTATTGTATCTCTTTATGTTCATCTGGAACCAACAGAAGTATCTTCCATCTTTTAGTTGTCTCATTGTTTTCACCAACATATTTCACTTTTCACTATTCACCTCATTATGTGGTTCCTTAGTTGTATCTCTTATGTTCATCTCTGGGGAACCACGCTGGTGTAATGGTTACAACGTTGTACTGGCGACCAGGTTTTCAAGGTTCAAGCCCGGGCGTCGGCGCTTGAAGGAGTGTCAACGACCGGGATTTTGACTGAATAATCTGAACGGCTCCTGAGATAAACCCTTTGTTGATGGGAAGGAGCAAAGCTCCTGACCGGGTTGGAAGGAAAGTCCTCAGGTTCTCCAGCCTCGCAATGACATGTCATTGGGCCGAAGGGCTGAAAGCCCAAGTGCCGCTGGTTAAGGGAAAAAAAAAAAAATGTTCATCTCTGACAGCAGGAGTAACCCCTAACCTTCAGTTATCTCATAATTTCAGCAACCTATTTCATTTTCCACTTTTCACTCCTTTTTTATGTGTGGTTCCTTATTTAAATGTGTAAAGTATATATATATATAGTCTTTTTTCTATCTTTTTTCCCTTCCATCTCCTTCTTCTCTCCTTCTGCTGTTCTCCCTTCTTTCTGCTGTTCTCTTTTCTTTCTGCTCTTCTCCTTTCTTTCTGCTCTTCTCCTTTCTTTCTGCTCTTCTCCTTTCTTTCTGTTCTTCTCCTTTCTTTCTGCTCTTCTCCTTTCTTTCTGCTCTTCTCCTTTCTTTCTGTTCTTCTCCTTTCTTTCTGCTCTTCTCCTTTCTTTCTGCTCTTTTCTGTTCTTTCTGCTCTTCTCCTTTCTTTCTGCTCTTCTCCTTTCTTTCTGCTCTTCTCCTTTTTTTCTGCTCTTCTCCTTTCTTTCTGTTCTTCTCCTTTCTTTCTGTTCTTCTCCTTTCTTTCTGTTCTTCTCCTTTCTTTCTGCTCTTCTCCTTTCTTTCTGCTCTTCTCCTTTCTTTCTGCTCTTCTCCTTTCTTTCTGCTCTTCTCCTTTCTTTCTGCTCTTCTCCTTTCTTTCTGCTCTTCTCCTTTCTTTCTGCTCTTCTCCTTTCTTTCTGTTCTTCTCCTTTCTTTCTGCTCTTTTGTGTTCTTTTCTGTTCTTTTCCTTCCTTCTTTCTCTTTCTTTCTTTCTGCTCTTCTCTTCTCTTTCTCTCTTCTCCTTTCTTTCTGCTCTTCCTTTCTTTCTGCTCCTCTCCTTTCTTTCTGCTCTTCTCCTTTTTTCTCTCTTCTCCTTTCTTTCTCTTTCTCCTTTCTTTCTTCTTTCTCCTTTTTTTCTTTCTTTTCTTTTTTCTTTCTCCTCTTCTCCTTTCTCTCCTTTCTTCTTCTTTTTTCTTCTCCTTTCTTTCTGCTCTTCTCCTCCTTTCCCTCTTCTCTCTCTTTCTCTTCTGCTCTTCTCCCTTCTTTCCCCTTTCTCTCCTTCTTCTTTCCTTTCTTCTCCTTTTTTTCTGCTCTTTCTTCTTCTTTTTTTCTTCTTTCTCTGTCTTCTTTTTTGCTTTCTTCTTTCTTTCTGCTCTTCTCTTTCCTTCTGATCTTCTCCTTTCTTTCTCTTGCTTCTCTCCTTTTTTTCTTTTGTTCTTCTCTTTCTTTTTTCTTCTCTCTCCCTTCTCTTTCTTTCTCTCCTCTTCTCTCCTTTCTTTTTCTCTCTTCTCTTTTTCCTCCCTTCCCCTTCTCTCTTTCTTTCTTCTTTTCTCTTTCTTTCTTTTCTTCTCCTTTCTTTCTCTCTCTTTCTCTTCCTTCTCTTTCTCCTTTCTTCTCTCTTCTCCTTTCTTTCTCTCTTTCTTTCTTTCTCTTCCTCTTCTCCTTTTCTTCTGCTCTTCTCTTCTTTCTCTCTCTCCTTCTTTCTGCTCTTTCTTCTTTCTTTTCTCTCTTCTCCTCTTTTCTTTCTGCTCTTCTCCTTTCTTTCTCTCTCCTTCTTTTTTCTTCTTTTTTTTCTTCTTCCCCCTTCTTTTTTCTTTCTTGCTCTTCTCTTCTTTCTTTCTCCTCTTCTCTTTTTCTCTTCTCTTCTTCTGTTCTTTCTGCTCTTTTCCTTTCTTTCTGCTTTCTTTTTTTCTTCTGCTCTTTCTTTTTTTTCCTTCTTCTTCTTTTTTTTTTTTTTTCTTCTCTCTTCCTTCTTCTTCTTTCTTTCTTCTTCTCCTTTTTTCTTTTTTCTTTTTCTCTCTTTCCTTTCTTCCTTTCTTTCTCCCTCCTTCTTTTTTTTCTCTCTTCCCTTCTTCCTTCTTTTCCTTTCTTTTCTTTCTTCTCTCTTCTTCTTTTGGTCTTCTTGTTCTCTTCTCTGTTCTTTCTTTCTCCTCTTCTCTTCTTTCTCTCTTCTTCTTTCTAGGGGGCCTCTTCTCTCCTTTCTCTTCTTCTTCTTTTCTTCTCCTTTCCCCCTCCTCCTTCTTTTTTTTCTTCTCCTCTCTCTTCCCCCTCTTCTCTTCTTCCCTTTCTTCTGATTTCTTCTCCTTTCCTTTCTTCCTCTTCTTTCTCCTCTCCTCTGCTTCTCTTTCTTTCTCTCTTCTCTTTTCTTTCTGTTCTTCCTTTCTTTCTGTTCTTCTTTCTTCCTCTTCTTTCTTCCCTTTCTCTTCTTCTTTTGGCCCCCCTTCCTCTTCTCCTTTCTTTCTGCTCTTCTCCTTTCTTTCTGCTCTTTCTTCTCTTTCTTTCTCTCTTCCCTTTCTTCTGCTCTTTTCTGTTCTTTCTTCTCTTCTCCTTTCTTTCTCTCTCTCTCTTCTTCTCCTCTTCTCTTTTCTTTCTGCTCTTCTCTCATTCCTTTTGCTCTTCTCTTCTCCTTTCTTCCTCTTTTCTCCTCTTCTTTTCTCTCTTTCTTTTTCCCCCCGCTCTTCTCCTTTCTTTCTGCTCTTTTCCTTTCTTTCCCTCTCTTCCTTTTCTTTCCTCTTCCCTTTCTTTCTTCTTCTTCTTCTTTCTTTCTTCTTCTTCTCCTTCTTTCTTCTCTTCTCCTTTCTTTCTTCTTTTCTCCTTTCTCTCTCCCTCTTCTCTCTTTCTTTCTGCTCTCTTCTCTTCTTCCTTTCTCCTTTTCTTTTTTTTCTTCTCTTCTCCTTTTTTTTCTTCCTCTCTCCTTCTTCTCCTTTCTTTTCTCTTTTTCCATTTTCTTTCTCTCACACCTTTGCCTTTCCTCTTCTTTTTCTCTTCTCTTTTCTTTCTTCTCTTTCTCTTTTCTTTCCCTCTCTTCTCCTTTCTTTCTTCATCTCCTTTCTTTCTGCTCTTTTCCTTTCTTTCTCCTCTCTTCTCTTTCTTTTTCTCTCTCTTCTCCTTTCTTTCTGCTTTTTCTTCTTTCTTCTGCTTTCTCTTCTTTCTGCTTCTTCTCCTTTCTTCTCTCCTCTTCTCTCTTTCTTTTCTGCTCTTCTCCTTTCTTCTCTTCTTCTCTTCCCTTTTTCCCCTCTGCTCTTCTTCCCCTTCTTTCTGCTCTTCTCTCTTCTCTTCTCTCTTCTCCTTTCTTTCTTCTCTTCTTCTCCCTTTTTTTCTCTCTTTCTCTTTCTTTCTGCTCTTCTCTGTTCTTTCTCTCTTCTCCTTTCTTTTCCGTTCTTTTCTCATTTCTTCTGTCCCTCTTCTCCTTTCTTTCTCCTCTTCTCCTTTCTTTCTGCTCTTCTTCTTTTCTTTCTTTCTCTTCTCTCTTTTTTGCTCCTTCTCCTTTCTTCTTTCTTCTCTTCTTCTCCTTTCTTTCCTCTCTCTCTTTCTTTCCTCTTCTCCTTTTTTTTTCTGCTCTTCTCCTTTCTTTTCTGCTCCTTTCCTTTCTTTTCTTCTTCTTCTCTTCTTCTTCTTGCTCTTCTCCTTTCTTTCTGCTCTTCTCCTTTCTTTCTGCTCTTCTCCTTTCTTTCCTCTTCTCCTTTCTTCTTTCTCTTCTCTTCCTTTTCTTGCTTTCTTCTCCTTTCTTTTCTCTTCTTTTCCTCTTTTTTCTGCTCTTCTCTCCTTTCTTTCTGCTCTTCTTTCTTTCTTTCTTTCTTCTCCTTTCTTTCTGTTCTCTTCCTTTCTTTCTGCTCTTCTTCTCTTTTCTTCCTCTCTTCTCTTTTCTTTCTCTCTTCTCTCTCTTTCTCTCTTCTCTTTCCTTCTTCTCTTCTCTTTCTTTCTCCTCTTCTCTTGGCTCTTTCTCTCTTCTTCCTTTCCCCCTTGCACTCTTCTCTTCTTTCTTCTCTCCTCTTCTCTTTTCTTCTTTTTCTCTTTTTCTCTCCTCCTTCTTTCTCTTTCTCCTTCTTTCTTCTTCTCTTTCTTTCTCCTTTCTTCTCTTTCTCTTTTCTTCTTCTTCTTCTCCTTCTTTCTTGCTCTTTTTCTTTCTTTCTTCTTTCTCTTTTCTTTTTCTTCTTCTCTCTTTCTTTCCCCCTGCTCTTCTTCTCTTTTTTCTGCTCTTCTTGCTTTCTTTCTCTCTCTCTTTTTCTTTCTTTCTTCTCTTCCTTCTCTTTTTCTGCTCTTCTCCTTCTTTCTCTCTTCTTCTTTTCTTTCTGCTCTTCTTCTTTTTTTTCTCTTCTCTTCTCCTTTCCCTTTTCTGCTCTTTCTCTGTTCTTTCTTCTTTTCCTTTCTTTTCTCTTTTCTTTCTTTCTCTCTTCTCCTTTCTTTCTGCTCTTCTCTCTTCTTTCTCTCTTCTCCTTTCTTTTCTTCTTCTCTGTTCTTTCTCTTCTCTCTTCTCTTTCTTTCTCTCCTCTTTCCCTTTCTTCTTCTCCTCTCTTCTCTTTCTTTCCCTCTTACTTCCTTTCTTTCTGCTCTTCTCTTTTTCTTTCTCCTTCCCCTCTCTTTTCTTTCTGCTCTTCTCCTTCCCTTTTTTTCCTCTCTTTCTCCTTTCTTTCTTTCTCTTCTTCCCTTTCCTTCTTTCTGCTCTTCTCCTTTCTTTCTGCTCTTCTCCTTTCTTTCTGCTCTTCTCTGTTCTTTCTGCTCTTCTCCTTTCTTTCTGCTCTTCTCTGTTCTTTCTGCTCTTCTCCTTTCTTTCTGCTCTTCTCCTTTCTTTCTGCTCTTCTCCTTTCTTTCTGCTCTTCTCCTTTCTTTCTGCTCTTCTCCTTTCTTTCTGCTCTTCTCCTTTCTTTCTGCTCTTCTCCTTTCTTTCTGCTCTTCTCCTTTCTTTCTGCTCTTCTCCTTTCTTTCTGCTCTTCTCCTTTCTTTCTGCTCTTCTCCTTTCTTTCTGCTCTTCTCCTTTCTTTCTGCTCTTCTCCTTTCTTTCTGTTCTTCTCCTTTCTTTCTGTTCTCATTTCTTTCTGTTCTTGTCCTTTCTTTTTGCTCTTCTCCTTTCTTTCTGCTCTTCTCCTTTCTTTCTGCTCTTCTCCTTTCTTTCTGCTCTTCTCCTTTCTTTTTCATATATCTGTATCATTGTTTCTTTATCTGTCATTTTCTCTGGCTCTGTCTTGCTCACTCCGCAATACTCAGTCTTGAAAAGAGGTTATCACTTTCTGTTTTTTGTCTGGTTTTTTTTTAAGAACTGTACTGGAAGAAAATTATATTTATCCATCTGTCCACAGCCAGCATTATGAAGACTTTGTCCAGACTGGTCTAACCCTGGCAGGACTCTCAAAGGACCTGGAGACACAGAACCAGATTGTTGGGGGTCTGAAGAATGTCTCAATGGTGTCCAGCAAGCTGTTGATGGCAGCTAAGTCAGTCTCAGCTGATCCTAATGCACCAAACTCAAGGAATTTGCTGGCCCAGGCTGCTAGGTATTGGTTAAAAAATTATTTATTAATTATTCTGTAATGTTTTAACTCCTTCTCTCCCAGGCAGTTTTTAAGTTTTACCCTGGCACCAGAATGGATTCTCAGTTTGCTTTAAAACAACAAAACACTGGTGCTAGGGTATTATGGCACCCAAGGCAGACAGAATATTTGCCCCCTTAGACAAACACGATATGGCATCATAGCTTATTCTAATCCACGAACCGCATCATGCACCATGTTACCCTCTAGATCTACCCATGGGCGGTGTTGTGGGCTTGGTTGATACGATTCTGAATTTGAACGAAAAATTATAATAATAAGTAGCCATAAGCTTGTTTAAATTATGTACACACTTCCTGTGGACCACATGTTTTAAACTGGTCATGAAAAATGTATCCTGGTACTTAACTCTTGCGTACTTTTATCAGTTAGTAACATCATTAAGCCATTTGTTTACAAACAGTGTAGTCTCAGTCATCGCAGTCATAAATTATCAACTGATCAATTGTAATAGATTATTTCTTAATGAATTTAAGTTATATTGATAGTAACCTATTTTCGATTCACAGAAGGACTTTCAACAATTTCTTGCAATGCTGTTTTTAACTCTTTGACTCCAGACCAATGCTCTGAGCGTTGCGAAATTCAACGCACTGTGCCAGCGCAATGCTCAGAGCGTTGTTTTTAGTTTATCACGAATATACCCCAAAAATCATCCGTTTAATGCAGTTCATATTTTAAAACTCATAGAATGACTTCCGCTACTATTTAAACTACTAATTTGACTGTAGTTAAGCAGCACATGTGCGTGTTTTGATGTTATTACAATTTGTGTGCTGATTCGCGTGTTTGCGTTTTTCGTTGTTATTGCTAGAGAAATATGTCACACTTTATATTTATGTTTTCTTAGTCTCCTATGCAAATAATTGTGTCAAACTACTTTGAAACATTGCTGACATTGATGATGATTGTTTGGTAGTCACAGTTTGTTGTCAAAATATGGTATCACATTAGATTTAGTTGATGAGTGGGCGTAGTCATATTCTGGCCGATCAAAAAGCAACAAAACTAGACCTACCGTAACATCTAATCACTAGTCCTAGGTAGAAGATGAAGCTATGGATACTATTAAAACATTAAACAAGAGTAAAAAAGTTTTTATATGATGTTATTCTTCTTTATTTGTTTGAAAATTACGTAATGCACGATTGCATAATTTATTTTTTTCTTACAAGGGACCACAGTAAAAACTGGTGTGAATAACACTAAATGTACTAATTGTGGCCATAAGCAATGTTTTTTTTTACTTTGTATATGGATTAACTTGATGTTTGAAGACTAAAAAGAAAGTTTTATTGTCTACAACAGTAATTTGTCTTTGGTAAGATCATATTCTACAGTTAACTTTTTAGTGTTTTTCAATTTTTCATGCAAAATGTTTTAAGTATACCGAACACACTTGTGTTAATACTACCAAAGACGTTATATATTGCAATTCTATATCCATTTCCCTACAGTTTGGTATATAATAAGTACATGTTCACAGAAAAAGATTAACATAAAATTTACACTAAAAGACAGTACACTTCACCGTTTAGAATTCTTCAAACAATAATTATGGCACAGGGTGGAAAATAATTATGGAGTCAAAGAGTTAAGTAATACATTATTTAAATTGCATGGGACACGACTGGGTAGGTGAGATACATTCAAGTAAACTTAATGCTTTAGATGCAGACGTTTGTCTAGAAGGCATATCTCTCTAGCCACACAAAAGTATTTCTCAAAATCGGATCACGCTTGACTAGCAAATAAATATAATAGCAAAGAAATACACATGAGCACGGCACTAAAACTTTGACCAAATGGATGGATGACATTAACGGAAGTTCCATTAAGTTTTATAAAATGTGGATTAGATTACATGGTTAAGTTTCTACATTTATTAGCGAGAATTCTTAAGCAACGCTCTGTGTGTTACGGTGGCACGGCGGTTAAAATTTTGCAAAGCTCTGAGTGTTGCAACAGAGTTTAAAAGTTAATATGTGTGAGACCTGAGTTATAAATAGATTTCCATTATATTAAAATGCTTGAGACCTGATATTATGATTTTTTGATAAACCAAAGCTTTCCGGGTGGTTGAATATTTGCTTTGAGATCTGAGAAGTGACTTATTATTTGTTATAACAATGCAGCTGAATCAGGTGTGGAAAATGCTTAACCTGAGTTATAAATAGATTTCCGTTATATTAAAATGCTTCGGTTTTTCTTAATTTTTTTTTTTTTTTAGAGGTGATCGATATTATGATTTTTCATGATTTTTGTTTTTAAACCAAAGCTTTCCGGGTGGTTGAATATTTGCTTTGAGATCTGAGAAGTAACTTATTATTTGATCAGGATGCTAACAATGCAGCTGAATCAGATGTGGATATTGATTAGGACCCGATTTTAGACACTGACAATCACTACAACGAAATTGAATCTAGTGAAAGAAGTAATAGATCAAATGCAGGAGGCTGATCAACATGGCTTATGCCACTTGAAAAACGTGTGACTTAATAGGTGTTCAAACATGGATTACTTTAGATATTTTGATAAAAAATGTAATGAAGCAGCAGGGTTATATCTGAAGGATACCAGTGTGCAGCGGTAAGGGCAGGGGGCAGCACTGACCGGTTTCATATATTTTTGTTGTTGACTCGAATATGTCGGAGGTATGTTTTTTAAGATCCAAAACAGGGAAAACATTTCTTGACATACTGAAGTATATATGGTGGTGAATATTTGACTTGTTATGCAGTGGTTTTTAGTGTGCATTAAAAATAAAGATGCATATTACCAGCTCAGCAGAAGAGTAACAAGTGGTAATCTTCAGACTCTGCATGGGTCACAGCAGATTGGGATACCATCTATTTTACAAGCGAAGATAGGAGTTACTGTGGCACAGATAAAATGACTGCTAAACATATGCTTCAAAGATGCCCAACATATGAAGAACAGAGAAAGCACATATGACCATCAGCAGTACTATTCCTGGAAAAACTGTATGAAGATGCAAATAGCCTCAAGCTGATCACTGCTTTCTTTGAACATATTCAAGTGTACGAAGAAAAAGAAGAAGTTATGTAAATGATTTCTTCTTCTTCACCGTTCACACTCAGACTTTTACATTAATGACTCTAATAAAGGCAGTAGTCAGCTCAAGGTTTCTGACATCTCGTTCGCCTTCAGACTTCTACATTAATGACTAATAAAGGCAGTAGTCAGCTCAAGGTTTCTGACATCTCGTTCGCCCTCAGACTTCTACATTAATGACTCTAATAAAGGCAGTAGTCAGCTCAAGGTTCCTGACATCTCGTTCGCCCTCAGACTTCTACATTAATGACTCTAATAAAGGCAGTAGTCAGCTCAAGGTTCCTGACATCTCCAAACAGTTTTTCATGGAGAGAAGTGGGTTGTTGCCATATGCCACTCCATTCACTGCTGTAAGTTGGGCAGGACTGGAGCGGATGTTCAGCTGTCATGGGGCTGGTGCCACAGGAGCAGAGATCTGTTAGACCATTGTGATCTAGATGGTACCTCAACCATGATTTCCAATTTTAAGGTATCAGATTGTATTCTGCCTGTATTTGACATTTAACTGAATTACACCCTGCATGTCTTCGGCAGAACTTGCTACTGAAGGAGTTCCTGGGTACTTTGCTGGAGATTTCCTGTTAGAAAGCAAGCTGTAGTAGTGACTGCATGCTCCATGAGGAGCGAGAAGAAAAATGATGATCATATGCCATTCATATTTTATAAAATGTAATACAGGTCCATATTCTGTTATTTGAAATCTTTGGGGACAACTGAGTTTTGGAAACCAGGTTTATTTAGGTTAGCAGAAGTCACCCAAATAATGCACAAAAAGTCACCCAAAATGGTGTTTGAAAATCGCCAAAAGTAGCCCAAAGAAATTGTTAATTTTAAGAATATTTTGATTTTCAGATGTTCAGATAAAAGGATACACACCTGTACTTGTTAGTGTTTTGTTCTAACTAATTTATCAACCACCAACAGGGCAGTAACAGAAAGCATCAACCATCTCTTCAATATCTGTACCCAGTCTGCCCCGGGGCAGAAAGAGTGTGACAATGCCCACAGACAAATACAGGTATTTGTTTTGTTTTTCATCTGCTTGTCTGTTGCATTATTGCTTATCCAGATCAGTTCTTTGTGATTTTATTTTATTTTTGTTAATTTTGATATTTTTATTCTGATGGTCTCACACAAAGACATACACAAGACTACATGGAATTCCCCAGATGGGCACACGCAAAATCAGATAGACCACCTCACCATAGAAAGAAAATGGAGATGCTGCCTACAAGATGTTAGAGTAAAGAGAGGAGCTGACATAGTATCAGACCATCTCCTTCTCCTGGCGTCACTGAGGATAAAATTGAGGGCGCACAAAGACAGAGCAGAAAGATCAAGCCCGAAGTATAATACCCAGAACATTATGAACAAAGACACAAGAGTTCAGTTCAACCTAAAGTTGAGAAATAGATTTGAAGCACTGGAGAGCCTTGAAGAGGAAAGTATAGATAACCATTGGTGCAAAATTCAGGAAGCATACAGAAATACATGTGAAGAAGTTCTTGGCAAAAGAAATAAACAACAGAAGGAATGGCTCACAGAAAACACATGGAACCTCATAAGAGAAAGGAGAGACATCAAACAGCAAGTAAACAACTGTAAAGAGGCAGAAGAGAAAACACAACTGCTCAAAATATACTGGGAGATAAACAGGAAAGTGAAAAAGAGTGCCAGACAAGACAAAAGAGAATTTATTGAAAAACTAACAGAGGAAGCCGAGACTGCGACCAAAAAAGGAGACTTAAAAACATTATATAATATTACTAGAACTTTATCTAAGAAACAGCTAAACCACAATACAACAGTGAAGAGCAGAGAAGGTCAAAGCATTAGCAATGAAGAGAAACAAAGGGCCAGATGGGCTGAATATTTTAAGGAATTCTAAACCGAAACCAACCAGTACAGCAGTCAGCAACCCATCATAGAACCAGCAGAAGAGATACTACAGTGCAACATGAACCCACCCACTAAACAAGAGATCTCTCGGGCAATAAAACAGCTGAAAAATGGGAAGGCCGCCAGACCAGATGGAATACCACCAGAAGCCCTGAAGGCAGATAAACCAAACACTACAGAGTTGCTACACCAACTCTTCAAGAAAATCTGGGAACAAGAGGCCATTCCAAAGAGCTGGAAGGAAGGCCACATTATCAAGCTGCCAAAGAAAGGAAACCTGACTGTATGTAGCAACTGGAGGGGTATAACACTACTAGCAGTGGCTAGAAAAATTTTGACCAGAGTTTGTTAGACCGTATTAAAAAAGGCGGTAGATGACAAACTTAGAGAAGAACAGGCAGGATTTCGTGCAGGAAGATCATGCACAGACCAGATAGCAACACTCAGAATCATCATAGAACAATCAAATGAGTGGCAGACCCCTTGTGTGTAAATTTTGTGGACTTCGAAAAGGTTTTCGACAGTATAGACCGTACTGTGATGTGGAAAATCCTGAGACATTATGGAATCCCAGAGAAATTCATTAAAATTATCCAAGATTTCTATCAGGAGGCCTCATGTAAAGTAGTACACAAAGGAAAACTATCAGAGCCCTTCACAGTACAAAGTGGAGTCAGACAGGGATGTCTGCTATCACCAACAATTTTCTCATGGTCATAGACTGGGTTATGAGACAGACAACAGAGGGAGAGAAAACTGGAATACAGTGGACATTTAACACACAGCTGGAGGATCTAGACTTTGCAGATGATTTGTGCCTTCTGTCACACAGACAGCAAGATATGCAGGAGAAAGCAAATAGATTAGTAACAGAAGCAGCAAAGATGGGACTGCACATAAATGTAAATAAAACAAAAGAAATGAGAATAAATAATAGGCTGACGGACTCGACGAAGATCAATGATCATGTCATTGAAGAAGTAGAAAACTTTACATATCTAGGGAGCAATATTGACAAAGGAGGGGGAACTGCTGGTGACATCTGCTCAAAGATTTCTATATTTTCCCTCTTTTTACTCTTTTGTTTATCTTTCCTTATGTCTTTTGTTTCCTGCTTTTTTGCTCTTATGGAGCATGGGGTCTGCACTGAAGCTGGTTCCCTTGCAGGAAGCCTGCTTCAAAGCATTTATGTACTCCTACAGCTGTTGTTTCTCTTACAGCCCCAAGCACAACCTCATATTCAATCAATCAATCAATACCCTTTAGCTCTCCGAGGAGCACAGGCCTTCAACAAACACATGCCAAGTCTTCTTGTCCTGTGCCATCTGCTCAAGTTCTTTCCATGTTTTCCTCATCATTTTCACCTCTGTATCCAGTTCTCCTCTCCATGTGTTTTTTGGGTCTACCTCTGCCTCTCTTTCCCTGTGGATTCCAGAACAAGGAGTGCCTTGTAATGCTATCAACAGGTCTCCTCAGTGTGTGTCCTATCCATCGCCAGCGTCTTCTTCTCAACTCTTGTTCCACTGGCATTTGTCTGGTTCTTGTCATCAATTCCACATTTGTGACTTTGTCATACCATTTCAGTCCTTCTATTCTACGCAAGCACCCGTTTATAAAAGTCTGTAGCTTTTTGGTTGTTGTTTTTGTTGCTCTCCTTGTCTCAGAGCCATACAATAGGACTGACTTCACATTTGAGTCGAAGATTCTTATTTTCGTGTTGGACTTGATTTCTCTTGTTCTCCATATGTTTCCCAATGCAATGAAAGCTCCTCTTGTTTTTTGTATTCTTATTTTGATATCATTGTCTGTCCCTCCAACTCTGTCTATATTACTGCCAAGATATGTGTACGATTCTATATCCTTTAGTGGTGTTTCTTCAAGTTCAACCTTGTTATCATTTCTTGCATTTATTCTCATAATCTTTGTATTTTCGCTGTGTATTTTCAGGCCCACTTGTTGTTATGAAAATTTTCATTTTCTCTTGCATCTGATTATGGTTATGGGACAGAAGAGCCAAGTTATCTGCAAAATCCAGATCATCAAGCTGTTTAGTCAAATTCCACTGGATTCCATTTCTGTTGTGTGATGTCGATGTTTTCATAACCCAATCTATTGCTAGTAAGAAAAGAAATGGAGACAAGAGGCATCCCTGTCTCACTCCCGTTCTAATACTAAACGGTTCTTTAAGTTGTCCTTCATGAAGAACTCTGCATGTCATTTCTTCATAGGTCTTCTTTATTTAGTTAATGATCTTAATGGGAACTCCATAATGCCTCATATTAATCGCCTCTTATGATATGCCTGAGAGATCCCTGGGAGCAGAACCTTATAGATACACGCTCCAGTCTTCCTCTTCTTTGATCCTTAGCCGCTGACTGTCAGTATAGTCAGTGGCCGTCACACTTGGTGGCGTCTTGTAGAGCAGCAACAAACTGCTTCCACTTTGCTCGGTTGGCGGCCATCCTTCGTGCATTGCTCCAGCTCTGGTTTTTTATTTTCATCTTGGCCTCCACAGTTCTCCGCCAAGTTGTTTTTTATCGGCCTCTCTTTCACTTTCCTTCAGGGGTCCATAGCATAGCTGTTCTTGTGATCGTGTCGAGGTCTCTTCTGAGGACGTGGCCAACCCAACTCCAGCGACTGCCAGTTATGATGGTGTGCATGTCCTCATGGTTGCTCCGAGTGAGCAGTTCTTGGTTTGTGATGGTATTCAGCCAAAAGATTCGGAGAATTTTCCTTAGGCAAATTGTGTGGAAAGAGGACAATTTTGACATTTCCTTCTCTGTTACTCTCCAGCATTCCACGCCATAGAGAAGCATATTAAGTGCAAAGCTGTCATATAATCTTAATCTTGTGTTTGTGCTGTACACACTCCAGTCTACCTAGTTGTAAATGGATGCCTGACTGCTCTTGAGTTAGGGAAGGTAAAGGCAGCAAGAAATTGGACTTATCACTCCGCCTTATAAAGCTGAACCTAGTATAGTGAAGTCTCTGACACTTCACGCTTCATGGAACTCCCTTTTTCTGTTGTTTAATGGAGCAATGAGCCACCACTACAACTGTCCCTCTTGTGGGAAGGCTGCATCAAAGCCCCCATGCTCTTAAAGTAGTGGTTCTGTAATAGTTTGTTTTACATGATGAGGTTACCAGCCCCAGGCACAGCCTCATAAGTTGCCTTTTATGACAATAGTGAGAGTTCATTAGTCCTATTCCCTCCTTGTCTCTTCACAGATACTATTTTGTACATTATTTTATGTCTGGTCCAGCCAGAAGTTACTGTTGTGTAACTTTTTTTGTGTGAATTCCATAAGTAGGTTCTATTTCATACCAGATTTTATGTCTTTTTCTAGTAGTGATGATTATGCAAGTGCATTGAGGTATAATTGGAATCATCCTTGTATGACCACCAGCTAAGCACAATGCTATAGTGTACAGATGTGGAAGTGAACCACTGTCTGTGAGGCTAATTATACCCTCATCCACACACTTCCAGGGATTCCCCCTGTTGTGAAATATATCAAGAACTCAGCATTGCACACTAAGCATAGAGGAGTCCCAGACTCTGGCTTTTATCTGGTTGGCTGCATACAGGAGGATCTCACTATGGATCCATGATAGGCAGGGGGAGCTGAGAAGGGGCTCTGTATAGGATGTGACAATTCCTTGGATGAGCCTAGAACCAGAGCACAGTATTTTAGCTTTGCATATTTGAGGAATCCCCTTGGATGGCAGGGAATGCATAGTATGCCACGCACTTCTTCCTCCTAGCTTGGGACCAGATGTGATGATCCTTTAAATACAAGCCAAACTGGAGCTCATGACACGTTTCAGATTGGCAGAAAAGCCACAGGAAAAGATTAGATCTACCAAAAAGATTAGATAAAAAGCCAGCTCCAAACTTTAGAAATGAGGTATCTGAGGAAGGTGGTTGAAGTAACTAGAAGAGATATGGTTCGCAACCAAAGGATACGGCAAGGCCTCAAAATCCAGCCACTGCAGACTCAAGTAGAACAATCCCAACTATGATGTCTGCGGAATGGAAGAAGTTGGCTACCATGACAAGTATGAGAAACTAAGTTCCAGGAATCCAAACCTCCAGAATGACCCAGAGTCCCCGGGAGGACAAAATTAGACAATCTCTGAAGGATGGAGGACTAGATTGGAACCAGGCCAGAAGGAAGACAGATGATATGATAGTATGGCGCTCCCTCCTCCAAACCTCTACACCTCACGGTAGAAGAGGGATGACTAAGTAAGTAAAAAGATTAGATAGTACTAAGGCATCCTCAACTTGGTATTGGCTGCATAAAGCAAGAAGTTCAGCAGCCCTAGTTAAACAACAACAAATGATTATGTATACTTTTTTTTTTCTTTCCAGATGATTTCTAGCATGTTAGACAACCCTAATGAGCCAGTCAGTGATCTGACCTACTTTGATGCTCTACAGACAGTCATGGAGAAGTCTAAGGTAATATAAATGTAGGAAATAATCTGATTTATTTTCAGAAATTTTAAAGTACAGCAAGGTTTCGGGTTATAGCAGTCTCGACTTATGGTAATTATCATATGTCATTCCAGGATATGAATTATAATTTCTACTTTGAGAATGTCATTATCATTGATGGTTTAAATATATTGATTATCATTCTACCTGTCAAACCATGGGTATTTCAAAACAAGGACTACCTTATAATGCTAATAAGCATGTTTCCTCAGTATGTATCCTTCGCAACGCCAGAGTCTTCCGCTAGTTGTAGCTGTTGCTTTCATAATCAAATCTATAGGCAGTAAGAAGAGAAATGCTGTCAGGAGAAATGTATGTTGCACTGTAGTTCTTTCATCAGATGGTTCTGTAAATTGTCTTTCATAAAGAAACTCTGCATGTCATGTCTTCGTATGTTTTCCTTGTTAGATTAATTAATGTTTTGGGTAACTCCTTAATGCCTCATTTCCAAAATAATTATTTGTGAAAACTGCCAAAGGCATTTTCATAGTCCAGAAATCCAATGCAAAGTGGTGAACTCATTTCCGACCTCTGTTTTGCTTTTATGCAGAGTGTGGCTGTCTGGTCTGCACAGGATCAGTTTTGTTGAAAACCTGCCTATTATTCTATCATTTTTCTGACTATAGCCACTGTTAATCTCTCAGTGATGATTAGTAACATCATTCTTCATTAATTTGTGCACTCTTGCAAATTCTCTTTTTTAGCATCTTAACTATATATGCTTCTTTCCTGTCTGCTGGTATTTCTTCTCTCTCCCAGACTTGATGCTAAGTAATTTGTATATTATGTCCGTAGAAGTGTCAGTGTCTGCTCTTGTGACCTCTGCTGGAATGCCATTTGGGACCATAGCTATCCATATGGCTTTCATTATTTCCTCATGTGATTTTTCACGTCTAAGTTGTAACTGAGCATCCGATTGACAGAGTGGTCAGAGCACTGGTCTCTTGCAGCAAAGGTACCGGGTTCGATTCATGATATCAACATGCTCCAGCCTACCCAGCTGTAAATGGGTACCTAATTTTGCTCTAGAGTAAGGGGAGGAAAAGGCAGCGAGGAAGGGAACTGATCACTCCACTTCTTGATGCTGGACCTAGTATAGTTAAGTCTGTAACACTTCACTCCCCTACACAGTATCAGCTATGGGACTATCTTTAAGTTGTAACTCCTTTTCTGCTGGCTGGATGTCTGAGAGGGATCTTGTGGAGTTTACCTTTGTAGAGGTTTCCATCACTTCATCTGCTCTTCTACATTGCCAAGTTATTTTCCGTTCTTGCTCCTGATAAGTCCATTTAATTGCTTGTATTTCCCATTTAGCCTCGTGGCCCTGTTGTACATATACATCGTATTTCATTTGGTTGCAGCTTCCCCTGCCTTTTTTGCAGTCCATCAGTATGTCTCCTCATGATTGTTCTGATACCTCTTACTTCTTTGTTTGTGTATATTTCATGATCCCTGGCTCTGGACCTTCTGGTTTTGCTTTTGTTTAAATTTGCTTTCTCATATTGTTTCCGTCTGCTGTCATATTGATGGTTTCTGTTGTTATTCAAGTTTTGTGCTGCCATTCCTTTTTCCTCCCTCAAGAACTTCTCCATATGTCTCACTTCCTGTTTTTTAAAATCATAGTGTGATTTATAGTTCTAACTTAAGTTGTTGGTTTTTATATTTGAAATCATAGTGTGATTTATAGTTCTAACTTAAGTTGTTGGTTTTTATATTTGAAATCATAGTGTGATTTAGAGTTCTAACTTAAGTGTGATTTTCATAGTGTGATTTATAGTTCTAACTTAAGTTGTTGGTTTTTATATTTGAAATCATAGTGTGATTTAGAGTTCTAACTTAAGTTGTTGGTTTTTATATTTGAAATCATAGTGTGATTTATAGTTCTAACTTAAGTTGTTGGTTTTTATATTTGAAATCATAGTGTGATTTAGAGTTCTAACTTAAGTTTTTATATTTGAAATCATAGTGTGATTTAGAGTTCTAACTTAAGTTGTTGGTTTTTATATTTGAAATCATAGTGTGATTTAGAGTTCTAACTTAAGTTGTTGGTTTTTATATTTGAAATCATAGTGTGATTTATAGTTCTAACTTAAGTTGTTGGTTTTTATATTTGAAATCATAGTGTGATTTAGAGTTCTAACTTAAGTTGTTGGTTTTTATATTTGAAATCATAGTGTGATTTACTTAAGTTTTGAAACCATAGTTTGATTTATAGTTTTAACTTAAGTTGTTGGTTTTTATATTTGAAATCATAGTGTGATTTATAGTTCTAACTTAAGTTGTTGGTTTTTATTCTGAAACTTAAGTTCTAACTTAAGTTGTTGGTTTTTATATTTGAAATCAGTTTCTACTTGTTGTTTTTATATTTGAAATCATAGATTTAGAGTTCTAACTTAAGTTGTTGGTTTTTATATTTGAAATCATAGTGTGATTTATAGTTCTAACTTAAGTTGTTGGTTTTTATATTTGAAATCATAGTGTGATTTAGAGTTCTAACTTAAGTTGTTGGTTTTTATATTTGAAATCATAGTGTGATTTATAGTTTTAACTTAAGTTGTTGGTTTTTATATTTGAAATCATAGTGTGATTTATAGTTCTAACTTAAGTTGTTGGTTTTTATATTTGAAATCATAGTGTGATTTATAGTTTTAACTTAAGTTGTTGGTTTTTATATTTGAAATCATAGTGTGATTTATAGTTCTACTTACTTTGTTGGTTTTTTGCATTTGATGTCAAAAAACATGAAAGAACATTTAAATCCAGTGTTGATTTTAAAATATCTGCTCTAATTTCTTCAGGCTGCTTATCTTGTGGGTATTTCTGATCCTGCATCTGAGCCAGGGCGTCCTGGAGTGGTTGACCAAACCCAGTTTGCCCGTGCTAATCAAGCCATACAAATGGCCTGTCAGAATCTGACCAGTCCAGCAAGCTCTCAGCAGCAGGTAAGTAACCTGACAAGGCTGTTGTGCCCAGAGTTTTGGAAGAGAAATATCTGGGGTATTTGTAAATTCGTTTGTTCATTCAACACCCTTCAGCTCCCCCAGGAGCATAGGCCTTCAACAAACTTATACCAAGTTTTCCTGTCCTGTGCCATCAGCTCAAGGTCTTTCTATGACTTCTTCATGTCTGTCTCCAGTTCTCTTCTCCATGTGTTCTTCAGTTTCCCTCTATCTCTCTTACTCTGGGAGTTCCAGAGAAAAGAATGCCTTGTAATACTGTCAGTAGGTTTCCTCATTGTGTATCCTATTCCTCGCTGTCATGATTGTAATTGGGTTTTCAAAATTTGGGTGTTTGTTTTCAGGAAGATGTTATGTATTGTTATATAGCCAGTGGACACTGACTAAGCAGTTGGATGATCTGGATTTTGCTGATGGCTTGGCTCTTCTGTCCCAGAGCCGTAATCAGATGCAGGACAAATTGAAAACACTCGATGAGAGGTCACAGCAGTTGGGTCTGAGGATACACAGGGAAAAGACAAAAATAATGAGAGTAAATGCAGGTAATGATAACAGGGTTGAACTTGAAGAGGTGCCACTACAGGATGTAGAATTGTGCACATATTTTGGCAGCAATATAGACAAAGTTGGAGGGACAAACAGTGATATCAAAATAAGAATACAAAGGGCAAGAGGAGCTTTCATTGCATTGAGAGGTATATGGAGATCGGGAGAAATCGGATCCGATACGAATGTGGGAGTCTTTGGCTCAAATGTGGAGTCAGTGCTGTTGTATGGCTCTGAGACATGGAGAGCGGCAGGGACAGCGACCAAGGAGCTACAGACTTTCATAGATGGGTGCTTGCGTGGGGTGGAAGGATTGGAATGGTGTGACAGCGTTACCAGCGTGGAACTGATGACGGGGCCGGACAGGTGCTGGTGGAGCAGGAGATGGGAAGAGGACGATGGCGATGGATGGGACATGCACTGGGAAGACCTGTTGATGGCGTTGCAGGGCAGTCCTTGTTCTGGAGTCCCCAGGGCAAGAGAGGCAGAGGTAGACCAAGAAGCACATGGAGAAGAGAACTGGATAGAGAGGTGAAAATGATGAGAACCAGGAAAGAACTTGAGATGATGGCACCCGACAGGAGGACTTGGCATGTGTTTGTTGAAGGCCTATTCTCTTTTGGGAGTGGAGGGTTATGAATGAATATAGCCAGATTATTTCATCTGTCTTGCTTTGATCTCAGTAATTATTTCTCGTTTATTCCTAGATTTTCTAGGATTTCTTTTTTTTTTTTTTTGAGTCCCATTGTTTAATATATCCATATCTCTAGGGCCTCAATCCTTTCTTCCCACTGCTTGTTCATTGTCCATGTTTCTACACCATACAATAAAGAAGAGTGAAAATATAAATATATATATATACATACACATAACCCATGGGTGCTCAGTCTCCCTCAGTAAATGTCAAAGGGTATGAATGCTAATTGTTCCTGTTATACGGTGATTGTATATATGATGGATGCATCCTCTCATGCGCCCACCCTTGCTGGTGTTACGTTTGATGCCAAATTCTAGCAATCTTAGTCTTGATGATTCATCGATTGCAGTGTCATTCTCTAATAGGTGATCATTAATTGCTCTCAGTATCTCTCCCTTATCAAATTGATGAATCATCAAGGCAAAGATTGCTGGAATTGGCATCAAATGTCAGACCAGCAGGGATGGACTTATGAGAGGATGTATCTGACGTGTGCATATATATATAATGTGTTATGTTTTTAGTGCAGCTTTGGCCATTCCTATTCACTCTTTTGATTTCACTTCTTGATTTCTATCTGACATCTGCCATCTTTCACTATTACATGTCCAAGATATGAGGCACTTTTGACTTGTTCTAGGTATTTTTCTATTTATTCTTCATCGTAAAGTTGGCTTGTCATTTGTTTTTCTAATTATCAAAGCTTGTTCTTTTAATGTCCAGTCCATATTTATGAGATATGCTTGTTGTACAGATAACAAAAGGCAGTGAATTATGTACCTGGTGCCTGCCTTTCTTGAGACACACACATTAATCAGTGTATAACAAAATGGTTATTGTGTAGGAGTAGAGAAAATAATACAGCATGGCACATACTTATTTTGAAGATTATTTTGAAGATTTATTAACCAGTCAGAGTGCATTTGCCTTGTTATAGGTTTTGTATAATTTATGCCTCTCTTCGTGTGTGTGTATGTATGTATGTGTGTATATGCATGTATGTGTGTGCTTAATGAGTATGTGTTGTGTGTGTGTGAGCAACCACATGGGTTTTTTTTTTCTTTTTTCTGGAATGTATTTTTATAGGTCTTAATTGTTTCTAGTTTATGTGCGCTAAACTGAGTTTTATTTTCAGTGGTTTAGATTGTGTTTTCACAGGTTTAGAATATGTGTGTGTGGTATTAAAAAAATATAGTAAAATAAATAAATATACACTAGACCAGGTTTTCTCAACTGGGGTTCCATGGAATCACAGAGTTCCGTGAGAGATGGCTAGAGGTTCAGTGCGAGATCGTGTTTGAAAACAAAATAAATGTAGTTTATTGTTTTAACTTTGCATGCCATTCAGCGCTGATGGTGGGCAGTGACTGAGCAGCCCCCCATACCTTCTTCTTCTTGGATGCTTAGCCCCTGACTGACAAAGCAGTCTGTGGCCATCGCGTCTAGTGGCGTCTTGTAGGGCAGCAACAAACTGTCCCCATTTGGCTCTGTCGGTGGCCATCCTTCGTGCAGTGCCTCAACTCTGGTTCATGCTTTGCATCTCAGCTTCCACAGTTCTCCACCAACGTTGTCTTTGGTATGCCTCTCTTTCACTGTCCTTCTGGGGTCCAAAGTATAGTAGTTCCTGTGATGGTGTCAGGGTCTCTTCCGCGGACACGGCCAACCCAGTTCCAGCATCTGCCCGCAATGATGGCGTGCATATCTTTTTTGCGGCATTATGTAATCAATTCCTGGTTGGAGATGGTATTCAGCCAAAAAATTTGAAGAATTTTCCTTAAGCAGGTTATGTGGAAAGATGATAATTTGGACATTTCTTTTTCTGTTACTTTCCAGCACTCCGCACCATACAAAAGTACAGAAAGCACTCAGCTGTCTTATAATCTTAATATGGTGTTTATGCTGCACTGAGATGGTTTTCAAAAGTTGTCTAGATTTGCAAAGGCTGTTCTGCCTTTATTCATTCTGTTACTGATGTCTGTGCTTGTTCCGCCGTCTGGTGTTACTATGCTTCCTAGATAGGTAAATGTATTTGTTTGTTCCAGCTTTTGGTTCCTTATTTTAATCGGCTCAGAATGTATTACACTGAGTGTCATGACCTCTGTCATCTTCAGGTTGATGTTCAGTTCCAATTGTTGGCTATATTTATTCATCCCCCTTTTGGCAGTGTTCAGTAAGACCTTGTTCGCTCTTGCACATACCATATTTCATTAGCATCTTGTAGAGTGGACATTTTTTAACAAGACTTTTCGGTTTACTTGGATAAGATTTTAAAAATCTAGTAGGAAATTTAAAAAAAAAAAAAAGAGGAAAAAGTTTCTTCTACCTACACTACTGACTTGCATTAGAGCTGATATCCTTTATGGGGGAGGGTGAACCACACCAAAAATATTGATTAATAATTAGCAAAAATAAACAGATCCAAAGAAAAAGATCATTCTCTACTCAAAAGAGCATTGACAATTTTTATTGGATAAATACATTTACAACTTACTGATCACTCTAATGTACAGTGAGCTGTAGACATAATAATTCTTATGCAGGCATTCCCTTTGACCTGAAAATTATTTCAAGGGTTACTCCTGGATAAAAAGGTTGAGAAAGACTGCTCTATACACAAGAAAAACCAATACCACACACACACACACACACACCATATTCTAGACCACCGAAAACACGATCTAAACCAACTGAAGAAAAGAAAACATAGTCCAAAGCACAAACTAAAAAACAGATGCAATTTGGACCACACAAAAAAAACACATTCCAGGAAAAAAAAAAAATCATATGCTTGCTCACACATGCATGCACACACACATATACTTTAATGCTCAGAGTACTATCTGTTGATGTGTTGTATTCTGTCTTTCTGCCTGCGAGAAAGATACCCTTCATGCTGTCATTTTATTTAACTGAATCTTCCTTTCTCTGCCAACAAGTATTATGCATCATGGAATTTACGCTCGATGGTAAGCTAACCAGATCTCTTAAAGATCTAGCAGACACAGCTGTTCAACCAACTTTTTATTTTATTGTCATGTAGTACATGTATATTAGGCCGCACACATCATTTTTCTTTAAATGTGTTTTTTGTTTGAATGTTTTTTTATGTAGAATTCCATAATATCCAGAATAGCTTTATCTACTTTAAAATGTTCTAGAGTAATGCTATGTTCGTGGAAAGCATTATCCACTTTTAAATGTTCTTGAATAACATTAAGTTCTAGCATTATTCCCTTCAAAATGTTCTTGCATAACATTATGTTTTAGGGCAGCGTTATCTACTTTAAAATATTCTTGAATAATACTTTGTCCTAGGACTCATTATCTACTTCAAAATACTCTTGAATAATACTATGTTCTTGAGCAGCATTATGAACTTAAACATCTTCTTTAATAATGTTATGTT
Source organism: Oreohelix idahoensis (assembly GCA_024509875.1). Lineage (NCBI taxonomy): Eukaryota > Metazoa > Mollusca > Gastropoda > Stylommatophora > Oreohelicidae > Oreohelix > Oreohelix idahoensis. Next base: position 357,465 of record JAMPIV010016353.1, read on the forward strand.
CTGGGACAGCATTATCTAGTTTAAAATGTTCTTGAATAATACTATATCGTAGGACTCACTATCTACTTCAGAATACTCTTGAATAATTCTATGTTCTTGAACAGCAATATCTTCTTTAATAACGTTATGTTAATAACGTTATGTCCTTTAAAATGTTTGTGAATAATGCTGTATTTTTGGACAGCATTTATCCACTTCAATATGTTCTGGAATAATATTGTGTTCTAGGACAGTATTATCCACTTCAAAATTTTCTTTAATAATTTTATCTTTTACGACAACATTATCCACTTCAAAATGTTCTTGGATAACATGTTCTAGGACAACATTATCCACTTAACAACTTTCTTCAATAATGTTATGTTATAACATAGCATTACGTTCTTGGAAGCATTATCATCTCAAATGAGTTTTAAATAATGTTATGTTCTTGGTCAGCAATATCCACTTCAAAATGTTCTTGAATAATATTATGTCCTAGGACAGCATTATCCACTTCAGTGTGTTCTTGAATAAAATTATGTTGAAGAACAGCATTATCTGCTTTGAAATGTTCATGAGTAATAATAATTGTTGGACAGCATTATCCACTTCAAAATTTTCTTGAATAATATTATGTTCTAGGACAGCATTATCCATTTCAAAATCTTTTTCTTAAATAGCACAAAATACTGTTTATTTAAGTTGCCATCCATAGTCCCATACCAAAATGTTCTTCAGTAGCATCATTCGTCACTTCAAAATCTTCTTCAAAAACATTTTGTTCTAGGAAAGTATTATCCACTGTGTCCTTAAATAACATTTATGTAGTAAGACAGGATTGTCCATTTGAAAATGTTCAGCAGTAGCATTATCAAATGACAAATATTTAGGGATAACTTTATTCAAGGAACAGCATGTTCCACGTGAAAATATTATGAGATAAAACATGTTTGAAAATATCACAGTGTTAAAGCATCATTTCTGACTTCTTCAGTGGCAGTGAAGTATGTACTACGCCAGAATTCCCCAATTATTATTTTATTCTTTTTTTTTTTCACAAGTGTAACTTCCATCATCATCATTATCAAATTTTCTTTTCACTCCCTGTGGAGCAAGGAGCCAGTTCTGCAGCTGGCCTCCCTTATAGAAAGCCTGCACAAAGCATTCACTTGCTCATGCAGCAGAGGTTTTTCTAGCAGTTTCTTTTATATGATGAGGTTGCCGGCCTCATGCACAATTTCATATTAATGGCCTTGTGTTAACGTACCTGAGGGACCAGTTGTCCGATTCTCTCTTTATTTCATAAGAGAACTACATGGGGAAAGTGTAACTTTAAAAAACTCTTAATTTAGACAACAATTTATGAAATGGTTAAGCTCATCAACAAATTTTAAAAATCCTCCTCCCCCCATTATTTTAGAATTATTCAGTGCAGTAAAAGTAGTGCTCCAGCATGCATACTACAGTTCACCCTCCCTCCCTTTTCATCTCAGTGGGTGTTTGGTCTGTTCCTGTGTTAAATGGAAACACTCCTGAAATACACCTTGCTGCAAATCCACCATATAAATGTGCCATAACCTGTACGTAGTACCATGGCTTGGTAGTTCTCCTTATTTGCTTAATTATTATTGTGATAATTTAGGCTCTGTCACAGCACAGTCAAATTATGCTTGTTTAATTGGTATTTACTTAAGCTTCGTTGATTGATGTTTGTCCAAGACAAGATAGCATATTGCTAAATTTATTTTTTGTGTGCATATTTGTTTGTTCTAGATTTTTGTTATATTTATCCAAGACAAGTTATTGCTAAGTTTATATTTAGTGGATATTTTTCTTCAAGATTTGTGGATTCATTTAGCTATATTTATCTGAGAGAAGTTTATACTTTGTTATGTTTATTTTTAGTCGATCTTTTTCTTCAAGATTTGTGGATTAATTTAGCTGTATTTATCTGAGAGAAGTTTATACTTTGTTAAGTTTATTTTTAGTGGATATTTTTCTTACAAAATTTGTGGATTAATTTAGCTACATTTATTCGAGAGAAGTTTATACTTTGCGAAGTTTATATTTAGTGATTTTTTTCCCCCAAACTTTTGTTGCTTCATTGATTAGATGGCTATATTATATTTATCCAAGAGAAGTGTATTTGCTATTTTTTTTTTTTTTTTGGTGGTGTTGTTTGGTGGATTTTCTGAAAAGTTTTGGTGGATTTTCTGAAAAGTTTGGATCAGTGGTTTTACTGAGACTGAAGATGAAGCCTATAAGTAACATACTGCTCTCTAATGTAAAGCATGGTATTCTCCCTTAAGGTAAAACATCTGTGTTGTGTGTTCTCCCCTTTTGTTGAGATTTTTCTTATAATAAGTTTGGGAGATTTTGTATAAAATATTTTTGAGTAATAGACAAAGTAGATGACTACTGCACCCTCAGGTACATCATAGAAGGTGAGTCATGTAAAAGGTTGTGCATGGGGGGAGGGGGCTGGCAACCTCATAATGTAAAACAGATTGCCACATAAACAACTGCTACAAGAGCATGGGAATACTTGGAAGCCGTGGACCAGCTGCAATGGTGGTTCATATAGCTGTGTTTTACCTTTGTCATTCCATTTATTATGTGTCCTTCAAGTTCATTCATTTATTCATCACCCTTTCAGCTCCCCAAGGAGCATAGGCCTTCAGAAAATACACGCCAAGTCTTCCTGTCCCATGCCTTTAGTCCAAGATCTTTCAAGGTCTTCCTCGTATTTTTCATTTCTGTCTCCGGCTCTCTTCTCCATGTGTTTATCGGTTCAGCTCTACCTCTCTTAACCAGAGGGTTCCCAGCACCAAAACTGCCTGGTAATTCTATTAACAGGTTTCCTAGTTGTGTGTCCTATCCATTACCAGCTTCTTCTTCTACATGTTTTTCTGAGAGAGCGAATAATTACTTTATTTGTCAAGAACAATTAATGATAGCCTGTTAGAGAATAAAAATGTGTAAGGACATGAGGTATATTCTGGTGCTACACTGTATCGGCTGCGCCGTTCCTCAGGACTCATCAGCAGAGGCATGCTGCATGTGCAACAGCTTGACCTCTTTATCCAAGCGCCCAACCTCGTGCCCACCAAGACATTGTTTTGGGGGCGCATTCCTATAGTCAGTAATAACTGAAAGGAATAGATAAATAGATAGATAGTTATAGAGTAACAGCGCAGTCGATAAACCAACAAGGCTAAGATTGCTGGATTAAGGTATCGAACTTAAGACTAGCAAGGATGGATGTATAAGGGGATGGGTGTGTCTTGTATACAATCAGTGATCTCTAGGAACAATCGACATACATACCCTTATTAACACTTGATATGGAAGATTGAGGGTTTGTGGGTTTGCACAGGGTAGAAGGATGTCGGTTCCAAGCAGTAACAGTAACATCTTTCAACTTCCATGTTTTACATTAAGTAATATGTCCATTGATGTCGATGGTTATGTCTCTCCACAGGTTCTGGTTCCTAGAACTGTTAGTTTGTGTCGTTAAATCATCCAGTAGCTTCTTTCTTTGTTGTTCCCTTTCTCAATTTGTATGACCTTTATTTATTATGGGAGCTGTGGTAGCGCAGTGATTATTGCACTGCCTTCCTAGCTCAGTGGTTCATGGTTCGATCCCCAGTTGAGGTGGGATTTTTTTTAGACCGCAGACGGCTCCGGGTCGACCCAGCCTCATGAATTGGGTACCAGAGCTACTCTGGGAAGGTCAAAGTGGCCTGCATGATGCTGACCACATCACCCCTAGTATGTCGATGGTCAAGAAAATATGGGCCTAACACCATAGTCCCAATATGCCTCAATGGGTGTGTAATGGGGATCCTTTTCATTTATTATAGTGCCCTGCTTCTGCCCGATGTTTGTAATAAACTTCCTTTATACACTGGTATTTTTCAGAACTTTGCCATTAATCTTGTCTATCATTCTGTGGGATTCTTTAACATTCAGAATCACCTAGCTTCTCACTTCAAAATGGTTACGTGACTGCTTGTGAGTTAGAGGAAGAAAGCTGGTGACCCCTGCTCATAAAGCTGGACATAGTGTAGTGAAATCTCTAACACTTCACTTCCCTGCAGCAGTATTTGCTGTGAGACTAACTTTTACTGTAATACTGAATTTGTATGGTCTCAAGTGTTGTGTATGATCTGTATGAAAGGATCAATGTATTTTTATACAATGCAGTCGGGTTTTTGACTTGAACAACGTGTAGACATACTAATGTAGCTTTTACTCATGTGTATCCCCCTCTGTGTGTGTTGTTAAAAGTCATGGTTCACAATCAACTTCACTGCACACTAGGCAAACCCATAGGTGCTTAGTCTGACTCATCAAATGTCAATATGTTAAAAGTAACTATGAATAAACACTGATTACTGACTTGAACAACGTGTAGATATGATAAAATAGCTTTTACTCATATGTATCCCTCTGTGTATGTTGTTAGATGTATTGTTATCATGGTTCAGAATCGACGTTATTACACTCTGGGCAAACCCATAGGTGCTCAGTCTGCCACAGCAAATGTCGATATGTTAGAAGTAACTGAATAAACACTGATTACTGACTTAACTTGTAGACATGATAAATTAGCCTTTACCCATCTGTATCCCTGTGTCTATGTTGTTAGATGTATTGTTATTATGTTTTAGAATCAACATCATTGCATTCAGGGCAAACCCATAGGTCCTCAGTCTCCCACAGCAAATATCATTAAGCTAAAAGTAACTGTAAATAAATACTGTTTCCCTCCACTTGTTTAATTCTAGATCACTTTAATCTTTGTTAAGGTACGCTAATACATTTCCTTAAACACCGGCATTCACTATCGGGTACCATTCATTTCAGTTTCGTATTCATCTCACAAACTGATGTTGTGGTCTTTGCACTTTACTTGTATATATCCCTGTCATTATATGTGAATGTGTATCTCTGTTATGTTTCAAAGCCCCGTGTAGTTCACAGGGGATCTCTGAATACCTGTGGCATGTCATAAAGGGTAACTAATATGTGGCTGTGGGCATGGGGGCTGACAACCTTGTTATGTCAAACAAATTGCTACAGACACCACTTATTCAAGATCACATTGTTAAGGCTTTGGAGCAGGCTTCCAAAGGAGCAGCCTCAGTGAGGGTGTCATGCTCCGTAGAGGGTAGAAAGGATGATGAAATGATATGTTTCAAAGCCTGGTGTAGTTCCTGGGGGATCTGTGAATACCTGTGGCATGTCATGAATGGCAACTAATATGAAGTTGGGGGCTGACAACCTTGTGGTGTAAAACAAATAGCTACAGACACCACTAATTCAAGATCACATTATTAATGCTTTGGAGCAGGCTTCTAAAGGAGCAGCCTCAGTGAGGGTGTCATACTCCATAGTGGGTAGAAAGGATGATGAAATGATACGTTTAAAAGTAGTTATGAATATTAATTTTATTCTTTCACTGATGTTAGATCAGTTTAGTATTTTGTTTTTGTTTTTAAGTATAATTCATTTTTCAATCTGTCTTCACTGAAATTTTGAACAGCTTTTACCTATGTATGTTGTTCTCTGTGCGTATGACCTTCTTTTTGTGTGTTTTGCCACATCTGTTAATTAATAGATTCACCATTCAGTTTTTACTCTTGAGCCGGTTACTCTTATTTCAGGTACCATTACCATTTCTGTTATCACTTGTTTTATGGATATTGTGATATGCTTTTTTTTCATTGTACAGTATATCACTGTTTATATTAATTATTGTTCCATTTCATGTTTTTACATATACCACCTCGTCCACCTTCTCCCAGCTGTTGTGGATGTTTCTTTTATTTATTTTTTTGTTTCAAAATATTAAAAACTGAAACAAAATACTATTTATTTCAGTTGTCATGCACAGACTCGTACCAAAAGTGTAGACATTTGTTATGTCTTAGAAACAAAATATTATTTCAATAAAAGCCATCCATAAATGCATCACATTTTTCAGAATACAAAGATACTATTTACTAAAACACCACCCATGGCCTACAGTGGGGGAAATGAAAAAAGATAGTTAAGCTTTACTGTGTCCTTTTATTTGAAATTCTCGCGGATAGGTTGGTTTCGGAAACCGTATTATTTTACGGTTTTCAGATGTCGCTGAAATTGCGTGGGCAAAGTAGCCCAATTTCACCCCAAAATAGCATAAAGTCGCCCCAAAATAGCATAAAGTCACCCCTGATAGCATAAAGTCACCCCAAATAGCATAAAGTCGCCCCAAAATAGCATAAAGTCACCCCTGATAGCATAAAGTCGCCCCAAAATAGCATAAAGTCACCCCTGATAGCATAAAGTCACCCCAAATAGCATAAAGTCACCCCAAAATAGCATAAAGTCATCCCAAAATAGTATAAAGTCGCCAAAAATGTGTTTGAAACTTTCTATTTTCAGAATATTTTGATTTTCGCTAGTTCAGATGTTAGATATAGACCTATCTAAGAGAAAAGACAAATAACTTGCCTACATCACAACCAAAGGTCGTCATCAGGGACAAACAAATCAAAATGGTAGAGAAAAGAAGGTACGAGCTAAGCAAAATACATACAAATAATATAAATGAAAATGATACAAGCTGTAAAAGGAAAACGTAGCCACTTTGGTGACTTCTGGTATGACCAATGTTGTCACTCTGGAAAATTCCAGTGAGAACTGCCGCCTAAACGCAATCAGGAACCGCCCTTGACACACCATATGTAACAGCTTTACACTTCTAAACACATTTTTTAACAATCAATTTTGTGTTTCATCATCATCTTCATCATCTCCTTTATTTTTTGCTCTTTATGGAGATGCCCCTTTGAGGAAGCCTAAACTCTGGCAGCAGTGGGTTTCTGTAGAAATGTAATTGACATATCTGTGTTGCTAGCTCCATATTTACTTACTTACTTAGTCATTCCCCTTCTACCGTGAGGTGTAGAGGTGCTGTGCTCCATGCACGACCTTATATTAGTCGCTGTTTATGGCATGCATGCCGGAGGGAGAGGTAGTCCTATTCTTTCTTTGCCTCCTCAGAAACCCCCGGGGGAATTACAAAGGACAGTTATTATGTTTAATAAATATTCATTGAAGCTAGAGACACAAGCTTTCCGCGTGGTAATTTATTGACCATTGAATTGTAACAAATCTTTTTTTTTTTTTTTTTCATTAATTTTGTTTTAACATCATGGCCAGGGGTCGGGAACCTTTCCATGACAAAGAGCCAAATATTTAATTTAGTCTCCATTGTAACAAACTGAAGAGCTGCATGACAAAAAATTACATGGTGTCCCTCATTCACTAAGAGTTAAGTAGTAGAGAGCTGAGAGCCGCACGAGATGGCTCAAAGAGCCGCATGCGGCTCGAGAGCCGCGGGTTCCCGACCCCTGATCATGGCATAATGATTGCACATGGTTTCCATACAGGATGTCTGCACTGAAATAAAAACTTGAAATGCTGCTGTAGTGGTTGTTGTTGTTGTAGCAGTTTGTTTTATGTAATGAGGTTGCCAGCCTCATGCACAACCTCAAATTGGTTGCCTTTTACAGTATACTTGGGGAGCCGCGCTGGTGTAATGGCTTCGGCATTGTACTGGCGACCAGGTGTTCATGGTTCAAACCTGGGCGTCAGCGTTTGAAGAAATGTTTACTGCCAGAAATTTGACTGAATAGCCTGAACGGCTCCTGTGATAAACCCTCTGTGGATGGGAAGGAGCAAAGCTCCTGATCGGGTTGGAAGGAAAGTCCTCAGGTTCCCCAGCCTCGCAATGACATGTCATTGGGCCGAAGGGCTAAAAAGCCCAAGTGCCGCTGGTTAAGGAAAAAAAAAAAAAACAGTATACTTGAAGGAGCAGTGGCCTTGTTCGTTCGCTCTTTACCTCCCCTCCCCATCCCAAACCAGAAGTGTAGCCAAATGTTTATTGATTTGTTTTTTTTAAATTCTGTAATTGCATACACAGTTTAAAAAATACACTCTTATCATCAGATTTTTTAACTATTTACTTTAAGATTTATAGGTAATATTTCTTGATAATTCTCTTAATAATAGTATGTGTAAAGATTTGAGACACCTATCTTTTGTCTTTCAGTTTCAAATTATCTTCAGTAAGTAGCGCAGACTCATTTTATTTTGTTTTTTATTTTCTTGAAATCCAATTTTTTCAGATCTGTTATCAAGTAAGTTTAGTTTTGTTGCATTTTAATTTTCCCCATCCCAGAACTTGAATGATTTGAAAAATTTCTTCTTTTTTTTTGGCTTCCTAAAAAAAAAAAACCTGTCCTTTTCAATTTTCATTTTTGATTTGGTTCAGGGTATTGGTTTGATATATAAATGCAACAATTTTTATTATATTTGCAACTTTTGTGTAATGTTGTGTTGCAGCCACTTCATTTTGTGGTAAAATGTGGTGTCTTCATGACAGTTAATTTTTTGTATGGAGATTTTCTAATAGACTTGCAGTGTTCATGAAAATCTCTTTGTGAAATTACTTAAGTTCGTATTGATACTGAGAGTTGTGGTTAAGTTTTCAAAGTTCAACCCTTACACTCATAATATTCATTTTTGAAGTTTTAACATACATTTATTAAGTCAGATTAAAGGTTTACGTAACTTGTTTGGTACATTTTTACGTCAAATAAAAATTAGTTTGTTTAATCAAAGGCTTATAGTAGAACTGGAGTTTTGGGTTTGAAATAAAGAACAGCGCATTAACTTTTTTTCTTTTTTTTTAACATCAGCTGTTAAAGGCAAATTTCTGTTCATTATCTCTTAGAGCTTATAATTTTCTTTCTGATGAGTCTCTAAGTCCGTGATGAGAAATCAGGATGGGGCTTCTTGGCTAGAGTTAAGGGCTGGTAGCGCTAATCTCTCGCAACAAAGGTGCTGGATTCATGCTCCAGTCATCCCAACTGTTGTTGTTTTGTTTAACTAGGGCTACTGAGCTTCTCGCTCATTAGCAGCCAATACCAAGTTGTAGACTCCATGGTATTATCTACACTGGAGATCTAGGCTTTTCCTGTGGATTTCTGCCATTCTGAAATGTGCTGAGTTGAAGTCATGAGCTCCAGTTTCTCCAGCTTGGCTTGCATTTAAAGGATCGTCACATCTGGTCCCAAGCTCGGAGTAAGAAATGCATACTGTGCTTTCACCACCATCCAAGGGGGCTCTCCAACTATGCAGAGCTAAAATATTGTACTCTGGTTCTGGGCTCTCCCAAGGAATTGTACAGAGCCACTTCTCAGCCTCTCCTGCCTATCACTGGGTCCATAGTGAGATCCTTCTGCATGCAGTCAACCAAGTCAAAGAATTACGCCTGGGGCTCAAGTGACTTCTCCAAGCCTAGTGTGCAGTGCTGGGTTCTCAACAAGTTTCACCACAGGGGGAATCCCTGGAAGTGTGTGGATGCTTTCAAGAGTCACTGAGGATGTAATTAGCCTCACAGACATAGGTTCACTTTCACATACGTATGTTGTAGCATTGTGCATAGCTGCTGGTCATATAAGGATTACTCCAGATATGCCTCCATGCATATCCCTGCTGTAAATAGGTACTTGACTCTGCTCTTTGAGTTAGGGAAGGAAAAGGCAGCGAGGAAGGGAACTGGTCAACCTACCTCGATGCTGGACCTAGTATGGTGAAGTCTCTAACACTTCACTCCCCTGTGGCAGTAGGGCCTTTTGCTTCAGTAACTCAAGTGCAAATTCTGGTACCCATTTACAGCAGGGTAGACCGTGAATTGAACCCGGCACCTTTGCCGTGAGATACCAGCGCTCTAACCACTCTGTCAATCGGACGCTTGGAATATGTTTAGGAAAGGATAATAAGTTGTCATCTCAACCCAAAAGGTGTCCTTTCCTAAGGCTACGTACACCATCACTAGTAGCTTCACGTGTGAATCGCGTAATGTCATTTATACGATCATATGTAAACGTTGCTGCAAAACCTATATTGGCCAAACAGGCAAACGACTTGGGGACAGATTCAGCCAGCACTTAAATGACATCTCTCAGCAAAAGTCCACACCAGTTGCCACACACTTCAATGGTCCTGACCACCATGGTCCCATCGACATCCAGGTCACTGCGATCCGATCCTGCTCCTCTGACACTGCCAGCCGAGAACAACTTGAGAACCATCTTATCCACCGCATGGGGTGTCTAAAACCAGCCGGTCTCAACACTTTCCACACCTTTGTCTGAGGTCACCCTTTCCTCTCTTGCTCTATTTTGACTCTTTCCACTCTTATCCTATTCTTCTATTTTTATGCCATCCTCCATAATTTTTCCTCTTCTATTTCCAGTCCCCACTTTTATTACGTTTGGGTATTTTTTCGTATTTTTTCGTTTTTTTACTTTTTAGTTTCTTAGTATGTATTGTGTACATCCGGGGTCAAGAGTCACTTCCTTTTCAACCAAGCGTGATAGGATTTAGATGCTTCGCCTTCAGGGAAGTACCTAGGTTTTATTTATTAATTTATTTTTTTATATTTATTTTTATATTCATTTAAGTTCTGTAATATATATGTATGTGGAAGTAAACCTTTGTCTGTGAGGCTAACAGTATGCCATGTGCTTCTTCCTCCTAGCTTGGGACCAGAAATGATGACCCTTTAAATGCAAGCCAAGCTGGAGAAAATGGAGCTCATGAATTCAACTCAACACGTTTCGGAATGGCAGAACAGCCACAAGAGAAGCTTAGATCTGCAGTGTAGATAAAAACCAAGGAGTCTTCAACTTGGTATTGACTGCAAAAGAGCAAAAAACTCAGCAGCCCTAGTTCAACAACAACAAATAACAACAACAACAGAAAAAAGATAATGTGTATGTATAGGAAAAGATAATGAAAATGTGCTGGACATAATAATGGATATGTGTAGGGAAGGATATTGATTATAGTAGGAAAGAATAATCAATAAATGTGGCAAATAGTAATGTATATATTTTGAAAAGAATCAGGAATATAGCTACTGATGAAAATGTCTTGGGGGGGGGGGGGGGGGGGGGAAGAAAGAAGTGTATCAAGAAAATATCTAGTAACAATTTATGGATATCTTTAGAAATGATAATAAATATATCTAATGATGAATAGTGAATATTTCTTGAAACTGTCTAAAATATTATACAAATATGTGCATTGGATAGTCTTGAGTGCACACAACAAATTATCCAAACCATTTCCAGGGAATGGTCATGCAGTTTGCTGTCTCTGCTTTTTTTTGTTTCATACAGTGATGAAACTTTCCATCTGCCAATTGCCACAAGCAATGTCGTACAAGGCGACTAATATGAGAACGTGGCGACCTCATTATGTAGAACAAATTGCCATAGAAGCCACTGCAGGCTAGAGCATGTGAATCCTTTGTGGCAGGCTTTCTGCAAGGAAACGTACTGCAGTGGTGGCTCCATGCTTTGTAAGGAGCGTGAAAGAACATGATGCTGAAACAATAAGCGAATAATTCAGAGTGTTAGTTGCTAGAAATATCCCCAGCATATTGTTTTCTGTGTGTCACAGTTCTGTGTAGTCATATCTGTGTGGCATGTTTATCCCTCTTGGTTTTCATACCAACTACTGCCAACGCACCACAAGCCCCTGACCCTCCATTCCTTGTTTGCCAGTATTGGTTGTGCTAATTGGGGATTCCGTGTGAGAAAGGCCCTTTTTTTTATTTGGTGATCTTCCAATGATTAATAGATTACAAAGAAGGGGTTTGATATTCTTGTTTCAGCATTATTTAAAAATTTCAAACAAATTCACATATACGAGGGAAGGTCAAAAAGTAATGCCTCCTATTTTTTATGTGTGTAAATACTGCATCGGTGTGCAATTTGTAAATTTAGCAGGATTCCTCAAACACTCTTCTGCACTGTATAGCATTACCAACCTGTTTCAGTAACAGGTGGCACCACTGTAACAGTTTAAAAATGGCTGCCAAAGACGTTCGGTTAAAACAACATTATGTCATAGAATTCCTCACTGCTGAAGGCGAGACCCCAATTCGCATCCACGAACGTTTGAAGAATGTTTATGGAGATTCAACAGTGGATGTTAGCACTGTCCGACGTTGGGTACATCGTTGTGACGAAGCTGAAGTAGGTCAATCCTCAATGACTGACGCAAAGCGGACTGGCCGTCCATCTGCCGCAGTGACTCCACACAACATTCATCGAGTTGATGGCATCATTCGTGGTGACCGTCGGGTAACACAGGATGAACTTTCTTCCATGTTGTCCATTAGTAAAGGCAGTGTCCAGAACATCATTAAAGACCTGGGTTATTCAAAAGTTTGTGCACGTGGGTACCCAGAATGTTGACAGACAGACATAAAGAAACAAGGAAAACCGTAGCCATCAACCTCCTGCACCGTTACGAAACTGAAGGAGAAGAGTTTTTATCGAATATTGTGACAGGTGATGAGACTTGGGTTCATTTTTTTAAACCAGAATCCAAGAGGCAGTCAATGGAATGGCATCACACAACATTGCTGACAAGAAAGAAGTTCAAAAGTTCACCATCTGTAGGGAAAGTTATGGCCTCCGTGTTTTGGGATGAGAAGGGTGTGATTCTTCTCGACTTCTTGGAACAGGGAAACACGGTGAATGCAGACCGTTACATTGAAACTTTGAAGAAGCTTAGAGGTCATCTTCTGCGACTTTACTCATTAAAAGATCAGAGAACTGCACTACTGTTGCACGATAATGCCACACCACACACCGCTAAACGCACCATTGATGCGATTGCAGAATTTATCGGGACATTATTACCACATCCACCTTACAGTCCCGATCTTGCATCTTCTGACTTCCATCTGTTTGGACCACTGAAAGAAGATCTTCGCGGACATCACTTTGAGGACACCAAGACCCTTAAACGCGCCGTACGCCAGTGGTTTAGGAAAAAGGACACACATTTTTACCGTGCGGGGATACATGCCCTTGTGAGAAGATGGACAAAAACTGTAACAAATAACGGAGACTACATTGAGAAATAAATTTTTGAAGTTCAGACTTGGGGCTACATTTCAATGTGAATTTTATCTGTTTTCTTGTCTATTGAATGAAATTAAAAATTACGAGGCATTACTTTTTGACCGTCCCTCGTATTACATGTGTCTTTCATGAAAAATAACAGTGTACATATTCTTTTGGTTTATGTATATTTTGCAGCTCTGTTAAAACTTTTATTACATCTTCAGTTCCATAAACTATTGTTTGAGCATGGTTTCATCTCTTGATAAGCCAGTTCATTGGGATATTAAAGGTTTTCTCAGCTCAGCTTTATTTAGCTCATTTGTGGGGTTTGTTACCCTCTGCAGTTCAAAGTAGCTCCACATTTCAAAGTAGACTAGCAATTATGATGATGTTGTGAGGTTGTTGTTGTTGTTGTTGTTTAACTAGGACTGCTGAGCTGTTTACTGTTTTTTGCAGCCAATGCCAAGTTACTTAGTATTATCTACTCTGTAGATCTAGGCTCTTCCTGTGACTTTTTGGGTAATTCTGAAACAAGTTGAAGTCATGAGCACCAGTTTCTCCAGCTTGGCTTGCATTTAAAGGATCATCACATCTGGTCCAAAGCTAGGAGGAAGAAGTGTGCGGCATACTGTGCATTTCCCGCCATCCAAAGGGGCTTTCCAAATATGCAGGGCTAAATATTGTGCTCTGGTTCTAGGCTCTCCAAAGGAATCGTCATGTCATACACAGAGCCACTTCTCAGCTTCTCCTGCCTATCATGGGTCCATGGTAAGATCCTCCGGTATTCGGCAACCAGGTAAAAGCCAGAGTTACATCTGGAGTGCAAGAGACTTCCCCAAGCTTACTGTGCAATGCTGGGTTCTCCACATATTTCACCACCGAACGGAATCCCTGGAAGTGTGTGGATGATTTCAAGAGTCAATGAATGTGTAATTAGATTCACAGATTGAGGTTCACATCCAAATACACATACTGTAGCACTGTGCATAGCTTGTGGTCATATAAGGATGACTCCAGATATGCCCCCATGCATGATGTTGTGAAGTGTATTGCTTTGACCAAAGTTGCAAGCTTCTGTGAGATTTCTTTGATATTATTTATCCACTTTTCTATCTTTCATCCCATTGCCATGCTGGCTTATAATTTGTGTTGCATGCTTTTTATTTTCTCGTATGACTTGTAACAATTTTTCATTGACATTTGTAATTTCTGCCGAGCCCAGCATGTGAAAATACAAGAACATGTTACCTTTGTCAAATGGGTTATGTTAATATTGTAATATTGAGTGGATTGTGCAAGACTAGATCGTTGGAAGTGTTCTGTATTTGTTTCAAGGCTTTGGCTAAATGCTGTGTACAAGCCTTCATTCCTGATTGTATATTTTTTGTTTCTTTTTGCAAATTTTGAAGCCACGTGTGGTGCATCCTTTAAACCTTTGATTACACTATAAGTCCTTTGGCCATCTTACATCTTAAGAAGATATCAGCATCGTAGTTCTGGGTAGTCATGGACGTCGTATTAAGAATACTCTGAAAGTAATTCAATCAAACATCTTACATCCTAGATAATCTTGGATATTTTATTTCCCGAGAATAACAAAATAAAAAAGAATTACTTACTTACTTAGTCGTTCCTCTTCTACCGTGAGGTGTAGAGGTTTGGAAGAGAGAGCGGCAGACTATCCTATCGGCTGTCTTCCTCCTGGCCTGGTTCCATTCTAGTCCTCGGTCCTTCAAAGATTGTCTAATGATGTCCTCCCAGCGAACTCTGGGTCATCCTGGAGGTCTGGATCCCTGGCTCTTAGTTTCCCATGCTTATCGTAGTAGCCGATCTTCCCCCATTCTGCAGACATGGCCAAACCATCTTAGTTGGGACTGTTCTACTTGGGTCTGCAGGGGGTGGGATTTTAGGCCTTGACGTATCGTCTGGTTGTGGACCATGTCTCTTCTTGTTTTAAAAAAGAATTAATAGATAAAAATGATCTTGTTCAAATCCAGATTGATTATAATTAGTTTGCAGATTGTCCTTGACTTAACATAGGATTCCATTTTGACGACCCCATTGTAACTCGATATGATCGTATGTTGGAAATCCCTGTATACTATATGAACCATAAGGATATGTTAAACAGTTAACATGCCAGAATGCTAAACTGTATATGTCTGTTTTGTTATATTTAAAAAAAATTTTTACTCTTTATTTATAATGAAATAATACAATGTAAAAATATTGCATAAAGTAACATAATACAATGTACGAATTATAATGTCATAGTATTTATGGGATGGCCATCACATGTATAAGTGGTCATAAGTCGCATACGTCGTAAATTGATGACAGTATATGCATGGTGTCTATAATTGTAGATATTATGTTCAACTGCCACCATTTGCCTGCTGGCATCATCTTTTCTGGTCATTTAAAAAATATTGTTTACCTGGCTAAGTAACAATTATAATTGTGTATGTTTGTTTATATCTTATATAATCATTATTGTGTATGTTTGTGTATATCTTACATAATCATTATTGCGTATGTTTGTGTATATCTTACATAATCATTATTGCGTATGTTTGTGTATATCTTACATAATCATACTTATTGCATTCTACATCATCATCATCCTTTGAGCTCCCCAAGGAGCATAGGCCTTCAAGAAACTTATGCCAAGTCTTCCTGTGCCGTGACGTCTGCTCAGGGTCTTTCCATGTCCTGTTCATCCCCTTGTCTGTCTCCAATTCTCTCCCTTAAAGCCGCTCGCGTCTGGTAAAATTTTCCGCATAGGCTGACAACGGGCCAAGTCCCTAGTCATTCAATAGCAAACTGTTTGAATATTTCACAAGTTCTTATTACGATTATATGCCACCTTAATCTGATTATGTTTCTAATCTTTGTCTAATTTACTGTATGGGGGTTGTTTGAATTTTTTTTTTCTTCCATATTTAAAAACCTAATTAAATTTGATTATGATTGGATATTATAAATATATGCTTTTATTTTACCTTTATAATGTTGCATGCCTAAATAATGCTCACAGTACATGTGCCAATGAAAGGATAGAGTATGCAAGAATTAGAGAGAGAGAGGAAGGGCAGAATGTTAGACGGGCTTGCGTGCCCAATTCTTAACTCTTTGAAAATAAAGTTTGTTCGTTCATTCATTCTCCATGTGTTCTTTGAACTCCCTCTGCCTCTCTTGCCCTGGGGATTTGAGAAAAAGAACTGCCTTGTAATGCTAACAACAGGCTTCCTCAGTGTGTGTTCTATCCATCATCTGCGACTTCTTTTCCTCTCTTGTTTCACTTGCACTTGTTCGGTTCTTGTCATCAGTTCCACATTAGTGATCTTGTCATACTTCAGTTCTTCTAATATTCACAAGCACATATTCATGGAAGTCTGTAGCTGTTTGGTTACTTATTGTATTGGGTAAAAAAAAAATAGGTTGTCATACATGCCACATGCCATGGTTTACCCATAATTTGTACAAGTTGTTTGCGTTTTCAGATGTGTACACCCTGTACATAATTTCTGTACAGGTTTTCTAACCCATTCCCCTTATTACTGTGTCTCAAGAGTTTTTTTATTAGGTCCTGTTGAACACAGGATTTCCCAGTCTGTTAGTGATAATTAAGCACAGAAATAGACTAAATGATGACACCATTACATTATTTTTACAGTGTAAAATAAACTCAGACATTTATTGATTGGGTTTTAAAATAGGGGAAGACCTGCTTTTAAAGGCAAAGTCTCCGTGCCTCATTTATAATGCAGCCCACTGTAATTGAAAATATTTTAAAACAAATTAACTCTTTTGATATGTTTTTTTCAGTCTTTGTACAGGTTTTGTGGGTCTTTGTACAGGGTTTTGGATTTTTTGTACAGGTTTTTGATCGCCGAGGTGTGGCATGTACAGTTGTGTATTTGTGTGTTATTGTTATTGTTGACAGAATCAACATCATTGCACTCCGGGCAAACCCATAGGTGCTCAGTCTCCCTCAGTAATTATCGAAGAGTGTGAATGCTAACTGTTCCTGTAGCTCGCTAGTTATAAAGACGATGGATGTGTCCTCTCATACGTCCATCTCTGCTAGCCTGATGTTTGATGCCAAATTCCAACAGTCTTAACCTTGATGATTCATCTATCGCAGGGTCGTTCTCTAACAGGCGATCATTAATTGTTCTGATTATCTCTCCCATATCTAGTGTCCCCACTGTGGGTGCTCTTGATGCTTGTCCACCAGCTCTCTCATGAAGATTTCTATTTTAGTTTCATATTTTTCATTCATAATTTCAGATGATATACATTATTTTATTATTTTCTTGTAAGATTCCATCATTTATTTACCTTTGTTTTCTTTACATGTCTCTTAACTTATTTCTAAGCCAATAGTTGTTGATTTCAGTAACTGTTATTAGATATTTAAATTCTTATTATACATTTACTACCTGTGATATATTTGCCTACTTGATATAATACAACAGTTGGGTGATATGTCAGGTAATATGCAACATATGACAATTTGGTGATACATCACAAAAACACTTTGATGGGTAATATATCATATATCACAGTTGGGTAAAATATATCACACACTGTAGTTTTCCCTAATACTTTTGATTCATACAATTATATTTGATGTCGGAATGTGACATTAACTATGTCATTATGTTGTCATCTACAGGTCCTGTCAGCAGCCACAGTGGTTGCAAAGCACACGTCGTCTCTATGCAACTCTTGCCGACTGGCATCCTCGAAAACTGCCAATCCTGTGGCCAAAAGGCATTTTGTGCAGAGTGCTAAAGAAGTGGCCAACAGTACTGCTAATTTGGTTAAAGCCATTAAGGTAGTCAGAAATATGTGTTAAATATATACACACATACAGAAACACATATACACATCATGATGTATGGTATCTGTACTCCACCTGGTTTCTGAAATATACCTAGTCACAATATATTTCCTAGTCTCTGTACTCTTCCTAGTCTCTGTGTAAGTATCTGTACTCTTCCTAGTCTCTGTGTATAGTATTTTTACTTTTCCTAATCTCTGTGTATAGTATCTTTACTTTTCCTAATCTATGTGTATAGTATCTGTACTCATCCAAATCTGTGTTTATAGTATCTTTACTCATCCTAATATATGTTTATAGTATCTGTACCTATCCTAATCTATGTGTATATGTATCTTTACTTATCCTAATCTCTGTTTATAGTATCTTTACTTTTCCTAATCTATGTGTATATGTATCTTTACTCATCCGTATCTATGTTTATAGTATCTTTACTTATCCTAATCTATGTTTTTGGTATCTTTACTCATCTTAATCTATGTTTATAGTATATGTACTAATCCTAATTTATGTTTATAGTATCTGAACTCATCCTAATCTATGTGTATATGTATCTTTACTCATCCTAATCTATGTTTATAGTATCTTTACTCATCCTAATCTATGTGTATATGTATCTTTACTTATCCTAATCTATGTTTATAGTATCTTTACTTATCCGTATCTATGTTCATAGTACCTTTACTCATCCTAATCTATGTTTATAGTACCTTTACTCATCCTAATCTCTGTTTGTAGTATCTTTGCTCATTCTAGTCTCTCTGTTCTACCTGTAGCTTGTGGTAATGACTGATTGCCTTTGTGAGACTGATTGCCATAGTCATTTATGACTGATTGCCATAGTCAGTTATGACTGATTGCCATAGTCAGTAATGACTTAATCGAGCTACTACAGATCTATAACCTTTTATCCAAACACCTGAAAACCTAAATATTCTGAAAATCAAAAGTTTCTTTGGACTACTTTGGAATCACAATTTTGGCGATTTGTGACTATGGGCTATTTTTAAGATTGGGCATCTTGGACTATTTTGGCAGAATTTGGGTTACTTTTCAAATTATTTGGCCAACACTTGAAAACTGAAAAAAACCCAATTTCCGAAATGAAGCTGTCCCTAAAGATTTCTGACAAAGGGTTATAAACCTGTACTTAATCTCATATTTGTAAATATTTCATATTTGAGCATTTCATTATTGAATATTCTTGTATTTCTTGCAGGCTTTGGACAGTGATTTTACAGAAGAAAACAGACAGAAATGTGCAGAAGCTGCCAGGCCACTCATAAGTGCAGTGGATGAGCTGACAACATTTGCTTCCTCGCCCGAATTTGCCAGTAGGCCAGCCAGAATTAGTGCACAGGTACAGAGGCAAAGATATTCATTTGGAATTATTGTTCATGTTACTGATACTATTGTTTCAGCTACTACTACTACTACCACACTACTGCTGCTACTACAGCTACTGCTGCTGCTACTACCACTGCTGCTACTACTGTTACTACTACTGCTATTACTACCACCACTACTACTACAGCTGCTGCTACTACTGCTGCTGTTACTACTGCTACTACTACCACCACTACTGCTGCTACTACTGCTACTCGTACCACCACCACTACTGCTGCTGCTACTACTGCTACCACTGCTACCACTACCACCACCACTACTGCTGCTGCTACTGCTACCATTACCACCACTACTACTGCTACTACTACCACCACTACTACTGCTGTTGCTGCTACTGCTACCACCACTACTACTACTGCTGCTGCTGCTACTGCTGCTACCATTACCACCACTACTACTACTACTACTACTTCTGCTACTACTACTACTGCTATTACTACTACTTCTGCTACTACTACTAATGCTCCTACTACTTCTGCTACTACTATTACTACCACTTCTACTACTACTACTCCTACTTCTGCTACTACTACTACTATTACTACTACTACTACATCTGCCACTACTACTATTACTACTACTTCTGCTACTACTACTCATACTACATCTGCTACTACTATTACTTCTACTTCTGCGTGCTACTACTACTATTACTACTACTACTTCTCTATTTCTACTATTACTACTACTTCTGCTACTACTACTCGTACTACATCTGCTACTACTATTACTACTACTTCTGTGTGCTACTACTACTATTACTACTACTACTTCTGCTATTTCTACTATTACTACTACTTCTGCTACTACTACTCATACTACATCTGCTACTACTATTACTACTACTTCTGCGTGCTACTACTACTATTACTACTACTACTTCTGCTATTTCTACTATTACTACTACTTCTGCTACTACTACTCACACTACATCTGCTACTGCTACTATTACTAATGCTACTACTAATAATACTGCTCTACTTCTGCTACTACTGCTTTGCTGCTACTGCTACCACCACTCCATCTGCTACGGTTACCAGTGCCACCATTACTACTACCACTACTACTGATGCTACAGCTACTTAAACTATTACATCCCCTACCACTGCTACTTCTACCATACACGTACTAAAATTGGTACTTCTATTTTGTAGGCTCGTAAGGCACAAGAACCCATCACACAATCTGGTAAAGCCACAATAGAGGGAGCGAGCCATATGCTTGAGGCGGCCAAACAGTTGGCAGTCAATCCTAAAGACCCTACCATCTACCAGCAGTATTCTAACCACTCCAAGACTGTCTCGGAGGCCTTAAAGAAACTTGTGGCTAGCATCAAGTAAGTGTCCACTTGTGGTGCTATTCTGTCACCACACCATCATCATCATCATCACCATCACCATCGTCATCTCTGAGATAGGACAGCAGCACATCTAGCATATTCATGACCGTAATGCAGTACTTTATATATGGAGCACAATCGTCATATGAAGCATTAGGATGGGGTACACAAAAATAGATAATTTGTCTTTACTGGGACAAAGTTAGTTGTCCCATTGGCCAAGTGGCTAGAGTGTTGGCCTTTCGGCTGCAAAGTTATCAGGTTCTGTGATTGAAACCTGGTAACATCATGTTCCAGTTTACCCGGATGTGAAAGGGTACCTGACTCTGCTCTTGAGTTAGGGAAGGCAAATTCAGCGAGGAAGGGAACTGGGGACACCACCTTATAAAGCTGGACCTAGTATGATAAAGTCTCTAACACTTTAGTTCTCCCAAGGCAGTTTCTGATTATGGGACTAGCATACTGTTAATATGGATGGCTGACCTGACTTATTGCTTGTTGGAGTTTTCGTGGTTTTAAGAACTTTCAACAGGATGGGGTAACCGGCCCGATCCCTTAGGTAGGAAACCTGTTGAAAGCATTATCAAGCAGTCCGAGTTCTGGGATCCTGATGGTAAGAGAGGTAGAGGGAAACCAAGGAACACATGGAAAAGAGAACTGGAGACAGACATGAAAGGCGTGAAGAAGACATGTAAAGAACTTGAGATGATGGCATGGGACATGAAGACTTGGCATACGTTTGTTGAAGTCCTATGCTCCTTGGGTGATGATGATGTTGATAAACAGGTATGTAGTAGACTGTCAGAACAAGCAATCTATGGATGCTGTCGGATCTAACCCTATTTGTACTGTGGATTCAATACATAGCAATCTATATTTTCTGGCTCATTGTCTACAGATATGACAACAGCACACAATAGCTGACATTAAATGACAATAATACCATCAACAGGTAAATTCCCTCTTTAATGAATACTACACACAGAGAAGCCGTACATGGCTGACAATACATGTGAAATGCAATAAACAATGCAATGAAACTGCCAACTTACCTGCGAAAATACCAATCCAACGTAATAGCCTAGAATGGTCATCAATATAATCTAATCAGCGACTACACCATGACTATCGTTCACAGGCGAAATGCACTACTGACACAACGCAATACATAATTGCACTAATCTTATCGTAAATAATATCCAGGAGAAAATCACTAGAACTTTCAACCACAATCTAGTAACAAAGCAAATACTCCTGATCACATGAAGAATTCGGCAAATAGTATGAACCCATAGGCATTCACATAATCCCCAGCACAACTGCTGACAGAGGGAAGAACGTCCTCACAGGACGGCTGACATCTCGTAGACTCATTTGCGCCAAAAGGTTCATACCCACTTCCGTTGGCCGACCTCGCCAAACGGGTTTTTAAGATGAGAATCAGTGTTGTCACTCTACAGCGTGACCAATATAAAATTTAGTCAATGACTATCCTGTGACATCCACACTCGTAAGAAATAAAGAGTAAAAAACTAGACAACAGACCAATAGCAGAAGTGTTACACTTAGTGGTAAGTTTATCAATTCTGTTAAGTTTTTGTTATCTAGTTACAGAACAGTAACAAAAGTGTTACATTCACTGGTAAGTCTATCAATTCTATTAAGTTTTTGTTGTCTAGTTTTCTTCTTCTCCATTTCTTATATATGCCTTCAACATATTTATTTATGTCTATTATTTTTTGTTCATAGGCCTCACGTTTCCCTTTTTATTTGTTTCTATGTATATATTGACTAGACAACAGACCAATAGCAGAAGTGTTACAATTAGTGTTAAGCCTATCAATTCTATTAACTCTTTGACGTCCTGAACAACGCTCAGAGCGTTGGTCAGATTTGACACCTGTGCCAAAACAACGCTCTGAGCATTGTTTTTAGTCTATCATGAATTAAAATTACGGCACAGGGTGGAAACAAATTGTGGACTCAACGAGTTAAGTTTTTGTTATCTAGTTACAGAACAATAACAAAAATGTTACATTCACTGGTAAGCCTATCAATTCTATTAAGTTTTTGTTGTCTAGTTTTCTTCTTCTCCATTTCTAACAAGTGCCTTCAACATATTTATTTATGTCTATTATTTTTTGTTCATAGGCCTCACATTTCCCTTTTTACTTATTTCTGTGTATATATTGATGTATATTTCTTAAATTTGTATCAATTATTGTCTATTTTTTCCAGCTAGAATTTCACATTTACTGTCATTTATTCATTCAGGGACAGTGCACCTGGCCAGCGTGAGTGTGACAATGCCAGAATCACTACTGCAAGAACATGTGGATGCTTGGTGCAGGATTCCTGTTAAGAGGATCAGCTTCTTTGGTGGCTCCATGATCCAAAAGGGACAAAAAAGGGGAATGATTGTGACTGGAGCAAGTATAAGAGTGTCTTAGATCCTGCTCATATAATAAATAGCAGAAGATGGTAGATGTGAAACAGACATCAAGAAGAGAATAGGAATGGCCAAAGCTACATTCAAAGAATGAGAACTGAAGACAGACATGAAGGGGATGAAGATATGGAAAGACCTTAACCTGATGGCAATGGATAGGAGGACTTGGCACAAGTTTGTTGAAGGCCTTTGCTCATTTGGGAGTTGAAAGAAGAAGAAGAAAGAACTGAAAGATATTTTGGTCTGCCTGCATTAGAGAAGAATGATATGGGAATGGAGAAAGCTGAGTCGTCCTTTGTAAATTGAATGTTTAATTATGTATTAACGTTTGTTCCTAAATTTGCCTTCTGCAATCTTGATGTGTCTATTGATTGTTACTCACTTACTTAGTCATCCCACTTCTGCTTAGGGTGTAGAGGGTTGCCGGAGAGAGCACCATGCTATCCTGTCAGCTGTCTTCCTTTTAGCCTGGTTCCAGTCTAGCCCTGGATCCTTCAGAGATTGTCTGATGTTGTCCTCCCAGCAAACGCTGGGACATCCTGGAGGTATGGAATCCCTGACTCTTGGTTTTCCATTTTTGTCATGGTAGCCAGTCTTCTCCCATTTTTCAGACATGGCGAGACCATCGCAACTAGGATTGTTCCACTCTAGTCTGCAGGGGCTGTGTTTTGTTGTTAAGTAAATAAACCAATAAAACGGTATTGAATCAGTTCTAAAAATTAACGATTCACATGAAACCAGGGACGTTTGGGGTTTTACCATTTGTCAGCCACAGTTACAAACAGGTGACAAGGACAAGAATTGCATATAAGTACTACAAAAACATGATGATGAGAAACATACACCAAATGAGCGATACAAGCAGATGGAAAAAGTAAACACCCACAGTGATGAGTGAAAAAAGAACAATAATAATGCAAGAAAATCGTAAAACCTGAAAGAAATACCGAAACAAGAAAGTAAATAATCAACGAAATGAAAAAAAGAGAATGAACAAAACTTCGGAACAAGTAAAAGGTCACTTAGCTAGATCCGTAGATGCTTGGAATAGAACACTGAGGTACCTTGTCCAAGAAATCGTCTGGTTGCAGACCATGTCCCATCTTTTTTTCTGGATTTCCAGTGATTCTCCGTATCTTATTGTGAGAAAAGTGTCACAGTAACTGTCTTACTATGGTCAGACAGTGTGATATAAATATCACTTAGCTCATAGAATGCATTGTAAGGAACACCTACATGAATTCAGGGACAAGAAGACGAGAAGAAGTGCTCATTTCATTGCACAAACACGACATGATTTCTGATATTTTATGATCATATACTGATCTGTGTTCACAGGCTTATCAAGAACAAATGATCAACAGTGCCCGAGAAATCTTAGACAGAATAGATCTCATCAGGCAAGCTGCTAAAGAGGAACCACAGAACTTGGGCCATTTGGTAAGAAATGTTTTTTTGTTTTAGTATGTTTAGTAAGAGGTGTTTTATTTAAGTGTGTAAAAATAACATCATCTGTGTGTTACTGGGACCGGAAAGGGAGCAAAGCATTAGGCCTATCTGGAAGGCCGCTGCCTTGGCAAAATTTAAAAATTAGAAACCTACCCATCACTGATGGAGTTGTGTAAAGTTTCTTTTCTTCTTTCCACTCTGTAAATGATCAAAACATATGATGACCGAAATCTAACATGGCTGCCTCCCTGAGTTGTCGTTCACTCATTCATAGGAAGGAGAATATAAGCCAGAGTTAATTTATAATGGGTATATAAATGATTTCATAAATGTTCCCATACAGCTCTACGGTGATCAGGTTAATTCACGTAGCCATAACCGCTGTAGGAAAGTCTGTCATCTTTGTCGATACAAAAACACGACCCTAGCGATACGAAGCACAATGTTCCATCTAGGTCGAATCGACATGAGATCATCAAAATAGGGTCTGGCAATACATGGAGTCCGAATTATACATTGTACCGTACCTTAGGAGAGTCTCTAACATAAACTATAGTAGAGATACCATCTCCTTTAGAAGAAAACCACTTCATGCATCGTATTTCCTTAAGAATCTACCAGCCCTTTGAAAAATGCGTATTCGCCATTATCACGGTACATCGGAACTCATCACGACTTGTCAAGACAACTCATACTTCCGCTAGACCGGAATAATAAGAATCTAGTCCCGCCTACCCATCCAAAATATACAATATAGGACTGATTCTACTTGTACTAATAATATGTAATACATATGAATTCAGGCCATAAACACAATAAGCAAATTAATATATTTTCTGGCCCTAAAAAATAAGTACAAACGTAAGCGCAGTATCCTTGCGCCGGATCAATATCCAGAACGATTACTCCTATAATCAAAAGTGTGAATCAAACATGGATTCTCTCGCTTTTACCATAGACAGCATTTTCATACACAAATGAATGAATGTCTATATTTTTCCCATATTAAATAGCCATATCGATTTTTGTAATATGTGCGTCAAAATATGCACGCAACAGATTACCACACCCCTCGGGAAAAAAAAAATGGTACTTTTTTTTTGAAACACATCTAGGAGCAACATACAATAGGCTCACAACGCACCAATAACAATGCGCAGATGATAAGCATAAGTTTTATGACCTTAGAGAAGGTACTTCTCTAAGTATAAATATTTCCAGAGAGGTGTCACCAACGCATACCACAATATTAGCAATGACACAATTTCCACATTAGTTTATACATAAATTTCATCTAAGATATCTTAACATCATGATCATCAAAGACGAAAAACATTGAAAGATCAGCGGTGAATAAATATCAATGAACCGCTAAGTAGTGTTACAATCAATATATGATATATTACATATGTGTACACATTTCAACATAGAAACAACTGTATCAAAGTTGCATAACAGTTATGAATCATGTGGGCATCTAGACAAAATATCTGCCATCACATTTTCTGACCCACGGATAGCTCGCACCGAAAAATGAAATGGCTGTAGAGCAATCGCGTATCGCGTTGATCTCGCGCTCTTCAGATTTTTACTCTGAAGAGCCGTAAGAGCTTTCTGGTCAGTTTCCACAATGAAATGCGCGCCCAGAAGAAATCTTTGCAGTTTAAGGATTGACCAAACCATAGCCAATAATTCACGGTCTAGGACCGAGTAATTCTTCTCTGCGGCATTTAATTTCCGAGAAAAATACATCACAGGATGCAGAGTTCCAGAGTACTCTTGCATTAGTGCAGCTCCAATCCCGGTGGATGAAGCGTCACTACGAAGAATAAAGGTCTTATCCTTAGAAGGCAATACTAGGATAGGTGAAGTAGAAAACATAGTTTTAACCTTATCCAAAGAGGATTGACATTCTTGAGTCCAATGGACTACATTAGGAGACCCTTTCTTTAGCAAGGAAGAAAGAGGTGACATAATGGAGGACAGATTCGGGATGAATCGCCCATAAAATTGTATTAGACCTAAGAGACTTCGTACTTGCTTTTTAGTCTTAGGAATAGAAATGTTAAGTATCTTACTTGTATTATGGTCTTCTGTTTTTAGGAACCCATGACCAACACGGTGTCCTAAGAAAGATATTTCGCTAAAACCATACATGCTTTCGATGGTTTCGCTGTCAGGTTATGCTCGCGTAAGATAGACAATAGTTCATTTATACCATTATAGTGATCGTTCCAAGTATCACTGAAAAGACAGATGTCATCAAGATACGCAATGACATCTGAGCGATGAGATAGGATTCGACGCATCATGCGTACAAATGTTGCAGGGGCGTTCATAAGACCGAAAGGCATGAAATTCCATTGAATAGACCCCTAGGCGTCGAAAAAGCAGTAAACGGTTTGGCGTGTTCGGATAGTGGAACTTGCCAATATCCCTTAGACAAATCGAGTTTAGTAAAGAAGAGAGAATTCGATAGTCTCGTAAGTAGCTCTTCTAGTAAAGGCATAGGTTCAGCATCGAATTTAGTCACTTGATTCAATTTGCGATAATCCACGCAAAGACGTATGTTATTGTCTTTTTTCCGTACTATAACCACCGGCGAAGAATATGCTGATGTGGATGGTTCAATAATTTTTAACTCTATCATCTCATCTAACTCTTTCTCTACCTGTGCTTGAAAATGTATCGGGATAGGATACGGTCTGACTCTTATAGGACTATGGTCAGTAAGAATAATGTCATGTTGAATGACATCAGTTTGACCAGGAATGTCAGTAAGGACATCCTGAAATTGTTCTAACATAGTAGAAACTTGTTTCTGCTCTCCTGGAGATAATTCTGGAGAAATTGCAACATCTTCCATGATTCATTAGAGTGAAGAGGAATCATTGGAAAAGGTAAATTTACATCCGAGAAACTCGTTTCCTCATCCTGTATTACTGACAGAGATGAGTACTGTCCATGTTGGACTGGAAAATCGTCCGTTGCCTGGAAAACAGGTTGTAAATAATCAGGACGTTCATGGAATTCCGTGAGCATGTTGATGTGGAAGGTTTTACGCTTCCCGTCAATATCGACGATATAGTCAACATCGGAAACTTTTGATATTATATCGTACGGACCTTTCCAAGAAATGAGAAGTCTATTTTCCCTACAAGGTAGCAAGACAAATGCTTTGAGGTCACCTGGACAAAGCAAACTCTCTTTTTTGCAATTTCGCCTTCTGTTTCGCAAATTCAGAAGAAGCAGTTGCCAATTTGCATGCTTCAATACTCTTGCGTCTAAGGGCGATGCCATATTCATAAGAGGATTTTGTGTCATCGACAATATTATCAGCAGTTATAAGATCATGAAGTGGCATAATTCGCGCCCTTGCCTTCTGGCGACCTCTCTATATGCAAAGAGAGCCGCGGGTAAAACCCTATCCCAATCCCTCAGGATATCTTCTGTTTTATCTTACGCTAGTAGGTTTCAGAGTTCTATTCAAAACGTTTCCACCCATCCCATTGACATAGGATGATAAATACTACTACTCAGCGATCTCTCTCTCTTCAGCGTCGACATTACTTGAGACATGGTATTTCATCCGCGGGTCCTAAAGAATACAAGGAGGTGGGGTTTTATTTCGGGGGGGGGGCTTGACGGGGGAAGGATAGAAATCTGGACAATTCTATCATGTTGCCGCTCCAGGGGACCATGCGTAATTGCGAGTGCAAGCTCTTACGCGTACTAAAGTCCTGACACACGTTTTTACCGTGAGCGCTAAGACAGATAATTAAAGACTAGCCTCTCGGATCCCCA